>JAODLC010000036.1:15245625-15301432 GCA_026781145.1 Hippopotamyrus pictus | reverse complement strand
TGGGGTCTCTGATTGGGGCTCATACAGCTCCAGCTCTCTGTCTGCTGAGTTACCCTACCCAGCAGCCCCCTTTCATTTGGATTGTCGGCTGTTGTGTTTCCAATTACCATCAAAAAAAGCGATATGTCTCCGTTTCCCACGGAGTCTACGAGCGATCCCGCTGGTACCGGCAGCCTACGGCAGTCGCAAGCTCAGCAGTCGACGGGAGGGCAGCCTCTGGTGGCGGGGGAGGGGTGGGGGCTGCGGGGGGGCCTCGCGAGCCGTGCAGGCAGATCACCGTGCAGCTGGCATGCAGCGACAGCGTCGCTGTCGGGAAAGATCACAGGGTGCAGACCAAACTCTCTCTCACGGTTAGCGTTTAGCTGGCAAAGACCATGGGAATGTGTCAGATTTTAATTTTATTTTAATATGAATTTTAGTCCTCGTATGTAAGGCCGCTCTTAGAAGTTTCAGCAAAGCCACGTGCTATTGCAATTTCTGAAATGAGTTCAAACATTTTATAAATTTTTATAAATAAACTGAATAGAGCCCTCTTTGTGACAGGTTCTTAAATATAGGAAAATTAACTTTAATATGATATATTAATCCATACCTACATTTCTTTGCAGTACAATTTATTGCCAATCTCTCTGAAGTCTGACTCGTCCATTGTAAGCCTGTGACGTCACACCTGTTAAGTCAAACACATCATTTCCCTCACAAATAATGCCCTCAGATGCACTTTCCATGAGATTTTTTTCTGGCAATTTCCCTAGCATTTCCCTCTACGCCTTGCATTTGTGGCAAAGCACACGTTTTCTTGGAAATTAGCATGACGTTTACAGGTCTCATTACAGAGTACAGTCATCGTGTGTGACAGGAGGCTGCAGAATGCAGAGCGATGCTCTGGAGGGATGGGCTGCAGGATGGGCCGCATCCAAGAGCTGGGACACAACAGGGAGGGAGCGAGCAGAGATGGGCTTAGAGAGGAGCTCCTAATGGTGATGGGGGCTGCTATGAGTGACCAATCAAACGCTTATATTTAAAAATGGGTGTGGCTAAATTAGACACAGGTGCAACAGAGCTGATGAATTTACTTTAGTGCTGTCATGAACTGCTCAGTTCTTTTCTTATGTATCTCTATGATTGTCCCTTGATTTATGTTATGTTTCATTATTATAAAAAAATCATTAGACATCAGTTAGGCACCATTTTTTTCAATGGTTGGATGCATACAGGTTACGTGCATTGAAAAGCTAAAAAGTATAAATCCCTAAAAAGTATAAATCCCTAATATGTATAAATCCCTAAAAAGTATAAATCCCTAACTGCACAGTATCCATAAGGTAGTTTTTCTCAATCCAGTCCTTGGGGACCCATAGTTGGTCCACATTTTTGCTCCGCCTACAAGACAGTCCACATTTTTGCTCCCTACCTGTTCCCTACTGGGAACAAAAACATGGGCTGCCTGTGGGTCCCCGAGGACCAGGTTGGCAAACACTGCCATGAGGCAGCTGTGAGGCTTCTCTCTAGATAATGCAGATGACCTAAGTCTCCATTTACTGAACAATAACACTGTGCCTTCTCATCCAATCAACTGCTTAGCTAAAATCCATATCTATGCCAAAACAGCAAACTCAGGACTGACATTAAGCCAGGAAGCGACATGCACGCTTTGCAGATTTAACTTATAAAGCTGCAGAGCAGGGCTATGGCATTTACCCTTTCCTGCACTCGGTGAAGTCAAACGAAAGTGTGGCTTCAACAGACTAATTCTCTGCCATTTTTTAAGAGAGAGAAAATACAGACATCTGGTTGCAATCAGGAAACTTTCCCCATCAGCTTTATGGAACTGGCGTGAAGAGCCCAGGTACAGCAAGATCCTTTGTATTTTTGGGGTTATGGGTAAACTTGTTTTAATGTATAACCCAAACTGCTAAAAATGCACTACAGTATTTAATTAGATTTTGAATAGGGAGTCCAACTGAAATTGGGAATTGAACTGAGTTTTGCAGGGCTGTAAAACCCAAATTAATTTAGAATGGGTTTTTTGATAAGCAATGCAGAATGTCATCTGTAAAAACTTGGTTCCTGAGATTTCGTGCCCTTTTTGCTGTAAATTCATCCCAAGTAGATCAGAGCGGGAGACAGGATGCCAGCCCATCAGTGGACACTGCGACTTTAAGGAAACTGGAATATCTTGAGGAAATAACATAGATACGGGAAGAGCACCTACACTCTACACACAGGGGCAGGAAGTGAACCCAGAACCCTGCATATAGAAGGCTACCCTACTACCCATCAGCCATTGGGGCACCACACAGCTGAGTCTGCTGATGACATCACTGTGCATCCACCTTTCTCCACTGCAGAGTCTATCACAGACTGAGGCTGATCCAGGTCTCCTCGAGTTCCTCTCTGTGTACTGCACCTGATCATTTTTGAAATGTGAATGATGAGTGTAGACATTGAGGTCACGTTAATCTTAATATTCTGGATTGCAGTCTCCACCTGTTTCGAGAAACTTTTGAACTGTTTTCATGCACATTGTATCTGGAAAAAAACACCTAAACTATGCGCATATGATATAACTTAAATGATGATATACTGTGTATATGACAAGGCCAACTTCATCCGTGTCCCAACCAGATGTGAAGTACAACAAATCATCATTATGTTAAGTATGATTGTATTAATCTTGTTGTTAATATTCAATAATAAAATAACACAAGATCCATTTGCCCCACCAAGCAATAGTAACATATCTAAATGGGAAAATGATAAAATACAAAATAAAATGTAAATTTTATCTCCTCATTATTTTTTTAATTCTCTTACATTGCAGTAAATTTTTAGCAGCAAATGCTGAGCGACTTTTCCGCCGGATATCCTGTCGAGACACTGGCGAAGATTTACCGTGACTTCGGATATCCTGTCGAGACACTGGCGAAGATTTACCGTGACTTTCTGTGTCTTATCTTGGAGGCAGACGAGACGACTGCTAGCAACTCTTGGGCCGAAATTAACGGCAGGCAGGGCGGCCTGTTCCGAGAGGGGCTTTTATTCCGCTATTGCACCACATGCGCACTCAACGATTTCGGTGTAGGTTGAAATACATCTATAACCAAAACAACTTGTTTTAACCGTCATTCTTGAACTGATGTATTTAAATATAAACTTGAAGTATTGGTACCTGACGCTTCACAACAGTCCAGCAGCATAGTTAGGAATTCTGGGCCCCTGAACAGAATGTCACCTTGGGCCCCCTACTGCCAGTCTGAAGAAACACGGGACGCCACCCCCCCATTGTAGATAGGATTTACTGAGTGGGGGGAGGTGGGGTTTAATCGAGTGTACACTTTAAATTTTTCCATATTCAGGAACCTTTATAAGGTGCTGGGTCCCATGAATCTGTTGGGGTATCCATGCCTCTCCGACACACCTGATAACAGGGACAAAACGCAATGACTGATGCTTACACTTATTAAACTTGAGATGTAAGTATCACATGATCTTTAAGGAGCCAGGCTGTGGATCACAATATTGCTTAATACCTGCCTGTTTGCTGATATGAATCTGGCCTTAGGATATATATGTCCACACTTTGGATGTTTCCTTTGATTCTTAGCGGCACTCTGGTTTCTTCCTTCAGTCCACAGCAGTATTTCCCTATCTGATCCTTTGGGACTCACTGACAGTCCATGTTTTTGGGAGGGAGCAAAAATGTGGACTGTCTGGCAGGGATCTTGGAGGGAGCAAAAATGTGGACTGTCTGGCAGGGATCTTGGAGGGAGCAAAAATGAGAACCGGCTGTCGATCCCCAAGGACCGGATCGGGAAACACTAATCTAGAGGCCTGCAATTCGCATGGACTGGTAATGGTAATTTGCCCTTAGCGTGCCCTATGAAGGACTAGGGTCCCAACCATATTGCACTTTACTTTAGAGCCATAATTAGATGGGCCCAGTCTTTCAGGTCGGTGCAGATCATGTGCTGACAGCTGAAAACAGAGGTCACCTCCAGGTGTATATTTATAGGCGATTTGAACGTTTTCTTGCCTTTACTTTCCGTGTTGCTATGGCTGTTCCGCGAAGCATCTGTAGATGTTTATAGGGACTAATTGATTTTTAATTACATGCTAATGCCAAAAGAGCTCTTTCTTATTAACACACCCCATGTCGGCAGCCGACGTTTTGTCTAACGTTTGAATCATTTTCAGGTTCTGACACATATTAATGGTGGATGACGTCTTTCTCCATCCAACCATGCTGTCGCCGCAGAGCTGTGGCACGAGGGCTGGCGTTTGGCTCCGTTCCTGATATCAGATGGTATCTATCTTGCTCTGCCTCTTTTTTTGTTGTTGTTTCTTTGTTGTGAAGTGTGCTGGATGTGGGGCAGCCTGAGCCAAAGCCCTGGGATCTTTTAAAAGCCTATTAATGAACATCTGGTCCTGGTTACCAAATCGTAGCCATCAGCAACACGGTTTGGCAAGCCAGCAGCGGGTCTGTGAGGCATTGTCTTTTCTGTTGCGCCCCACCCACCCAAAGCAAAAAACTCAAAAACTGCTCCTTTACTACTTTATTGTTCTTATTATTATTTTGAGATATATAGCATACATTACATGTACTCAAACCCAACAAAGGCCCTTCTCTTACAGGTAGCTGTACAGGAGTCCTACCCCCTGTGGAACAGAGTGGGATTAATGCATCTGTGACTGTTATTTAATGCCTTACTCTGCAACCACACACAAACAAACATGCACACAAGTGATTTACTGTTGCAGGCTTTACATGGACCCAATTAAACCTTTACGGCTCTGTTCAAAGGGAGGGGGGGCCTAGGGCGCTGTGTAGTTTGTGGAAAATTGAATGGAAACGACAGCGTTTAATTGAAATGCGGCCGCGCTGGACGTGAGGCGTTTGTGTGTGAGAGCGTGTTTTCTCGCTTTACGGCGGCCCGTAAATGAATGCAGTCGTTAGGGAATAAGATGCTCAGCTGAAAAGAGAAGCTGAATCATGAACGCTCGCACCAGGCGTCCGGGCTTCACACCATGCCGTGTCCCTGCATTCAGTAGATTTCATTATATGGGTCAGTAGTGCAGTGCTGCCGAGCAGTATTAACCGGTTTGTACCAGTCAGGTTTGTTTATCGGTCTTTTAATGACAGACTTCAGCTCTTTGGGGATGAGTGTCAATCCTTGCGTCACCTGTGTTTAGTGGCCGGCATGCTAATAGAAGAGGTTAAAGGTCAGTCATGCTAGAACAACTTATTTTCTCCATAGCCAAATCCAGGGCACAGATATTTTTTGCCGTACTATTTTTCAATTTTTTTTTTATGCTTTTTCAACTCAATTAATATTAAACCGCAATAGTAACGGGGGCCTTTAAAGACTGAACGCCTTTAAAATTTCAGGCTTGCCTGTCATCGGATAAAGCTGCATTGATTTGAATCTGTGTGAAACTCATACACAAGTGCTTCGTCCTGTCCAAATGTAATGCAGGATGGCTAGCTCTGTTGTGATTGGTGGCCTGTCATGTGCCAGAACCTCCTTATTGGTTGAGCACTCAAGATTCTACCCCCCAACTGATAGTGTTAACTCCACCCAGAGTGAATTCAAATGACACAAAAGTAATGACGAGGTATAATTATATTCTCAAAAAATATACTTTAAATCAAAGGTGCATTTTGAATGGCATCCTGTCCTGGGTGGCTCCCCAGTTTTCTACTTTATGCTTCCTAGGGTTGGCATCAGGCTCTCAGTCCCCCATGATTATGTTCTGGATAAGTGGTTGGAAGATGGATGGTTGGCTGGATGGATGGATGGACATGTATATTGATTCTTTTGAGGAGCTGAACTGAAAGCAGTGCAAATGATTGTGAAGGTTGCAATTGTTCGCAGAAAAACCATTTTGCTGTCTCCCTAAATCTCCTCAATCTTTTATGGTCGTAACGTAAATCTGTACCGTTCTGTTTAGCAATATGATATCGTAAGGAGGATGTCGGTTGAATCTCTTCCTTTGTGTTCCGGTGCGAAAGCCCAGTTGCATGCAATTTGTAAAAGCATGTAATAACTCTAACATCTGCTCCTGAGGCTCAGTGATATATTTTCCATATGAGGATCTGTCAGGCTGCCTGTACAGTCCATGACTGGCATAATGATCGGGCCAGAAAACACGGACTATTAGTTGTCGCGTCAGCTGAGTGTCTGACAACTAAATGAGCAGGAATTAGCGGCAACACATGACATATATGGCACTGTGCTTGTGTTTTACCACTTACGTCCATGAATTAAAATTTGTATGAATGTGACATTTTTTATGTTAGTCTCTAGATGACAGTTAATGAAGGAAACATAAAGAAATAGCAAAAAGATTTAGCTCCTGTATTCAGGAGGGCCAGAAGCCTGTGTTTCAGCATTTATAAAACACCCTCTCATATAAATCAACAGGAGATACAGATACAAGTCAGAGACAGCAATGCTGTGATAAATGTGTGTCACAAAACTATAACTGTAGAACAGAATTTCTGCATCAGCACAGCTGGGAGAGGAACATTATCACTGCTGGTCTGAATAAAGATCTACATGGGTATATTAAGCAATCCTGATTGAACAATAGAACTTGCTAGAAGTGAGGAAAGAAAATGGAACACAGTGTACAGAATGAGGACAGTGAATACGGCTGGGAGTCTGGTGTTAGAAACTTGCACACAAATCAAACAGCAGCATCTGCACACGATAGTAAGGGGGGGCGATGGTATTAATCGGTGTGTGGCTCTGCGGGTCGGGACTCTCAGGCTGTGATCGGAAGGTCACCAGTTCAAATCCCATGGCTGGGAGAGTGATTCCACTGATGAGCCCTTGAGCAAGACCTTTAACCCTGGTTAATGGCTGGCCCTGTGCTGAGATCCAAGCTCATTCTTGCCTGTATTTGTGTCTCATAGACAGCAAGATGTCATAAGCAAAAAATACAATTTACCCCTGGGTAAAACATTTCCATCTTCTATATATATTAATATATATATTAATATATGAAGCATAATTCAGTATACTGTACTACTGTGTGTGTGTGTGTGTGTGTGTTGGACTAGTACTGCATTCAGGACCACCCCCACAGCACTGATCTGTCTTTTCAGGACACTCTAGTTTGCCTGGTTTCATGCGAACTGATATTTACTTCGTTTTAGCTAATTAAAAACATACCTCAAGACTTGAAAATTAAAGAACTGAAGTTTTACTTCCGTTTCCCTGACATCGGTATCTCTCTTTTTTCTCCTGTACTCCCTACTACAGTTGGGGACGGTTTAGACATGTGGATCGAATTGGAGCAGCTCTACATGCAGAGCACTCTCTGCTAATCGCTTTACTGTCACAGATTAAAGAGAGGACCATGAACCCGGCACCCCATTTGTCACAGTCACATGACCTCCAAGAAGCTTGCACATGTCCCAGGGGTATTTTACTCAATAAGTCGACGGGCAAATGAAGGATATTGTTTGCAGGGCGATGGAGGAAATGGGGACATTGTTGTTGCTGTTTTGATGTATGAGCACGGCCCAAAAAAACTGAAAGACGAATAAAAATGGTTCGCAGTAAACTTTCTCCCTCCCATGCTTGTAATCAAATAATTAATCGTATTCTGTCATCAAAACCACTGGCCCTTTTCTCCCACTGCCTTGCTTTCTGCTTTTCGGTAAAGGTCAAAGTTCACGACAGTGTCAAATTAGAAAAATGAGAGACGTGGATGATATGTAACCTTTTTTTGTGGGAAAATGGAGAAAACTATGAATAAAATAAGAAATCTCCGCAGACCTACACCCCACCCAACAGCAGCCTTCTACCAAAGATGGAGGACAGACGGTGTTAACAGGCAGAAAGTAGCATAAGGTCCTGAATGTTATCCCTGGTTTGTTGGGAGAGCCTGAGAGGGTCTGGTTGCCTAAATCACACGGTCGAAAGTTTCATTTAACACAGCGTGATGGTGCTCCAGTGCTTGGCCCACTTTACGTTTAAGGCCTGCTTTCAAAGAAGATGCGAAGATAGCTCTTTTGTTGTAATTTTTTCCTGATCCCTCTCAGGGAATGCAGTGAGATGTTTTTGAAGCTGACTTCTCAGCCGCCCCGATACGTTTAATATTTTCCCCTCTGCGTGTGCAGGACATTTACAGTTGGCGTCAGAGTAGCGGGCCGGTCTAAGGGAGGTACTTTGAAGTGTTTGTGGTATCGCCACATCTGCAGGCAATATGTTCAAACTGGGGGGGGGGGCGCATTTTGCCGGTTTGTTCTTAACGTCATGTGACAATGAACAACAACTTTTAACTCTTCACAGAGCAGTCTGGCCACAATAGCGGCTAGAGCACTGAAGCCCTTTAGCTCAGGTTAATGTGGTTGCTAAAATTAGAAACAAACATTAGAAACAATAAAAATATTCTTGCCAATTATTTAAAAGTTTGCCGGGAGGGTTGTGTTGCCCTGAGACTTTAACCGCAGCTTTTACCGTCTGCTCGTCGCTGAGGGTAGCTACACCGACAGCCACAATCGAGTAAATATGGTGTTGTGAATGAGGGTTTGCTGATGGCTTCACTTTTTAAGTTATCCTCGCGCCATTCTCCTGTCACAGGCCAAGGTCCTGCCAACACGGCAAACCCTCTTAGTGGGCTGCAGGAACGCGCCCTCTTCTTCTGTGTCAAAATCACGGTTCACTGCTCGGCGGGTAGCTCTCGTCAATACGCAACGTATTGGTCGACTGCCGGTCACCACTGTGATGCATCTCACGTAAAATGCGACTTTACACAAAACACATTGCGAGGGTCGTTTCAGGACTGCACCAGATTCCTGCGCCAGTCAGCCTGTGAGCTTCAGAGGCTACAAAATAGCAGGCCGCTGTTGTTTTGTTCGATAACCCAAAGGCGCTGGAATTCTTGGCATTATGTCAAAGACAATGAGTCTGCAAAACATGTTGTGTCTTTAAAAAGGTGATTGGCTTTTTCACGGCCCCTTATGGTCATTTCACTTTTAAATGCATGCAGAAATTCACGATCTTACAGAAAACAAACATCCATCTAAGCTCTCATTTAATTTTTTTAACCAATCAGTCTTCCAGACTATATTGAGAAGGACAACCCTGGCTTGCATGACAGAAAACCTCAAGAAATATATCTTGTAAACAACTTTAAAAATCTATACAGGGCTGTAATAGGTGTTCATTTTATGTTCATTGATTATAATTCAAAACAGATGAAAATTATGAATGAAATACAAATTAGACCTGAAGTTGGACCAAACGCAAATGCATTGTGTATTTCAATCCAGTAAATTTTCTTAACGAGTTTATTGCAAGGTTTTCAATGTTTCCCTTGTATACAAGGCGTCGAACACATCTGAACAATGTTCCACGGCAATAAACCACTTTGGTGTGGTCTTATAATTCACATCCTGTTTTGCTCTCAATGAATACGCAAACTGCCTCACGTATGGCTGTATAGCTGAGAGGTTTCAAACTGCCCGCGGCTAGTTTCGTAAGCTGCTCCCCGCGTGGGAGTTGGTGTTGCTCAGGGCCCGAGAACCATCTTGCCCACTGACCTCTTTCCAGCCGCCCCTGTGAGCCTCAAATTGGTGCAGCGATCCTTTATGTTTTTGCACTGAACTGACCCAAAAACTGAATAATAAACTGTTGGCATGAAAACCACAACTTGTCATAAAGGCCGCACCCTGCGGAGCGAAATGTGTTCTGCCTCCGTAGATCAAGAAGCAGGAAATACCTGCTATTTAAGTTTCTTTTTTAAAGACACCCCCCCAAACACACACACCCCTACGGATTTAATGGAACGGCTCGGCTTCTGCGTGCCTCCGAATCGCACGCTGCCAGGCTCCTTCGCTCGCTCCAAAAACATCGCCTGGTCCTTCTGACTCATTTGGGAGCTAAAGAAAAAAAAATCTGGGAAGAATATCGGCCCGGTGGAAAATGATTCAGTGGGCATAACGTGCATGTGTGATCCATTTTGGCTCATTATTTCTGAATCTGAAAGGTTATGGAATTGAAAACAGCATGAGGAGTCATTCTTCTGGAGGTTAAAAAAAAGGATCTTGAATGGGGACGGTGGTTCCACATGTCTGAGGCCTGAGAATGTAGCTGAGGATGTAACAGGGTTTGTTTCATTGTTGACTTAATCGGGTGTCTTACAGTTAAATGTAGCTTCACTTAACTGAATGAGGTATCTGTTGTCCCAGATTAGAATAAATGAATGCCAGTGCACATGTAATTCCCCCCCCCCCCAAAGCTGGCACTGCTGTTCACCTCCAGCTGTAGGCGCCGGCTGAGGAGCAGCTTAGAGGAACAGCGAGGATTTACTGTCAACAAACAGCAGGGCCATCGGCGTGGTGATTAAATTTGACGTGTCTGAAGAAAGCGGTCTTCCCATCACTGGTGACGTGCCTCGTGAGGACAGCGACCTTCGAGGCATGGTGGTGTAAGACTCACTGTGAGAATGAGCGAGTTCTCCTCAGCCCTCTGGCTGCTGACTCCGGGAGATGCGTGCCTGCTTCTCCCTGCATTCCCCACCCACGAGCAATCTTTCTGGGTCCCCGGGTGCCACGTGTCCTGGAGCCATCCTGAGCCTTCTTTCTGGGTCCCCGGGTGCCACGCGTCCTGGGGCCATCCTGAGCCTTCCTTCCGGGTCCCCGGGTGCCACGCGTCCTGGGGCCATCCTGAGCCTTCTTTCCGGTTCCCCGGGTGCCACGCGTCCTGGGGCCATCCTGAGCCTTTATACAGGTTCAAATGGATCACCAGGCCAAAGCGCTGTGGGGAGGACATGCCGGATGATCCACTATGATCTCCGTCCAGTTACCCCATGTTCGAATTTACTTGAAACAGATTAATATTGTTTGCCATTTTCTGAAAGTATTAGGATAGAAAATATTTTGAAAGGATCTGAATTAAAACAGTGTGTCTCATATGTGTTTAAAGTTTTTATATAGCTCGCATTTTATTTGATGTAACAATCAATGCAAGAAGTAATAATTTTAGAAGAATGGAATAGAATAGAATAGAATAGAATCTTTAATATCATTGTACATTTTCTCATCCAAAATGTATTTCTCCATGGTTATTTTTGGGAAGGGGTAGCACTGTCTGCCTGACACCTTCAGGGGTGGGGGTTTGAATCTCCCCTCTGCTCTGTATGACTGTACTCTGCATGTTCTGTCCATCCTGTGTGGGTGTATCCTCTCTGTCAGGAGTCCTGATCCTAATCCTGGAGTGCCGGTATCCAGCAGGTTTTCAGTCCGACCAGGTCTGAACCACATCTAATCTCAGGTAGACAGTAAATCACCAGGTACTGCTGGGTGCCGTCACTCCAGTATCTGGGATGCCAACCCCTTCTCTACGTGCTCCAGTTTCTTCCTGCAGTCCAAAGGCCAGTCAATCAGCAGGCAACACTGGCAGCGGCCTTGGGTGCCAACTTGTAAGCTAGTTTCACTTTGCTTTGGATGGGCGGTGCTGGCAGTAATCAGACAAGTTACCCCGATAAGCCAGTAACCCCGCCACAGGTCCAGAGAGTACAAATCCAGACCAAGATTTTGTTCCAACCTACCAGTTGTGAATTAGATTCTTCATACTGAACTGGTTGGTTGAAACAAAATCCTGGCCTGGATTTGTACTTTCTGAGCCTGAACTTTCCACCTCTGGTGGTAATGCTCACCTAGGGTGTCACATTAGCCTGGGCAGGCCCTGCCCAAAGGCTTGCAGTAAGGCTAATTGATGTATTGAAATTGGTCATAGTGTGGATGCACCTAGGGCCAGGTTTACAAGGCTAGGGGCCCCTGGGTCATTTTTTGGGCCCTACATATTGCATGCTGTACAGTACCAACCAGAAAAAAAATCTGTTTCCCCACCTCCCCCCCGCATATCTTGGGGCCCTGGTCTTCAGTCCGGGTTAGCCTGTCCATAAATCAAGTTTTGTATGCACCCTACTATCTAGCCTTCTGCCCTGTGCTGCCTAGACTCTCTGGGACCCTGAGTAGGATTAGCTACTGGAATATGTATCGGTAAATTTGAAAGGTACAATATGTGAAGAAAAAAATACATAATTTTCTAGAGGCCATCTTGGAGATCTAAAGTAATTTCATTAATGAAATAACATTAAGATTAATGCAATGGAAAACTAAATGAAGACCAATGCATGCAATCAGATTAGTATGACACAATGTATTACAGCAATAAACAATAAAAAAAAGAAAATTACATTTAAAAAATGAGAGCTGAGTTTTAGTTGGAATTTACTGGATTAGATTTATATGAGATTGGTTTTGACGTTTTGCCTTTGAGGGTGCCATTATGAATTATTTCTAAAACTATACAAGATAGTTCTACTTTACTGTTGACCACCAAGACCTATAAAGTTAATCTAAATTGTCTCTTATTAACACACAAAAAAAAACACATAAAATGGTACATTTATCAGAATTTTGACTGCTCACTTATCCTGCCATAATCGATACACTCTAAACCTGGAGGCAGGGCCGACCTCTGCATTTGTACGACAGATGGAATTAATGTTAGTTTGGTTCATACATTTGCCATCTCCTGTTGCGGAGCTACATTAAAATGATAGATGTGACTGTCAAGGTCACTAAGCAGGCCTGAAAAGATCGATATCCCGTTGGCTCTTCACAGCCTTCAATGCAATTATGTAACACGGATTTAACACTGTGGAACTTTGAAGTTTTATTTCTGAAAAAAAACTGCGGGGGGGGGGGGGAGAGAAATACATGTATTAGGTCACTGTTATTTCACTTTCAGGATACCAGGGAGCCTTTCCCTAGACACATGGAGGAAGTTCTACCCACCTCAATATTTATAAACCACTCACTAGCAAAGTGTTTAAGAAACCAGCCATCTTCATTTAGCTTCGATCATTCCACAAGCGCTTGCTCTGAATATCTGCGGAAACTACAAAATACATTTATGCATATTACATCTGACATGCCGCAGTGAAAGCCTGCCTTGATAAAAAGGATCATTGTCTTCTAGACTGGTAACAATTGTACTCTTTTATCTAAATAGTCCATCTGAAAGTAATTTGCCCCGGTCATGTGGTTTTTGATTGTTGGTTGAAACAATACGAATGAACGTTGTAGCTGTTTGAGATGATAATGAGATGTTTTTATATGGCAATATCTCAACTCAAGAATATATTAGAAGCATATTTTTTAAAATATATTCAGTAGTGATGTCATTAAATTATATTTCTTAATGATTTCATAAAATACATTTTAGCCTGTCAACATACAAAATCCATTCCCTACAGTCGCTTTCTTGGTTTTCTGTTTTTCTTTTTTGCAATATAAGATACATTCTTGCATTTCTCAGGAAGGCACAGATCTTCAGGGTTACCTTATAAATGGTTTGTTCTGAGATACGTTGAGCTACATGAAACTGCAGCTGGTGCATGTTTTCATATCTTTGTGGGGTCTGTCCATTCATGTCTAAGGGTATAACTCTAATCCCGAATATGAGAGTCTTAACTCCTACCCAGCCATAACCTTAACCAATAGTAATCAAACAAATAAGACTTTTGACATTTTTCGTTTTTCGATCACTGATTTTTATAAAATGGTCCCCACAAGGTAAAAAAAGGTCCCCCACAAGGTCAAAATAGCAGGTTTTTTCACATTATGGGGACATTTGGTCAGAAAAGTAATCTGGTACAGATTACAAATTACAAGAGTGAAAATGTAATCAGTAGTGTTATTCTTTGGATTACTTGAATTGGGTTACTGCTATATTGGTGTTTTTGGCTTCACAATAGGGCTACGCGATATAAACAATGTGTCAACTTATCGTTATATATAATCATGGATGAACATAACTGGTACGCAAGTACGCGTTCACCTTTAAGAACGATACATGCAACAATCGCAATTGTGTACAAGTGCAAATGTGTAATTATTTTATGTGCATTTGCGCTGCTATGGCAAGAAAATACCTGCATCTTAACCTGTATACCGCAAATGAAGTAGAGTTAGCATATAAAGATTAAAATGGATTATATTTTGCTTTCATATCAGCACAAATGATATGAATGATAAATGTATTAGTGAGTAATATATTTAAATCTTTATGATTTCAATGAATTTGTTTTTGAATAGTGGTTTTCATGGCAGGTCAGGTGCCACAGTTACAGCTTAGGTAAACAAGGGAACATTTGTTGTTTTGTTCCATTGGGAAAAACACTATGCCCTGCTGTTTCCTGTTTTTCCCAGAGATGAGATGATATCACCCCTTTATGTGACTGCAGCCGCGCATTAACCAGGGCTGCATAACTAAAAGCACATGGCACCAGGAATAACATTTAGAAAGCAATTAGTATGATCTCCCTTTAATAATGTCTGCTTGGCACTGACAGTACAATGGCTGTCAGAAGGCAGCAGGCAAAGCTTCTCAGTCAGATGATGTGACATATATTTATAAACACCATACTGAGCATGGGCCGCATTCTAGCCCTTACTGAGAATACCTGTTGAGGGCTGTCAGGAGTAATGAATTATGGTAACATGGCGTAATTACATATTTAGCTTTATGTTTTTTGAGGATATGAAGAGTTCCAACTTGATGCTTATGTATCTTCATTTAATAATGGGAGGAAAAGCATTTTTAAAGTGTCAGGTGAAGGATGTGAGGTTCTAAAGGCTACCTGACACCGGTCGGATAACCTTCTGCACGAACAGGCTGAGAAATGTGGGATCTTTGGGTTCTAAAGGCTACCTGACTCCGGTCATTGGACCATCGGTGTGAGGGAAAGGCACAAATTCGACATGAATGTGTGGTCAGGGAAAAAGCAGAGTGAGATGTTGGCTGGGCCATCAGACAGCAAAACAGGCTTATGGGTCTCGTAGGAAGATGCAAGTGAAGTGAATGAAGGTCACCAGACTTTGTCCTCTGCAAATATTACAGGAAACAGGAACCCGTGCTCGTACTTTGCAGAGACACCGATGGCCTTCTGCTTGAAATACTAGGTCAGGGCTTAACTTCCACTTGGAGAACTAGCTTGGTATTTTACTTCCACTTTGATTACTAATTCAGTCTTTCAGTTACGTTTGGAGCACTAGTTCATTCACTCCACCCCTTAGCTACCTTATTTGATTGGCTTTTATTTAGGCCACAGTGGATAATATTTCTGAAAATACCATACTGAGTCCACTAAGTTGCATTACATTGAATGTGAGATACACTATGTATACTGGCATGATATAGTGAAAATAAACAGTTCAGACATTTTCCAAAGTTTATTTTTCACTTGTTGCTTCCAGTTCAAATGTACCTCTGTGATCTTTGGATTGCATTTCAAAGAGTGAAAAGGGAAACAATCCAGAAGAGAATGGATGTGTTTTATATCAACTGCGTTTCATTTCCATTTTCAAGACTATCAGATATATAACCGTATTTCATGATTCCTTCCCCCTGCTGGACACAGTGTTGTACCTCACTTCATATCAACTTCTAAAATAGCTTCTTAATTTGGCCACAAACACTATAGAAGCTAAGTGCACAAATACTGTCATTTCTATCTTCATAAAAGCAATTGTTGATCCAGCGCATATATACTTAAAAATAAATACATAAATACACACTAAATAATCACTGTGGATATATGTCTATGAAGCATGCAGAAATAATTCTAAATAACAAGAAGTCAGTTAATACTATTTCATTGTTCCTTTTAAACACAGGAACTGTCTTGCAAATTAACCAAATTAAAAAAAATTAAATTAAGAAATCATTCTCAGAATTCCTGATTCCTTTAGATATTTACATGTATAAAGCAAAAATAAATCTATTTTTTTTAAATATATGTACACCTCAGTTGAACAAAACTCTCGATTATAATGATAGATTTTTGCATTGAATTAAAAAATGGAATTTGCAAGGGTTTGATTTTTATCGTACTTGTGATGTCATTTCAAAACAACATCCCACTTTCCCTCTTCAGCAATTTGTCCTCATCTACGTGTTACGTTACACGGCAAAATTAGGAACCATCATTGCTGTAAGTGTTACAACTCATGTTATATATCATTCTGTTTCATTCTCTCCCTCTGGGACTCTTGGGAGTATAGATCACCCCATGGGTGTTGCCGCCATTAAATCTGAGAGAATGTGTCCCCCCCACATTTCATAATTATTCGTTTGGACCCCCCCACATTTAACATAAAATATTAGGTCACCCAGTGCTGTTTTCCAGTGTGTCCCCCCGACATTCAAAATGCTTCTGACGCCCCTGGATCACACATCATTTGTATTATGAATCCACATCTGGGTTGTGTACATAACAATGATAAAAGTGGGAGGAGCATCACACAGTGTCATCACACAGTGTCATTACACAGTGTCATCACACAGTGTCATCACACAGTGTCATCACACAGAACATGCATTGACACAAAATCCATCAAGGCCAAAATTTGAACTTCTGGATTTACTTCCACTCTTTGATGGAGCAAATTCCGTAGCTGTCATTTCCACGTTAAATAATTCCCAGTGATTTGAGGAATGGCAACGTTTTACAGGATAGGAATGGTTGGATTAAAACCCTAAGTTGTAGTGAACCAAATTAATTTTCATCGTTTTGATAGTGATAAAATGGCGGAAATTAATACAGGCTTGAAGCAGCTTTTGTTTTGCTCTGATATGGTTCTGCTTGTAATCGAATTAGCAGGAACCTCTGCCGGGTGTCGAGGTCCACGGTGAGAGTTGGTTGTCCTGCAGGAGAAGCTGAGGTGTGTCGTTGCCATTATTTCATGGCGATCATCCAGACGGGGACGATCTGCTCCGGGAAGCCCTGCTGCTTCTCTACCCCCAAGATCTCCAGGCCGGCTTTGAGAATGATGGCTTTTACGATGTCTAGGTGCCGGATAAGGCTGCTGTCGATGGGGTCCAGCTTGCAGCCCTGCCTGGCCATGTTGTCCTTGATGACGATGATGCCATTGGGCCTTAGGCTGGCTTTGCACCTGATCAGAAACTTCATCAGGTCGTTGTCAGTCAGGTGGCCTGAAATCACATCAACTGTTAGTCAGAACGTAGAAACACAAGAAAAAATGCATCGTGCTACTCGATATGGCAGCCATGCACAATCTGTTTCTAAGGAAATGTGAGCATTGGCAGTCTGCACAAAAGCCATTTGTTTAATTACTTCCACAAGATCTTATCAGAAGAAGCAATCTGGAAGTCAGTTGACCATCACTGAAGCTGCCATGTAGAATGTGGAAATGTGTCAATTTCTTCAAGTAACTTTTTCCACACACCATTACCTCTCTTATAGTATCAACTTCTGCACACGACAGCATTACACTGGTGACCTATAAAGCTATAAAAATAGATTTCGACCTTGCCTCAAATAAGCTGAAATGTAAGCCAGTGAGCTGCATGGTTCTGTCTAGTCACACCTGGGTGCCGCCAAGCAAAACATAGCAAGTCACCTGACCACATGCCAGAGACTTATCAGTTGTCTTACATATGCTATTCTTTATATACACATGCTCTCAATTATCAGGGAGCTAATGAGAGAGATAGAACCAAAAAAGGGGGGAGGGTTGGAAAATTTCCCCCACACTTTTGGTAGAAGACGAATTATGGACCCACAAAACCAACCATTTATTTATTTATTACAAATCTCCCCCACCTTACGCAGCCCTATTCACGAATTATAGGACTATCTTCCGAGATGCAGCAGTCGAAAAGGTTGCTTAAAAATGTTTGAAGATTAATTTGCTCGAGGCAGGTTGGAAAAAGAAATTACAAGACACAAGAAAGGGAAAAAGGAACAAGGACATTATTTGGGGGATTAGTGTGGAGACAGGATTAATGAAACGCTGGGGAAAGGTAACCAAAAACAGCTGATTCAGAATCTGCACGAGGGGATACACGCAAGAAAACAGAAAGGTTGTGTGAAGACTTACTGCGGGGTGTGGGTTTGGGTGCCAGATCTCCATGAGACAATGCAAAACTCATTTCATGTAACTGCAGATAATAAGGCACAGGTGCTGCAAAAGTATTTGCCTGTAACTTTGCTCTCTCCAGGCACATCCACACCTCCACATCTCACAATTACACAGCTATAACACTCAACAATCTCATTCCTTCAGACTTAGGTGGGACTTACATGCGACCCATTGCATCCAGATGACATCATACTTCTTCAGGGGGGGCGTGAGATCCTGCAGGTTGTAGCAGTAGTAGGACTCGATGCGGTCAGCATCACTTCCCAGGTAGCACTCGTGGGCGTGGATCAGAAAGTCCTCTATCATGTCTGCCATCTCCAGTGTCTCAAACACCGGCAGGAGGACGTTCTTGGCAACCCTCCCGATCCCACAGCCGCAGTCCAAGGCACACTTAGTGCCAGCCTTGCCAGGACCCTGTCACGGTCAATGATCGCATAGACTCACCGTCACTATCATCTTTCCATCAGTGGCTTCTTAGATTCAAGCAACCTTGTATGGTTTCCTCTAGTGCTGGAGGAGATTCAGCTTTGAAACTTATAGTGGGTGGGATTTACTATATGCTGTCAATCAGTGCCACCGACATCCAGCCCATGGTGTCCCCTCTGCCTCGAGTCCTATGCTTCCTGACATAGACTACAGCCCCACCCCCCCAGGGCCCTGTGCTGGACAGGTTAGATGAAAGTTGGATGGATGGATGGATGGATGTCATTTATTACTCAGTTCAAAGCCATGGATGTCATTAGAGTAACCAACAACCAGTGCACTAAACCTAATAATGACTAACAGTTTGTCATATTCCAACCAACTGTGGGTTTCAGAGCCTTTTACCATCACTAGTTCTTTGTGAAACTGGTTATTTTACATTTCATTCAGAAGAGACTAGCAGGTGACTTCACTGTAATGTGTGTGGAAAAGCGCCGTTGGACTCTTCAGGATGCTGTAATGCATTTTCATCCTGTAGCTGTACATACATTTTTATACATTTTTAACCTGCTTCTTCCCCAATTCTCGCCTATTTCTCAGTTGTAGATATACAGTTTTCTGTTGTCCTTTTCATGATAAACATTTAATATTTTATCAACAAGTGATGTACTAAGAATTAGTGCTGGGTGTGGAGGGAGGGGGGTACACAAAGATCAAGGTTATTGTAAAAATACAGATAGAGAGTGTCCTGATGATGTAATGGTCTGGGAGGCATTCGGCTGCAGCACTGAGCTCACTGAGGCAGTAAATGCATTTTAACAACAAGTACAGTGTTTAGACTGGGAGGGCTTGTAAGGACCAGTCTGGCTAATGTCACTGGGTTTTGCAGGTGGTTACATATCGAGTGGCGCTTTCACTCTTCTACTGCTGGCTTTGGTTTGGCCGCATGGAAATTGGTGATTGCGGCTCCGCAATCCTAATGAAGCCTGTTCTATCTTTATTAACTGTTTCAGTGTAACATATAACACCAGGCATTAAAAAGCTGTAGTATTAACAAATCAAATGAATCTGCTCTATTAATATGGCTTTTTTTTTTTTTTAAATGGAAGTTATGTAAATGACAAGTGAGGTATGCAAGTTAAAATAATTGTAGCTGCCTGCTTTGAGCATTTGTGTCATTTATTGAATAATACCACAGATGCTGCCTACACTTCAATTCCCATACATATATTTATACTAAGTACAAGCTAATGTGGTAGCAAATGGCTGAGCGGGCTAAGCCTCTGTGCCTGAGGTCACTGGTTCAAGCCTTGTCTGTGGACCCCTGAGCGTGGCCCTTAACCCTTAACCCCCTCCTGCCTGAGCACTGCTGCGGGGGGGCTGCCTATTATTGCCAAGCTCTGTGTCGCCTGTGTGTGTTATGGTGAGCAAGATGGGGTAGGCAACAAGAGAATATCCCTGCAGGGATCGATAAAGTATCATAATTTCATGATACCAAAAAACAGAGACATGGTTATCGAGACATACTTGTATGATTAGTATTAACTTGTATTTCGGTGACTTCATACACCTATTTACAATCAAAAGCACTTCCAATATTCATCCAAAGAATGAGTTCGGCATAGATTGCACAATACTGCAGCAGCATGATACATCCGACACCCGTTCATTACTGACTTTTCACTCATTAATCAGGAGATCAGCCAGGACGCTATAAATAGCATGTCTCAATGGCACATGAGTGCCGGACTCAACACTGCACATACCTCAGGATGCATATTTAGTAACTGTCTCTCAGGAGGTCTTCTGTGCAGAATCCTTTGCTGCTGAAGCTTCACACTTGCTTTACGCATAAAAAATATCTGGTTGCGAACTTGCTATAACAAGGCAGACAACTTCAGATATATTTGTCCTTATGTACCAAAAGTACGAGCTTGATTACATGCTCAACATGTAATATGGTGAAAATGAAACTGGTGGATGATTTGTGCTGCACTCTCAAAAAATATATACCTGTAGGTCATTATACCTTTTAAGATGCAGAACATAAGGGGAACATTTCTGTACCATTGATGGTACATTAATGTTGTCTGTACCTTTGGGATGTTCCTCAGAGTCCAATTCTGTACCTTAAAAGGTACAATTACAAGGGTACAGCCCCAGTGACAAGCAACGATACAAACTGTTACCCTTTTTTCTGAGTGTAGAAGACTTACCCCAACAAACTTTTTCAGGAACTGCCTGGAGCCTTCTAAGTCAATCTCGGAAATTTCGATGAAGCCTCCCATCATCCCCTCCTCCGAAGCCTCCACATCTTTGTAGAAATTCTGCGCTCTTGCATAGAACTGCTTCTCCCCCTTGATGTACTCGCAGGTTACAGCAAAGAGCTGGACTGATGGGTGAAGCAGGGAATCACAAAGTCAGATGCATCTCAGCATACTGCTACATATGGCTGTCCTATAATAATCAGATGGTATATTTGAATCGAAAACCTAAAGAATTGTCATTGATAGCTACATTATGAAGGAACTGCACTGGGCACTGCACTGGGCATTCCACTGGGCACTGCAGTGGTACCTTACCATGCAAAACAACTAGCCTGCTAAACTGAAGACTCCAGGTGCGAGAACTAATCGGGACTGGAATCCGGAGAGTGACATTGTAGTGAAGTCACATGTTCACAATGAACTCCACTGCAAGACCATCTTCTAAATACCCTTAGGGACGGAAGCACAATGAATAAACCCCACCAGGCAAGAGGACTGGCATGTCAACTCAAAGGCCCCAGTCTCCAAAGAGCCATCAATCTCTTTTCCTGTGGATGTTGGGGGGCGGGCAGGGAGGTGATGTCACCATTATACCATACTTACGCATACTTACAATGAGCTCCAATATGATCTGTAATCAGAACCCTGAGTCAGCTTTATTTGTCCATAATAAGTGCATGTTAATTCCCCAGCATTCAAGGTGTGAACGCTGTTGGATATCAGGCCCACGGCAAAGCGACCTCTCAGCAAATCTTAAGCTCAGCACCATTAAGCCGCTTGTTATACTACCAGCCTGAAGCCCCGTATTGCGGATGGGACCCGGCTGACGCGCAAGGCATTGCATCTCCGCGGAGAGGCGGTGGTTAACTTTGAGCTGATATTATCTGTGTGAGGTTTTCCCTTGAAATCGTGTTCTCAGCAGGTCATGTTAGGAACGCGGCAGGTGACAGCCTTGGCACAGACGGCGTACTCTGATATTCACGCGCGGACAGTCATGTGAGGCCTGATTAGCGCTTGCCGCGGTAAGATAAGTATAGCAATAACACGGTCCCTATGGAACAGGAGCAGGCATTTGTCATCATTTACACCACTCATTCATTGAAAAGGCACTTACTTAGATTCAATTACAAATGTATCTTTTAAATGTGTCTACCCTGCAGCCAGATCATATTTACATCGGTTGCCAAATGGATGGAACGAGGTAGAAAACACACCTAACAAGCAATCTGCATCTTTTATAGCACATTTTAGATATCGCGGTAACAGTCTGCAGCCGTCTGTTTTATGCAACGTTTTGGCAGATTGTAAAAACTTTTTCAAGTGCAAAACCTGCAGTCTGTATGACAGGTAACTCATATTCGCTATTAAAATACAATTATGATATTAATGACCCATATGACACCTGAATTGGGGGCACAATTGTCAAAAGAAATCAGAAAATTAATCATTCATAATACAGATAATTAAATTCATAATACTAATAAATAAATACATCAATAATAACATAAATGGGAAGAATTTAACACATTTTGTATCTAATAACAGCAACTCATTAACACCTTTTTTGGACAGGATACACGAAGGGAACTTTATTATTTTAGGGTTATGGTACAACTCCAGTAACCTTTAAATAACTACAACCCGTTACGGCCAAGTGCGTTATGCAGGTCATCCAGTTAGAGGAACATATTTATAACACAGATAAACTATTTTTATAAGATATAAATGTGTATACACATTATTAAACGATTATATATTTCAGATATATAATTTAAACAATTCTTAGTTTTTTACGTTTTAATCTTACCCGTGTTACAATAAAGAAACATTTATAAAGTTTGTGCAGCTTACATTAATACTTTTCCACATTTGCGAAATTAATAAATAAAAATAAATTAATACTTTTTCGCAGCATGTAATGTACTCATCAGCTTTCATCATTAGCAGCAAATCATGAGGATACAGGAGGCGACCACCTGCGAGGGCGGTGTGATTTACCTAGAGGGATTTGCTCCAGCAGGTACAGATAGCTGGCGAAGAACTCCTTCCTGAGGGTGTTGTGGAGGTGAAAGGACATACTATGCCGGCAGAGGCCATCGTCTGTCTTCTTCCAGCGCCGACGGAAAGCTTGGTGAGCAGCTCTGTGCTCCATGGTGGTCATAGAGCGTGACGAGTCCGGCTTGCAGGAGCGACTGGGCAGGGAAGGTGCGACGCTGGGTCGCCAGCGGGTGCAGCGGCGCTATATCTGCGAGGCGCTTGGCACCATCGCCGTAACTGATCGGGGCGATTCCTGCGCTCTGCAGGTGCTGAAAGCTACCAGGGCGTCGCAGAGCCACTGCTCAGCAGACGGGAAGCCAAACTTGGAGCCTGTGAGCTTCTTTTGCCCTATCGAATAGTCACGTAAAGTCGTAGTGACAACTGTTGTGACACCCAGCAAGCATTCGCATGCAACTGGACAGGCTAGTGACATGTCGGCTATTATTAGCTTCGCCATAAATTAGAAGGGCCTTCTTGTGTTTGTATACAGTTGAGTTGAGGAGGGCTAATCACATTTCTAAACATTAACATCATAACATTATACTACCATACCTGCACTGTGTCAAACATACTTGCAAAGCCTTTCTTTGTGTTACCCATAAAGCATTTCCATTCACATTCCAGCTATTTCAGGTGTCTCAATTTGTCCATAATATTTTATCAAAATCGATGAGTACTGTAATTTGAATTCAAAACTAAAGTTTAATAATAATGAATATTATTTGTTATAATAAAGCTTTGACTGATTTGCCTGTTGTTCAGAGTGTCCCGCTTCTTCGGGATGGATCGTCCAACTGCTCGTATGCAAACTTCCGCGTCCATAGCAGTATTGTGGTTGCCAGCTTTGGGCAGCTGGTTGGCGTGAGATTTTCTAGACAAACCTGCACGTACGTGCACACGCATTTACATCTATGTGATGGTTTTATTACTTTTTAAACAGTTCGGTTATCAAACTACCCCAACGCTATTGATGAAGCTAATTTTAGGCGATAAATAATTAATTTTATCAAGAGTGTTGGGCATTTTAAAATATTGAATAACTAATTCGCAGACATCACTCTGGGAAACATAAACCCATTAAATTAAGGTATTTTACTAAGATACGGAAAATATTTACCTCCTGAGGCCACGTAGATTTGCAGCTGTTTTGAAGAAATGTTATCAGGCATTCAAAGGATTTAAATAAAATGAATCAATCACAAGCACCACTAGGTATAGCAACCCTAATTTTATTGGAGACATTGTTCAGTTATTTGCTTGGACAGTTCAGTTTTATAACCTCTGTAAACAGACTACCATTAATTGCGTACGTGGTATGATGTCTGCAATATGCACATGAATACTATGGCATCAATCAGTCCTGACTATCTTCACATACACAGTAATTCATGTTATACACAGAAATATTAAGAGCGAAATGGAAGTTAAAACTGAATTAATTAAAACCTCACAACTGAGGGCTAACAAATTTAATTAGAAAAAGGGCGAAGCTGCCAGATTAGAAAGTGTGCTGTTAATTTTATATCCCGTGTAGTACCATATGTGATATTAAACTGTTTGTATAGTTCAAATGTGAATTCGATTTGTTCATAAACGTATACAGACCCTAACTAGCTGACCCTGCCTTCTCAAAAATGTAGCCTACCTCGTTTTTGATAAAAGCCTTTGTTGAATATGGTAAATGTAATGTAACGACAGATTTGCATTACTAACCTTATATAAGGGATATTGCAATGCAGGCACCCTGATATTTATTGTACATAAATGGCCAATGTGCCATTATATTTGGAATATTTTTTCGTTTCATTCCCACGATAGTTTAACATAGTTGCATGATCCGTGTAAGCAACATAAATGTCTGTTTGTGTAACAAGACATTTTGTCATTAAACAAAAATAACAACAATAATATAAATGATAAGTGATCGATTTTGTGAGCAGTTAATAAGATAAATATTATTTTTAAATCCTCTGTTCCAATATCTGTTAATGAGATACAGCTTTGTTTTTAGAATGAAGAGAGAGGTTACT
Source organism: Hippopotamyrus pictus (assembly GCA_026781145.1). NCBI lineage: Eukaryota > Metazoa > Chordata > Actinopteri > Osteoglossiformes > Mormyridae > Hippopotamyrus > Hippopotamyrus pictus. The sequence goes on along the minus strand of JAODLC010000036.1, from coordinate 15,276,704 downwards.
TAAATGAATAAGTGGTTTATAAAAGTGTTGATAATAAAAAATAACCCAGTTAAATATATTACTGTATATAAACTAAAATGTGTTTTTTCCGCAAAAATAAATAAAACGTTTATTTCAACTTATCACTGAAATGTAGTGCTGGAAGTACGCTTAAAATTTCCTCCCAGCCTGTAGATGGCAGTATAATTTTAAAAAATTAAGCAAATGAAAACTACTGTTTTCCTCGATCTATGTCAGTAGAGTAAGCTGTTCCCTAACCATAGCAACAGGGACGCTTTAGTTGTCAAACTTCTACTCTGGCTGTGGGAAATCACAAAACAATTCTGTCAATTTAACACATTTTCTTGCGCACAATCAGCAGTCCTATTTATTGGTGCATGTCTGCGAGGAGGTCGAGATGCAGCGCGAGGATGCGCGATATTTAAAGAGGTTAGCAGTAGAGCTAACTAACATGCTAATGTTGCGAACCGAAGCGTTTCTGTGTAACGGAAAAAACTCACTAACAACCACTTATACAACAACCATATCTAACAATGCTAAATCCGTCTTGTATTATGTGACATATGAACGCAATACGCTGGTTTTTCTTGCTGTTTTCCAGGCACTGTCTAAGTAACTCGTCATCTAATTCCGTTTCTTCAAGATGCTGGGTCTCAGGATTAAACTACCAAAATGCCTAATCAGCTTGAAGGATAAAATCAGCACTTTGCTTACTGACAGTCTGTATGTTAAAAGCAAGCTAGTTGGACCAAGGGCCCGTTTAAGTTACTTTAATTATAATATAAAATCATTAAAATAATGATAACTACAGAATATTTGCTCTTCCAGTTATGTTCTGACTAGCTATGTTGGCAAAGTGGGACATTCGGTTAGGTAGCCCTTAAATGGTTATATAATAATAATTCTGAGTTTTTAGTTTAAGATGTGAATGGGACATACAGCAAATGATTTTCTAAGCTAAATATTTCTAATTATACACCAGCCTTTGGTTTTCCCCAGTTTTCCGTGAACTGTCCTTATTGCACCTTTTTGTGTAGTGGTACTGTCAAATTGTGTCTATGCTCATGTGTAGGAGACTGAAGGCTGGGACTATCGATGTCCACCCAACTGAAAAAGCCCTCATAGTTCATTATGAGGTGGAGGTGACAATTTTGGGACAAATGGGTTATCCAATGCTGGGAGAGTGGAAGGAGTGCCAGAAGATGTAAGCACTTTTGGTGATAATTTGAATTTACCTTTTTAGAGTAACCATGATTCTGTTTTGAAATAGAAAGTTAGGCTTTAGACCAGAAAATTTCAACAATATAAAACTAATGACACATTTTATATACAGCATTCATCTCAAAAGCCTGAATGCCAGTACAGATATCACTTCGCTGGCTCGGAAGGTGGTGGAGGAGTGCCAACTTATCAGCTCCTCCAGACTTCCTGAAGTAGAACATTTGTTGTGCTATCTGCAAAATCACAGGAAAACCAACGATAAAGGTAAGGAGAGAGATTTGTTTTGGGATTGGTCTAGGAAGCCACGTCATCAAAAGTGACAAGAACAACAGATTAATATAGAGTAACTTGATTATTCTCTTTGAAGTGCTTATAACAATAAGTTATGATTTTTAGTTTTTCAAAAATGCTGCGGTTTTCTATTTACCAACTTTGTTTAATTAGCTCATAAAGACAGAGGAGAAAAGAAGCCCCTGAGACCCAGAGATCTGAGCCCGTTTGACGACATGGAGGTACTGTGTGGAAATGCAGGAAGATTTTGGTTTTGGGTTGTGAGTAATTATTTTCTAAAAGGTGATGCCGTTGTGAGCAGATTGAGGAGGAAGCCAGCATCAGCTGCATTGACAGCTATGTGGACCTGCTGTATGAGGACATTTCTGAGAAGGCGAGGGGAGCTGCTCTCATCCTCCAACTCGCCCGGAAACCCAACAATCTCGAGGAGCTGCTGCAGAACGGTAAGGTGGCACACACACTGAAACGGCCCCTCAGCCCGCATAGCTGTCCTGTTGTTCAGCATTTGATGCTTTACAGCTGCCAGCCAACATACGTGTCATGGCGTGGACCCTCATGTACAGATCATGAATATGACTCCAGTATAGTTGGCAGTGCATGATTTTGTACACAATGCTGGGCATGTTTTGCCAACCATTATGCCCTTGTTATCTAACTTCTCAGAGACAGCACTGGGAGCCCTGGCCAGAGTTCTGAGAGAAGACTGGAAGCAAAGCATGGAGCTGGCCACCAGTATCATCTACATCTTCTTCTGTTTCTCAAGGTAAGAAGATAGATAGATAGATGAGAGAGAGAAAATGAAATGAAATGACACTGTTACATGCTGATACATCAAGATAGAATCCATTCACTGTGATGTGTAGCTTAAGAAGTGGCGCAATCCCCTTCTAAGGAGAATAAGCTTTTGGGCTTTGATTTATCTTCCAACTACTTTGCCTTGCTGAATCTCTAATCTTATTGTAAACCCTAACTGTCTCTCTGAGAGTAGTGAGGTGTTATGCTTCAGAATTTGAAAACTATTTGCCGTTTTGACGTACCTTGGTTTCACCTGTCTGACATTTGAATTTACTTCTCTGAGTTAAACTGTTTACCCATTTTTTCCCATTTCTCAGTTTCAGTCAGTTTCATGGACTCATCACCCACTACAGGATAGGAGCCCTATGCATGGGCATCATTGATCATGAGCTTAAGAGGTACGACCTGTGGCAGTATGAACTCCAGAAGAAGAAGACGCCTCATATCCTTACAGTGGAGAACCAGACAGACGGCTGGCTATAGAGTGTTTAAAAGCGTTCCTTTGTTATTTTAATGAGCAAATTCGAAAACAAGAGCTCTTTCCTTAATTTAACTTACATGAAGAGAGTCCTGACGACCAGAACCGAAGAAAAGAATATGAGAAAGCTGTAAAGAAGTACCAGAGCCTTGTGGTGAAGCAGGAGCGACTGCTCAGAGGTGCTGTGTGCGCCCTCTGGATGGCGAGCTATTTCCAAATATCTTATTTCATGGTTTCCATGTTATCATTTCTCCACCATTAAATTGGACTGGGTGGCGTGAGAAGGTCATATGGTGACTAGGATGCAACCTGACGGGGTCACATGCTAATAGGCTCACATGCCAATGGGTGCACGCTTCCTGCGTTTACAGTATCGCTGTACCTCCTGCTGAACCTGTCAGAGGACACACACACGGAGCTGAAGATGAGGAACAAGAACATCGTGTGCATGCTGGTGAAGATCCTAGGCAGGGAGAACGTTGACCTGCTGGTGCTGGTCGTCTCCTTTCTCAAGAAGCTTAGTATCTTCCTGGAAAATAAGAACGAGATGGTGAGACTCGCTCTTATACTAACTCCTGACATTCTGGTATCGGACAGTGCTGTTTGAGTCACACTTTGCAGGTTTGGAATCTTCCCCCTACACCTGCAGCAAAGAGTCACAAGACATTTGTTTTAATTACATTATAAATGATGGGCCAAATGGCCTCCTCTCGTTTGTAAATTTCTTATGTTCTTATGTCCCTTGTCATTGTTTCTTTGAGATCTTACATTCCTCCTGACTCCACTTCCTTGTTTGAGATGGTATCATCTTCTTAAGGCATATTGGGCTTTGCTGCCTATTTTGCTGTATAAAAGCCTATCTTCTCTTTCCAGTAAGCTATTCCTAGAGGTCTGATAAGACTGTGCGCTATTGGAGATGTGCTCTCCGCATCTCTGTCTTTATTACATCAGAAGAGGACAGTCTTCCTCTCTATGAGTGTCCGCAAAGAGTGTCCATACACAGATTAGCAGCTGTTGCTGTCCATTTTCCTTGTTTCCTTTTCTGGATAATATATGCGCTCATAACCAGCAGTGAGGTCACCAGGATTGGGGTTGGCATATGAATTTGTTGAGTGGGTACCAATGTTCGAATTGTGTCTTGGGGGGATGCCCTGGTGTGGTAGTGCCACGGAGTGGGCACTGTCCATCTGCGGGCACGTCTACATGTATGAGGAGAAAAAACTCGTACACGTTCAGGAGAGAACCTGGTCGAAGGCTGATGGGGGGTCTTCAGGGTTTTTAGGAATGCTGCCTTTTTTTGGAAAAGCGAGAACTGATTCACTACGCGACGAATTACAGGCTGATAGGCTTTGCAGTGATGAAAAACTCAGTATCACATGTCATAAACTTTCACTTATAAAGGATCATAAAGTATTTGATACTGGTAGCAATAAGTTTTAAGTGGGAGTCAGAGTGTGACTTTTTTATTGCAAGGTTTTATTGGGGTAAATGTTTACTAGCCCAAAACAACAGTTTAACAGAGGGCAGATTTTTATAAATATGTCTCCATGTGGGTGAATAAGACCACAGTTAAATATAGTGTGCTGTTAACGAGGGGGGGGGGCAGCATTGTAATCAGACACAATGGGTCCTCTGGAGAACCGGAAGTGAACAGTGGGGGAAAGATCCCGTTACTCAGGCCTTCCCTGCTATGTCTCAGACTCATGTACTTAGGGGGCCTCTGTAATTTTCAGCACACAAGCTGGTATTTAAACAGTTTTACCACGGTAAATACAGTGGCCTTGGTCTCATATGCTTTCCAGGCCATAACATGAAGCAGAGTTTAGGGGGCACAGGAAGGAGAACCATGTTTTTGTTTATTTTATGTTGTTTTTGCCCCCACTCCGTTTCCATCGGCAGGCTGAACTCGACACCGTGGAGAAGCTGGCCAGACTGGTTCCATGTGACCACGAGGACCTGCTGAACGTGACCCTGCGTCTTCTGCTCAACCTCTCCTTCGACACCGGTCTGCGTAGCCGCGTGGTCCAAGTGGGCCTGCTGCCCAAGCTCACCGCGCTGCTAGGTACAGGTCAGGTCCTAGCCGCCCCCTCTCACCCACGGGCCCCCCCTCTCAGAAAGAGAGTTCCCACAATGCAGTTCTGCTGGTGCAGACACTTGCTGCGCTTGTCTACATGACTGGCTTGCCTACATTGCACATCGTCCATCTGTCGCTACCCTAGCAACACCAAGCCTATCCACTTTTGATGTGTCTCCGGAAGGTTCTAAGTATCCCCTGTGATTAATGTAATGTATTTTTTAGGAAAACACTTCTAAAGCTAATGTTGTCTTTCTAGGGCTGGGCTAGATGAGCCTGTGAGGCTTCAGACCAACTTGCTCTTTAATATTTTTATTCCCACAAGCCGCTATTAACAGCAGGTTGGATCCACCGGGCTGCTCTGACCTGCCCTAATCCCCAGCAGCAGCTTCTCTCTCCTAAAGTCATCAGTCCCTTTGATTATTCCGTTGTTCCCCAATGTTTACCATTCGTATTGTGGTTGACGGGTTTTGTGACATTTGTGGCTATTAAAATGACGTGTGCGATGTTGGCTAATTTCACTTATGTTTACAACTGTGGCAGCTACAAGAGGAGTTTCCAGTGGCTGACTGCATTGTGGACATTGGCCATTTAATTATAGACAGACTCCAGATAGGCGAGCGGTTTCATTACCGTAATTTCCAGACCTTTGTCTTGTTTCCATGTATTTATTTTATGTCAAATGGCTCAGTATGCAGCCACATGCTTTAAGAATGACAGCATACAACCCCTGCTTATATTATAACAAGAAAAATAAGGAATAAAACAAAAAGTCTTCTTTTTAGTATGTCTTCTGCTGCATTGCATGGCTCTGGATGTGTCATTTTGGATGTTATTGCTTTGGGGGTTAAAAAATAAACAGTTGTTTTTTGGGTCTCTTTCTACCATGGATGCTGTGATTCTGATAGTGTACAGTAATGTTTCCTAATCTGTTAATTTTTCAGTGTTTCCCTTCGTCAGCGTGGCTGTGAATTGGTGTTAATGTCTTAATGAATCGACAGCACCGTACCTTGGTGGTGCAGGTAGTTCGCTTTTACAGAGCTCTGCTTTAGTGAGATTTGTTAGTTTCCCATTTCTTGTCGAACCTTGGGCCAGGGTCTTGCATGTGGGAGTAGGCTGGCAGGTTGGTTGGTCCACCCAGTCCTCCGGGACCCGCACTGAAGAGGGAGCAAAAACGTGGACTGGCTGCAGGTCCCCGAGGACCGGATTGGGAAACACCGTTGGACTAACGGTGACCTGTGCCTCTGATAGGACACTGGGGAAAAGTGTCAGCCTCTTAAGTGTTTGATGCTCTGGCGTAAATCTCTTTCTAGATTCCCCTATCCATGTGTTTTAGCCTTGCAAACTGGGGGGTGGTCGCGGGCCCCTATTATCACCTCCTTCATTCTCCGCGGCCCCCTGCTCGTTAATGAATTCATAGCCTTTGCTCTGATGGCAGGGACGTGTCGTCATAATGAGCATCCTGCTCTCTTTCCCGTTAGTCTACAATCACAAATCAACTTGTGCCATGGAGATAATTCACTTTTACTGAGGTTAATGTAGGCCTTCACTTAATGTTTTTTTTACATTTTTTGAGCATTTAAATGCTATTTTTATTTACAAAACAGCACTGGTGTTGACCACAAAACTAACCCAGACGCCACTAATGTCGGCTGCTGTAATTTTACTAACGTTAGTGGTTTAAATCAAACGGGGGTGTAATTGAAGCGAGGGCTACCAGTAACTGGCCCCCGACACAGCAATTAATTTTTAACGGCTATTTTTTTTGTCGTGTATAAAAAACACAAGCACACTCGGGCTACGGCAGTGTTGTGAACGTTTAATAGGTCCCTCTCCAGCCCACCAGGTCCTCCATTTTCCTACCGGCGAAGTGAGGTAATAACGCGGGTCACATGTTGCAGTGACCCTAATGAGAAGCACATGTTCCGGCCGTCGCTCCGCTCTGAGGGCCGCGCAGTTTAGCTCGAAGTTATTAATGGCAGTAAAATTTATGCTTCCTCCTGTTTTCCCAATTAAACGAAGACCCTCTTTTTTTTTAACCCTGGGATCCCTGTGGCCACATCTGTTCCCAATAACCCGCGATAACATGCCCCGAGCATCTCAGTGGCATCGCTGCTGCCGCACCGTCCTCCTAAACGAGCCGTTATGTAATGAGCGACTCCATGTGCCTGATAGGGCTCCCCTGAGAGAGCGGCCTAATTAATGGCAGGGTGGGTCTGAGCCTCTGAATCACGCCACCGCTCTGGGCCCGAGTCGTCCGTCAGGGGACGGGCCGGGACGGTAAACAAGGTTCCGCGTGAGGTCTGTTTATTTGGAACGACAGCTTGCGAGACTAGCAGTAGAGGTGAGAACACATTCTCTGTTGGCTCTTTATAATTGGCTTATTAGAGACGTGATTTATTTCCCTGTGGAAGTTCTTCTGTAATGGCCGATTTTAATGTGTAACAGATTAAATCTAAAATGTACAAGGATCCTTCAATATACAAGAATCTTCTCTGTGCATTTAGTCATATGATATAGGAGGGGCTCGGTCAGTAAAGTGATACATAATATAGAGAAGAGATTCAGTAAAAAATGTAGCAAGAGATAATTCTGTATATACAGTATGGAGCTTTTACAAGATCTCAGAGATGCTTAATAGCAATAGAAAGAGTGATCTGGTGTCTCCTTGAGTGTCCTTAATGCTGTCGTCCGTGTGCACACCAGGTCAGGAGAGGCAGAGGCGTGTCACCCTCAGGATCCTCTACCATCTCAGCATGGACCACAGCACCAAGTCCATGTTTGCCCACACAGACTGCATCCCGCAGGTAGGACGCCGAGCTGAGCAGAACCGGCCCACATCCGCAGTCTTGGGGCTCAGCTGCTGGCTTGCGGCCAGATGAAGGGGCTCCGGGCTCCTGTTTGGTAAAAACCACCGGTGCCTGATTCCAGCTCGCCGAGGCCTTCTGTCACTGGAGCTGTACTCTGGGTCACTGCGGTAAATGTGTAGCATTTAGCTCATCTTTTACTTGGTTGGGTATTTTCTTCAGATTAGATCCCAGCATTTGCCACAGAGACGCCTCCCTGTCCGGTACAGGCTCCCCTGGTTAGGAGTACCAGTCTGGATTTGTTGTCCTTTCAGTGACACGGTTTGAAGTCTTTAAAATATTAGTTTTTAATTTGCTTAAAATCCATTGCAGGTGTTCTTTAAAAAACCAATCCGCAGTGTCTGAGCCCAGCTGCCATTCAGCCCGGTCAGCTCTCTCCTGCACTCCTTCCCTTGACCCCCCCTCCACAGCATGTCGACCAGAGTGTACCACTGCCACGGGCGGTGCCCTCCCCCCCCGCACAGAATCCACCACAGCAACGAGGCCTCGGCATAATCACTCAAAGATGTTTGGGTGGGGGGGGGACCTTGCAGGGGTGCGTGGAGCAGGATGCGGGTCTGGCCATCGGTCGCTGGTAAATAAGTAGAGTCAGGTGCCGGAGAGTCTAGACGCGGTGATCTCAGGCCTGGACTCTGGTATCCGATACTCAGTATGGAATGGGCTTGATTGCACACTGCTGACTCCTCAGGACCCAGGGTGCCCTTTTATGCTTTCCTGTTTAACATTAAATCAGCGGACGGCGGCGCTTAGCCCACCCCCCCACCTCTTTATCCTGCCTCCCCCAGCACCTCTCCTCTCGCTGTAGGTAGCAAAGGGGTTTTTCCTCGGGCCCTATCGCACAGGCTCGGCGTTGATTTGAGGCGACTGCAGAGCACTGTTTCCAATCACGTCGTTTTTGGTCTTAAAGAAAAGTACAAATTATGAGCAGGCGTACGGGGGAAAAATGAAACCTCCACCTTTCCTGACGTACATGTTAGGGTCTGTGCTGCGAAACACTGGACTTGCTTCGTTGAGTAAAGTCTTCCAGCTGTTTTGTATTTCATTGAAGTGTTAAATGTCCGTGGGTCTTAGTTTTGCCTGATGTTGTATTTCTGTGTGTGTTTTAGCTGTATGGTCAATGTGGGAAATTCCTGGCCTGTTTTTCTAGTCATCATGTTTGCTCTTAATCATTTGCTCTTAATCATTTGTGTTCCCATGTGTGTGGCATAAAATGTGAGGGCTCTGCTCTGCTAATCAGTGATAAGGTGATGTGTTCCTGAGTGGCCTGCCTTTGCAGCTGATGCAGATGCTCTTTGAGAGCGGGGATGAGCATGCTGATGTGGAGCTCATCTCTTTCTGCATCAACCTGGCAGCTAACAACAGGAACAGCCAGCTTATCTGTGATGGTAAGTCCCAGCATGCCCTGTAGGTGGCAGCATAAGCTGATCAGCAGTCACGTGATGGTAAGTCCCAGCATGCCCTGTAGGGGGCAGCTTACGCTGATCAGCAGTCACGTGATGGTAAGTCCCAGCATGCCCTGTAGGGGGCAGCTTACGCTGATCAGCAGTCATGTGCACAAGCGGCACAGCCCAAGTATTTTGGCTGCAAATTATCATTTAAAAATCATTTAATGGTATGTATTCTTGGAAAAGTATCAGTCGGTCTGTGCTCTTCAGGTAACGGCCTGAGGATGCTGATGAAGAGGGCGCTGAAACTGAAGGACGCTCTGCTGATGAAGATGATCAGGAATATTTCTCAGCACGATGGCCCCTCTAAGCAGCTGTTCCTCGTGAGTCTGACACATGATGGAAGGTGTATGACAGTGTGCACGTCCCTGGGGCTGAAGTCCTGCAGCCATGTCCCTTTCCCAGGATTATGTGGGTGACCTGGCAGCCCAGATTGGGCCGGGCGAGCAGGAGGAGTTCGTGATGGAGTGCCTGGGCACACTGGCCAACCTCACCATCCCCGACCTGGACTGGGAGCTGGTGCTGAGAGAGTATGATCTGGTGCCCTACCTGAAGAAGCACCTGAAACCCGGTCGGTACCCTTTCTGGGGAGGGGGGCTGTGACGAGTCTGCAGCCTCCCCTGCTTTGACATTGCCATCCAACCACCCCCCCCTCGGTAACCAGGCTCGGCTGAGGACGACCTCATCCTAGATGTGGTCGTCCTGCTGGGGACGGTCTCCAGGGACGACGCCTGTGCCGCCATGTTGGCCAAATCTGGCGTAATCCCAGCACTTATCGAGCTTCTCAGTGGTGAGTGTGCATGGCGTTGCATGTTGTGATGGACGGCCGGACAGTCTATGTATGAACTCAAAATATTGGTCCAGTAAAGGTAAATAAAAACAGTATAAAAGTGCACATTCTTCATGAGTGATGCTGCAGGAGCCACCAAAGCTGTCTGTATGCATGATGCTGATGAATGAGCCCCTGGAAAAGGAATGTAGAGCCTTTATTTATGTTGGGGAAGACCGGCGAGCACTTCCAGCGGAAAACGGCAAAAGAGACTGGTAGATGTGAAAAGTGTAGTTTTAATGTGCAGCTCCCGGATAGTGAGATCTTTCAGTCCTGTTACTGCTCAATGGCACATTTCTTACCGTCTTTCGGAAGTCATCAAGAGCTACAACAGGCAGGAGGCAGCTAGAGCAAAGCAAGCGGACGATCCAAAGCCTTGTGGGTACAGTGCTGTCACCCTCTACTGTGGTTTGTGTTTATGTGAACGAAACGGATCAATTGAAATGAAAATCCATTTATATAGAAGGATGATGCATGTCACTGAGCTGCACTAAGGACTTCACATTAACACAAGAAAAAAAAACTCACCCTTTATCTCTCTCAGCTCAACAGGAAGATGATGAGTTTGTTTCTCAGATCATCTACGTCTTCTACCAGATGGTGTTTCACCAGGCAACCAGAGATGTCATCATCAAGGAGACCCGTATCCTTCCTTGTTCTATTTCCAGTTTCATTATTAGATTATACATTGTACATGCAGATCCTGTTGTGACTTTTTTTCCAGCAAATAAATGCCCCCATTAAAAAAATGGTTTATTATTTTTATTCCTGTCATTCTTGCATCGGTGTATAAAAGGTCATTGTGAACCAGTCCACTGAGTAACACTGGTGCTTCCTCCTTAACGCCACCTAAGAAGCCCCCGCTTACATCATCGACCTGATGCATGACAGGAACAAAGAAATCAATAAAGTCTGCAACAGCACCCTGGACATCATCGCCGTGAGTCCCCCACGGCCCTCTGGGCAGGCCAGAATGCATGGCCCTCGTTCTCGGCTCTGTTTAGAGCCTCGTGTTAGGGGTGATAGCCCCTCTGTGGCCCACCGCCTTTCCACCGCGATTTTCTAATTACCCCTTACTTACTCACCACCCCTCCCCCACCTACTTGTGTATGTGGAAGTGTTTCATTGAGATGATTACGGAGGTTATTAAGCCGCGGCCACATGAAGGGGTGCAGGAGCTCTGCGTTTTATCAGGGGATGCTGGCCCCCGGGGTTCTGACTGTAGCTACCTCTCTGTAGCCATGCATAATGGGACACTGCAGCCATGCATAGCGGGACACTGCAGCCATGCAAAGCAGGATGTTGCAGCCATGCATAGCGGGACACTGCAGCCAGGCATAGTGGTACACTGCAGCCAGGCATAGCGGGACACTGCAGCCATGCATAGCAGGACGTTGCAGCCATGCAAAGCAGGATGTTGCAGCCATGCATAGCGGGACACTGCAGCCACGCATAGCGGGACACTGCAGCCATGCAAAGCAGGACGTTGCAGCCATGCATAGCGGGACACTGCAGCGCCGCTCTTCCTCCTTTCACCGTAAAAGTCCTGTCCAGCAAAATGTGGACTGTCTGGCACGGAGCTCAGAGGGAAAGAAAACACGGACTGACTTTGGGTGGCTGAGGACCGGGTTGAGAAACATTTAAGGATATATGCAGAATATATGGGATGTATGTATTTGGAAGGTTGTGGGTAAGAATACTGTAGCCAGTAGGACCAACTATATCATTCTAACTGACCCAGCGCCCTGACCCCAAAACTGTCTCCCATAGAGATTGAAATGGGGCTCGTGGAAAGCAAAGAATCTGCATGTATATGTTAAAGCGGACCTTATCTTTAGAGCACAGCATGGAGCCCTAATCGATATTAAATGAAAGTGATATTCTTGTGCTATTTTCCCTCATTCCAGATAACTTTTAATACTAATGATCAGATTTGCAGTGTAATGGTTTTGCATTTGGCTGAGCGATATTGCTGTGATAGTTGTCTGTCCACAGCTGTATACAATTCAGTTTGTAATTTAGAGCTGAGGCCCTAAAAAGGGCTCAGTGTGAGCGCGCTCTGTGAGCGGCCTGGGCGGCGGGGTGCCGACGTGATGCTCTCCCCTGGAGCGTGTGAGCGCGCTCTGTGAGCGGCCTGGGCGGCGGGGTGCCGACGTTACGCTCTCCCCTAGAGCGTGTGAGCGCGCTCTGTGAGCGGCGGGGTGCCGACGTGACGCTCTCCCCTGGAGCGTGTGAGCGCGCTCTGTGAGCGTCGGGGTGCCGACGTGACGCTCTTCCCAGGAGCGTGTGAGCGCGCTCTGTGAGCGGCGGGGTGCCGACGTGACGCTCTCCCCAGGAGCATGACCAAGAGTGGGGGAAGAGGATCCAGAGCCAGAAGTTCTGCTGGCACAACTCTCATTGGCTGGAGATGGTGGAGAGCTGGCAGACGGACAACCTGGAGGCATACGCGTACAGCGACGACGGCGGACCCTTCCTGTACGACCAGGACATACTGGAGCGACCCGACCTCTTCTACAGCGCTGGTGGGTGGGACACTGGGCCTGGACTTTGTGTCAGAGTTATTCTTCCTGTTCAGTGCTTCGGCATTAGAGCTGCAGTGTTAAACTACGTCCGCTTAATTCATGGATTTTATTAGCTTCAAAGTGTGGTTCCCTCAGCCAGTTTCAGGTACCTTTAGTGACCTGAAATGAGAGAGCAGTAACAACAGAGGTGGAAATTTCAGGTGCAGAAAGTACAAATCCAGACCAAGATTTTCTTTCAACCAACCAGTTGAGTACTCTGTGACTGTGACTGTTTATGCTCAACTGGTTGGTTGAAAGTAAATCATGGTCTGGAGTTTTACTTTCTGGACCTGAAATTGGCACCTCTGAGCAACAACAACAGCACTCCCTTTTATGTAACATTCTAAATCTGTATAATAAAATATTGTTGATGGTCACAGACACATGCAACATGCAAATAACGCAATACTCAGGTGTTTCCTGAAGCAGTTCAGATTAATCACTGAAGGTACAACAGCAGGAACACTCCTTGGATTGCAACCTGCAACCTTACTGACAGTCACAAGTCACGTTTCTTATTCTGGATGCTTCTTCCTGGTACTTTGTGCAGATGGATTAATCCCATCTGATGGTTCGATCAGTCCAGAGTTCTTCAGTAACTTCCAGATGCAAAACGGAGACATCTCAGGACTAAATATCTTCTACGACAGGTGAGTCTGCTCAAGGGGGAGTGCGGTCTGACCACACAAGGCGTCACGAGCTGCCATTTGCCTCAGTCCCACAGTCTTGCTATGAACCTTCCTCAGGAGTCTGAGGGACTCTCAGAGATGTAGACCAGGCCTGAGAATTAAACACCTCCCTGTCCAAGGCCGTAATAATGTTTCCTAGTAAAAAGTAGATGTTTACTGAAAAACCTCTCGTCCCTTTTTTCTGATATCTTCATTTACCCTGACTTTGATGTAGGATACTAATCTACTGCTTTTTTTAAAAGGCCGCTTTTCTGTGATGCACAGAAGAATTATTCTTCTTCAGTCTTCTGTTCTAAAGAGGTGTAAAAATATGTATCATTAAAATCACTATTTTTTTTTAATAAATAATCCTTAAAATTAACTGGGTGTTAAATGCCTGGTTTTTCAAACAGTTAAACCTCTATTAACAATTTTAACATCTGTAGTATTATATGATATTTGCTTTACCTGTGATTCCAAAATTGGAAAAATGTAAACCTTTTGCCATAATGTGAAATTAGTCCTGTCATTTATTCTGTGCTCCAGTAGAAATATGAGTTTTACTGAGGCTTAAAGTAGCTATTAAAAATAACCATTTGGATTGTTGGTCTTTAAGTTGCCCTGCATTGACGTTCCCTTTTGTGTGCTTCCTTGCATTCCTGCAACCCTGAATTGGATAAACAGTTTTAGAAGATGGATGGATGGAAGGATGGGTGGATGGATGGATGGATGGATGGATGGATGGATATCCATTTGTGCTGAAAAGATAGTTGTGCCATGCCCTTGCAGACCCTCACAGTGGGTGACGGTGCTTAACCAAACGGGGAACCAGCAGCAGGCCCCTGTCCCCACTGGCCTAGCAGGCCTGCGTCTGTGACTGTACCCAGGGGCCAGATGGAGCTCTCTGAAGTGTGGGTGAGCACAGCAGTAGCCCTCCTTATAGGCTGTCCCCTAAGAGGTACCTACATTTCACTGGGCTGGAAGCAGGAGGGAGGAAAGAAAGCAATCAGTGGGCCCTTTGAAGGCCCCGTGGGGCCCGACAGCACTCCCTGACAGGGGCTAAGCAGCTCAGTAACGTAAAAAAATATGGCAGGGCAATCAGAAGGAACGAAAAAAAAATATCCGCTGATTCCTTCAGGCCAGTAAAGTGGGATGTGTAACCTGAGCAGTGACAGGGAGAGATCAAAGCGTGCGGGCCGGAGAGCTTCCTGTGAGCTCGCTTCCTGTGAGCTTGCTCGCTCCAGGACCTGTAAAACCCAGCCCTTGTGTCTGTATGTGCTCTTTTATTACGGGCCTCTGTCCGGCCGCGCCAAGTCACCAACCCTGGCCTCCAACACTAGCCCCCTTTGTGTTTTGACCTCCGAGCCCCTCTGGCTGGAAAAACGAGGTGACAAGCCGAGGTTTAATTGCACGGGAAGCCCGCTGACTTAGATCACAGGCTTTACACGCGAAGCAGAGTCAGTCTCACGGCTCCCCCCCTTTTATTCTCTGTACCTGCTCTCCAATATCCGCTCGTCAGTCCCAGCATCTCCCAGGAAACGCCTTTCCCCCTTATAATGTGTGACGTCCAGATCCAGAAGATACCTGTGTTTTGGTCTCCCCCCCCACCCTTTTTCCCCGTAAATGCTCCTTACAGGCCTTGCATTTATGTTTAAGTCCCTTTGCTGGATGGGGAGACACTGGCCAGCGGGTGGCTCCTGTGGAGTAAAGCCAGGCTTCCGGTCAAACGCAGGGCTGAGCGCCGGGAACTGCCGTAAAGCCCCGAACGGTCCCATGGCCCCCAGCCGCAAAGGCCTATTAATTATGAGCAAAATTTCCTCCGACAGTGCTGGCAGGCCAATAGGAAAAAGCCATATATATATATATATATATATATTTCTTTTTTCCCCAGACTTTAGTGGAGAGGTGCTTGAGGGGGTTAGCATTTATAAAGGCCGGCATGCATAACTGATTGCTGGAAGTGATTTTGCCTAAAACAACAGGTCGTTTGTGAGCGCGTGGGGACAAAGTAAACAGCTCATATTTTAAAGGCCACCGGCTCGAGCCAGCAGCTGCCACGCCGGGGCCCGGAGGACGGCGTTCCGTGTCGGCTTCCTTACGACGTATCCCTCACGCTTGCGGCTTTCGCTGAGACTGGCTCAGGTTCCTGGAACAGCTCAGCATCATGATAACCTGCAGTGTTGCTTGTTTACATTTATTTATTTTTTTAAATGAATAAAATGATCGAGAGAATTTTTTTTTTTTAAACGTAAAGCATTTTTGAATAACAAATCTATTTAACAGTAAAACTAAAAAAACAATGAGGCTGCGTATTTGTGCTTTAATTTGTCATCTTTTTTTTAATTCCCTGTATGTCCGCTGTGGTTCACTGGTCAGCGTCTATTTGAAAGACTACATTAGCTCGCCATCTAGTGTCAGAGAAGCAAACTGCAGTCTAGCTTGTTTGTTCGGCTAGGGCCCTTATCTACTGTTGGCTTATTGATGTCAAAAGCCACCAGAACACTAATTAACCTACAATTAAAGACACCATAATTTTTCCCCCAGCCTGGAGAACGATGGATTTAGACAGAGAAGGGGATCATTGGGACGTCCTGCTACCGCCTACGGGTTCTGTCCGGATGAGCAGTTCTGCTACGGGTTTGGATTCTCCAGATGAACACTTTACCCCTTTAACTGCCGTGTCAGGTGACTCAGACAGGTGACATTTGGGTAACGTCCCGGCCACCCAAGCCTTGCATTCCAGGAATGTCGCATGTGTGTTTTATTACACTGTACATTCCTTTACTTACCTAATGAGGTGTAATCTCATCCACGCTTAAGAAGCTTCATTGAGAGGTCTGCATCAAAGACAAGCCCTGACCTGGCTTCTAACATTAGCCATGCCAGGTTTTATAACAGTACAATTTCATTTTATTGCCATCGAAAGATAGCTATGAGTCTTTCATACTGTCCTACCTCAGTATCTCACATATTCATAGCAGGCATTTTGTGTTTGGTTTCAACTGAATATTCATTTAGTCGTGTAATGTCATAGAAGAATGTGAGACTTTAATGGAACCAAAAGTCAATCTGAGGTCTTCCCTGCTGGAGGTCGGCCATGTTTGTGAGATGGACACATTGTGTCATATATATTCTGGGTTTGTTTTCAGTAACACTGGGGGAAAAACACACCATCATCACACCATGAAATGAGGGGTTTGGCTTTCAGCTGGATTTATTAGTTTGTAACAGCACATTTCTCATTGTATTAGTATACAATTTCAAGTGATTTAATGAAATGATGTGTGTATACATATACTTAACAATCTCTTCTGAAATATTGCGGATGCACTGAATTCCATGAGAAAACAGAAAAAAACCAAACAAACTAGTCCTTACACATGTGCAGGGCCGGTCAATCCTATAGGCGACATAGGGGGCGCTGTCTTGCCAGCCAATTTCACTTTGCCTCAGACAGGGGGTGCTGCCGGTGATGTTCATCTAGGGCACCTCATTGGCTAGGACCTGTCCTGCACATGTGACACTGTAAATAGCCATATTCTTCAAATGACTTTGCTTTTTGTTGTTTTGGTTCATCAATATAATACGATAATACATTAATAAACCAAAGACTGAACCAGACTTTCTTATATGAATTATGTGTATTTATCTCAAAATAAAATAGAAAAATAGCGTAGAGTCAATGGAAGTGCTTCTTGTGTTTGGGACACACATTTAGTTGTAGAATAAACTAAAAAGGTCTTTGGCCTTCAATGCAACACCTATGCACATTAATTGTAGCAAAGCACAGATATATTTATGCACAAATGATAGTTTGTCAAGATTCCAAGCAGGAACAGGAAGCATTCTGTGTTTCAGTGATGGAGGGGGGATTATAACTTTATCTCCGCTCCATTCATGAAAGTAATTGCATGTTTAGGCGCTCTGTGCCATTCCCTGACTACATGTACACCCACTGCCCCCCGCAGATCTGCATGTCCCATGCAGCATGCGTCCTTGCACTCTATGCCTTGCCTTTATCTGGATCGCCCCGCAGCTCCTCCACCTCTGTCCTCTCCACCAGGATCTCCTGGCTCTCCTTCACAAGCTCTGGGGTGGCTGCTCTTGCGGCTGTCCTGCCACAGCTGTGATGTCCTTGCAGGGGAGCACAAAGCAGGTGTTTGTCTACCGATTGAGTGAAATATTCTCTGGATCTGTCCTCATGGGAATGCCTGAGATGTTGATATGCCTGTCTTTCTGTGGCCACGTCAAACCTTTGGGTGACCTCCGTGCATTCTAGAGGGTCAAAGGTCAAAGTCGTCCTCTCTGTAACCCGTCATCACTTCACCACTCGCAGAAACAGTTACTGTGCCGTCATCGGCTTCCTCTGAGTGAGCCTGATATCCTGTGCTTCTGCGTTCAGGTCAGGGCGAGGGATCGGTGGGTCGCTGTCTTTGATCACCTCTACAGGACATTCCAAACGGGTCTCCTCAGGAAGAAGCTGCCATGAGGCTTCTGGCACCTTGGCTGTCTGAGCTTCACTGCAGTCCACTGTCAGAGCAGGAGAACTGGAACAGGTTGAATCATCTCCTTTAACTACCCAGGCTGCATCATCCTTCTCGCCTTCCTCTATCTGGCCCAGAGTTGGCATGTCATCCATCTCCATCTTTCCCGTCTGAAGCCTCTTAGATTCTTCACTCCCCTTCATTTTCTCCATGGTATCTAAATGCTGACGCGTGCCCTCCAGTGCGACGCCCCCTTCGGCAGCTGGCCCTTCGGCAGCCACGTTATCGTAATGCTGCTCCACAGAGTGAGCCCTGTCCTCAACATCAGCCTTTCTCAGCTGAGCTGATTCAGCCTCCTCCGTAGTCCCTGTCTGGCTGGTGGATGCAGCCTCCTCTTCCATCTCAACTGAGCTAGAAGGCTCCACTTTCTCATCCTCCACCTCTTCCTGCGGCACGCTGGGTGAGCCTCTCTCCACCAGACCGCTTGAGGCACCGTCCCCAAGAGCCGGAGCGGCGGGGTGGACTTTGGTGGGGGTGGCTTCACGCGGAGCCCTACTGTCACCCAGACTGGACTGGCTGACAAAGGGCGGGTCTGTGCTGTCCATAAAGAGGTTGTGCTTCTTCAGACTGGCCGCCTCCTTCACCACTGTGAAGAACGAGAGCAGAAAAACAGATATTAAAACACTGTTGTAAAAAGAGTCCCACGTTTACTGAATGAGCGCCATCCCATTATGCTCTAAGTGTTCTGCCTTATGCCAGGGAGAACATCTGTGGTTCAGGTTTTTGTGAAAGCAGAGCATTTATTTTACTACTTTATATTTTATATAGCTATTTTTACTTTTATGGGTCAATTTTAGGGCCAGGGAGAACAAGGAGCATGCTTAATAAAACTGTTATTTTGCTATAAACTTGAAAAATAAATGTACCGTGACTAAAGATAATTTGATAGCATATGAGATAGAAGCGCCATTTTTGTTTTTGCAAACTAAGATGTGTTGCTACAGTGAGCAGGACACGAGCCCTCGGACTTCTGGGTAGGTCCAGTCAGAGCTGCACTGGTACCTTTGATGACTTCACTTTCCAGGATCTGCAGCAGAATATCTTCATAGACATTTTCCACTTGGATGAAATTTGCATAATCAGCAAAAATATACTGATCAAATTTATGTAGTTCCTAAACAAAGAAAAAGACATTTAACAAAATAATAGTCTTTCAAACTAAATCTAGCGTTTTACAAGTAAATAATCCTGCTGAATACCAGCTACTGTTGTTTCTAAAATTTGATGCATATGGTCAGCTTTGCCTGAGTCACACATGTGAGAAAAACTTTTTTAATGAAATCATTATGCTGGCTTAGTGGAGCATGTATGTATGCTTTCTTTTTTTTGTACTGTGCGCCCTGCTGGGGTGTCCCTTTGTCACGGAGCACATTGACCAGTGAGGGCCAGGCTGCAGGAACATACGGCTCTGCACGTTGGAGCCACGCTCTGCTTGATCGCAGGCAGGGTGATGTCCACCAGAGCATTCCGGAAGATCCTCTTCCTCACCGTGCTGCTGTCGTAGTCATATTGCTTTAAATAAACAGTGACACGAACACGGGGCATTTAGACGGCGCCTGGCGGCTGAACACATGGGTCCGTGTGTGAGTGCAGACCACCTTTAAGACGCGCTGCTTTACTTTCCCCGCGGCTGAGGCCAGTTTGGGGGGGTTGTCCTTCAGTGCTGTTTGGAGAAGCAGCTCAAACGTGTATGCTGCGTTCCTCATCAGCTAAAGTACAGTGCAGCAAAATATTTCACTGAGGGCAGAAACTGACTGCAGGGAGCTTTGGTTAACAATAGGGGGCAACAAAGGATAAATATGTTAGCATTTTAGGATGTGCCATGTTACAATGCGATATACATACGTTGATGGGGCATTTAAAAGCACTGCACATTTGCAGTAGCTATATTTACACTGTAGCTTGGTTCTGCAACGGGTCTCACCTGCTGCATGTCAATCTGGGTGCTGCGGACCAGCCAGCTGCTGTTGGAGAATCCGAAGCGATCACGGAGCCCCAGGAGCTGATGGCTGAGGGCGTCCACGTGCCTGTAACAGTCCTGTAGCTCCGCCCTCCCCATCTGCTCCAGAGCCTACATCAGAGGAGAGAGAGATCTGACCCAGGGCTGCCAGTGAGGCACGGATCCAGCTGGATCAGCGTGCTTCTGAGGGGACATCTGAGCTAATACATGGGATATTTACTGGACCCCCTTCCCACCTGTTTGAGCTCCTCTGCACCGTGGACCTCCTGGAAGTCCTGGCAGAGTTGGTCCATGTGGCTTGCACAGTGCTGGCGTACCTCCTGGAAGCCAGAGCTAATGGGGCCCATGATCTCCTCCAGGATGGAGGCCAGGTAGGGCTGGACGTTCTCTGAGCAGAACTTCACTGCTGGCTCCTTTACAGTGGCTACGGGGGTAAAAAAGGTTAATATATTCCAGTAGAAATACAAGAAGGGACAGCGTGTGGCTCAGAGGATTAGGATGCTCTGCCTGTCATCAGAAGGTTGTTGGTTCAAATCTCGGCGATTTCACTGTTGGGCCCGTGAACAAAGCCCTTAACCCCAATTGCTTAACCTCTGCCTTCTCAATAGTATGTTGCTTAGAATAAAACTGCTTGTTAAATAAGTAATTGCAAAAGTAAATCGGTTGATAGCGTGGCTTCGTACCTCTGAGCTTGCCAGCCAGGAAGGCCCGTGAGCTGATGATCTCATCCATGTGAGAGCGAATCAGCCCCTCTTGTTGCTTGGCTGCCTCCTGGCACTCGGCCTTCAGGGCCGTAAATCCCCCCTGCAGCTGATCCTGGACCAGGAGGTACGCCGCCTCCACCGTCTACCAACGAAGCACAGCGACTGGGGTGGGGGGGCATGTTGCTGTGGTGTGACCCCCCACCCCCACCCCCATGGTGGAAAGCAGGGCCAGGCGAAGGGTAATCACAGCTTTAATTAGCACTGGATGCCACCAGTAAGTACTGGGCAACTACATGGAGAGATTTGGTGTAATTCAGGATGTAATAAAACAAAAGACAAGCGGTTTGTAAATGTGACAGTTATGATTTCATACATACACGAAGTCCGATGTGATATTTAAAATGCACAAGGATAATGTTAGGTTATATAAAAAGTAAGAATTATGTTAAAAATTTGCTGAAAAGAGTATGACCAGCTGAATTTAACACCAGTAGATTTTAAAGTCCAGGGATATATTACATATTTTTAGAATAACGTACAGTGTGTTTTATTTCACTATGTTTACTTTTTTGTCCAGGGCTCTGGTTTCAGGGCGGGACTCACTGCAAACCAGGCTCTTCTCCGGTCCGCTCTCTTCCCTTTCAGCCGAGGTAGCAGCTCTGCCTGCAGAGAAGGGATCAGCTCCTCCATTACCAAGTTGGCCAGGACCTGCATGAGCCCACACAGGAGAGAGCGGCGTGAGCGGGGTGCATGTCAGGGGCCGGGTCGCCGGCCTGCGGTTTTGCTGTCTGCCCGTGGCGACCTCCATATGGAAGCCAGCAGGGGGCTCCACAGAGCAGGACTCACAGGGAGTTAGCGACCTGCCTTTTTCGGCACTTTGTGTTTTTGGGGTGGGGCTTCGTCGCGACCAGGGAGGGGTTGGCATGTAGAGGTGGGAAAGCGAAGCAGAAGGCAGAAAGCAACAGCCTTTCCCGATTGGGCTTCCTGCAAACGGCCGCTATGCTGAAAGGGGACTGGGCTTGACCCCGCTAAGAAACCCGCGGGGTTACCAGGACCCCCCCGATGCCATGAACCATCCTGAGGCCATAAAGGAGACCAGGTAGGGATTGCTGTCCACACCCCCTAGGATTACAGCCCTCATATATGCAAACTCCTTTCCTCTAGGAGGCACTGTTTGTGAGATCAGGCCCAGCTCTCAGACACCGGATAACGAAAAAGATTTAAGGGCCTTTGCACAGGTGATGGTGGCTTTTAGGAAGGCCACTTACTGAGACATCACTGCCGACGAGCATGTCCCAGGACGCGTGGTGACCCTTCTCCTCCCTGTAGAAGCGGACGGCTTTCAAGAAGGCGCGGGTTTCATATGAGGTGTTCCTCGGGAAGTCTGAATGGACAGAAGGGGGCGCGTCGTGGTGAAGTTACGCCCTTCTGGGAAATGTTACCATGTCACTTCATGAAGTCATTGTTCTGGCTTCGTGTGAGGGGACTGACTTGCTGGTGGAGTTTTAAAAATCCCCTCCTTTAAAAAAACAATGCAGTAATTTAACTATTAAAACAAATTTCTGCCTGTGAAGGGACAAGCATCTTTGGTAATTGATCTCAGAATCTTTACTGCCACACAACTAAGGCTGGTGAAAATATTTGGTAATGTGACAATATAGATTCTGATTCTGCAGTGAGAGCAGCAGTGTATGTCACTGTACAGTGCCTACAGAGTGGCTCACCACCAGCTAAAAATAATGCCTTTCATCGCAGGAAGTGAGGCCTTCCGTTATTCAGTGCTCTCCGTGCTCATCGGTGCGGAGCAGGACTGAGCCGCTGTGACTCTGGGTACGAATGACCCAGTAATACCGGGCTCCCAAGCCCTGCTATATCCCGACATGTAACAAGTCCTCAAGACCAGTAATATGCAGCTTGCCCTGTCAGGTGGATTTTCACAGTAACAGTCCAGGGTCATGCAGTTGGGTGAACTGGATTTTCTAAATTGCCCATAATTTTGTGCATGTGCTCTGTGATGGAATGGCTTCCCATACTGCCTGGGATAATCTTCTGGTTCCTTCTTGCAACCCTATACTGTCCGTGAACATTCTTATTGAGGATAAGAGTGGAACCTTCGAAGTACAGTATATATAATAAGAAAATTATCCACAAAAGAACTCTGGAATGACCAGAATGGTTAAAGTCATGTGACTTAATGCAGAACAGCTACGTCAAACTCCAGGGTTCCCAGCTGTACTTGGAGGACTGAACTCACACTGATTCCACAATTAATATGTGTCCAGATCTATAACAACGTTTTTGCCATGTTCATATGATCACATGACTGACAGGAGAGATGATCAATTACAGGTTACCTTGATTTGGTAAACTGCTAAATTTAAGGCTGCACCTATTCATAAACAGTCCCACTTCACCCCATTCTGCCCCCACCCATGCATGGGTACCGTAGTTTTGGTGTCGGACGCAGTCTGTCAGGACAGAGGTGAAGGCGTTCTGCAGGTCTTCACTCTGGAAGCAGAAGCAGGAGTCCCTGCAGTACGGCAGGCTCAGGAACACGGGGAACTTGCCTTGGGGGGTGACCACCAGTGGGGGGGACTCCTCGCTCGCACCTGCAGTCGGAAACCCAACCCACGCCTCAGGGTGAGAGAGGGGGTTACCGCGTGTAGCCGGGATTTGCCATTTCTGTAGACAGCATCATCGTCTATACAGCTCAGTAACGTCAGACCAGCAGGAGAGCACGGGCTGAAAACAGAGGTCATTCATAAAAACCTGACATCTGAGCAATAATGTCCCAGCAAGACTTATTTTCATACAGTCAATGTAGTAAAAAAAAAACAAACACTGTCCCTACGGAGCAGCTCTGGCCCCCGGCCTTGTGGTCTCTTTTTCTCCATGGTCACGCACCACAGAGTTAAAGCGATGCGGATTTATGTGTTGTGTTGTATGCGGCGGGCGAGCAAGCCGGGAAGCAGGCGAGGCAAGCCGTAAATGCAGCCAAACGGGGTTTATTTGGAGCAGACAGGATCATACGAAAGACAACATCAATGACCGGACTCGGGAATACTGACTCAGACGCGGACTAAATACACTGGACTAGGAGGTATGAACAAGAGACAGGTGAGAACAATCCGGTAGGAACACTAGGTAATGAGGGGGCGTGGCACAGAGGAGGATCGTACGGAGCCGGGCGTGACATGTTGCATCAGGAAATGTATTTTCCAGAGAGCATTTAAACTCAGGCCTCAGATATTCACAGCCAACCTCATTAAAGGGGCATCAGAGCCAGGAGGACGATGGTCCATTTAACAAAGTTTGGCAGCTTCCATGACACTGGGGCAGCTGCAAACATGGGTCGTGGCCACAGTGAACTGTTTCACTAGAAGTTGGGCTCCTTTGCTAGGAATACTATACCTGACGTACACCTTTATGGATCAAGTAGTGGTTAATAGAGAGTGCACTGGTACAAACCCTACTAGCATGCAGTCCTGCAGTCTGCCACTAGGCGTGACCTAGAAGGCACTGTCAGCTACTGGCTACTGGTCAAATGTTCTTCCTGTGTTGCGTGGTTTCCATCTTTGGTCCAAAGACATCAGAAGAAGATGAATTGATGGCCCTAAATTGCCCATAGTGCCTGTCTTCTATGATGGTCAGGCGTCCTGCTGCTCTGCCCTGGTTGGGTACGTAAGTGGGCAGCGTGTGGCTCAGTGGGCTAAGCCCCTGTGCCTGAGAACAAAATTTCTCCAGTGCCAGCCCAACCTCTGCAAAATAGTGATATCCCTTACCCCCCAGCTCCAGGGGGGGCTGCTGCAGGCGGCCGGCCCTCGCTGCCAAGCCTGCTCTCGTGTGTGTGTGTGTCAAGGTGCACAAGGCGAGGCAGGCAAAAGGAGAATTTCCCTACCAGCCATCAGTGTAGTATCATTATTATAAGTTGTTCTCTTGGTAAACGTACCAAAACCTTTAGCTCCTCCCCCTTGAACTAGCAACAAAGATGGTGAAGTGGCAACCCAGTGACCTCCCTGTGCTCAGCCCTGCATCATGTGCAATGGTGGTGTAAGAGGTAGTGCTACCGTTTGGCAACCGGAGGGTTGCAGGTTCGAGCCCCGGGTCCTCCTGACCCCATCGAAGTGTCCTTGAGCAAGACACTGAACCCCAAATTGCTCCCAGCCACCGGCGTGTGAGTGTGTGTATGAATGGGTGAACGTGAGGCATAATTGTAAAGCGCTTTGGTAAAAAGCACTATATAAATGCAGTCCATTTATCATTTACCATGTTTCAGCGTCACACTTGTACTCACTGTTTGGGTCTGGGAAGCACTTGTCTAGCAGGGCCATGTACTTCTCCTCTGAATTCATAACAGCGCCCCCTGCTGGCAGCAGACTGTATCGCGGCGGCAATCCTTTCATTAAAGTCTAGATGTGAAGAGACAGTGTTAAGGCAGAGTCACGTTGCAGCTGAGCCTACTGGCTATAATGCCTGATGGACTCGGTAGGATGGCACTTGCCTCATAGCTGTCATGGCACTCCAGACTATAGTCACCCCGTACCACCACAAACCTCTCCTTCCACTTCCTGGTGTCATCGAAACATAGCACCTTCTCTGAATACAAGGTCTCGGTGGCCTGGGGGGGCTCCTGGTGGGAGGGGCAAACCTGTTTAATTACACAGCCACGCTGCTTCTTGGTAGAATGATTACCAGCATGTCCATCATTTCATTTTAAAGCTGTTGATTGGTCAGTAGTTTAATGTTCATGGGAGTTTTACTAAGGGCTGTACAAAAAAAAAGATTAGTTCAGAGAGGTAACCAATCAGACTGTAGAGGAGGTGGGTCCAGGCAACTACAGGAGGCTGGATCAACCAATGAGATTTCTTGGTCCTGCCTCCTCCAGTAGCTTAGACCCACCTCCTCTACAATCCAATTGGCTATCTCTCTTCATACCATAATTTTTTGCCCTGCCCTCAGAACACTAGTTTAGCCCAAGGCTCGCCCCTTTTTACCCTCTGTTTAAGGAGCTGTGTTTGGCCTTCCTTGTGCTGCTCCACCTCATCCTGCAGCCAGGTGAAGAAGGCCAAGGTGTACTGCCGCTTGTAGTGGGACTGGAAGCCCTGCAGCTCAGCATCCGCCTGGCCTGCAGTACCAAACACATGGAGTGTGTTATGGTCGGGAGATGAGGGTGGGTTTGGGAGACCAAGGAGATTATCAGCCGTCGCACTATTCAAGTAGTCTTGTGTTTTTGATATCACCAGAGCAGCGGTGGCCGATCTCATCCGCAAAGGGCCGGTGTGTGTGCAGGTTTTTGGGATAACCTGTAGGTCAGCTGTTCAAACCCAGGTGTGAGGACTCTTCAGCCAATAAGACTGGCCACCCCTGCACTAGACTGAATATAGTCACACGTTAATTTTGTCTGAATTCTTGTTTATAAATATAAATATAAATACAACTGGCTACCATGAGACACTCCAATTCCAGCTGTGAAAATATCACACTGGCACTTTTCTCCCCACATGTTTGATTTTTCATCCTATGCTAAGTAACCATGCGCTTAGAATTGGTCGAAACTTTCCACGGAGTCTCCGTTTACTCGTCAGATTGTTTTCTCTAGAAAGCGACAGTGTTACCAAAGAAAATAGACAGTGGAATTTCACCATACTGGGAAGTGCCCACTCCGACAGAAATTAATTTAGGTATTTTGTTGATTTGAGAGACCATGTTATAGAGCTCTCGCAGAGCCTCAGCTGAACCCAGTTTTCTTTGTACTAAACTGTATGTAAGGCCACCACAGAAGAATAACCAGGGGTCTTTCACAGCTTTTCAGAACCAGTGGGCTAGCCAGTGAGGCAGAGTTTATTTTTAGTTGTTGTTTTTCCTGTTGTGCAGCTGGATGTGTAGCCTGACGGCATTTTCCGGCATTTTCCTTTGCACCTGGCACAAACCTATTAAGCATTTAAACAGTCAGTTAAAGTTGAAGTTGGGCCATTACACTGACTCAGCCCTGTGCAGTGAGGCAGTGGTCAGTGAAAATAAGCAGAACTGATCTGTCGACTGCTTCAGTGGAGGGCGCAGTGAATGGGACAGTCATGAGAAAACTACATCCACTTCTCATTTAACAAAAGTTTTGTTCCAACAACCAGAACGTTAAGTGAAATAGTTGCTGAGTGAAAATCACGGTAGCCTAGCGCGATCACGACTGTGCTTACAACTTTACTTCAGCCTTCCATGCGCAGTATCGCATATCCTTCATAAAGCAGACATTTTTAACAACATTTCGTGCTTCAAAGATCTCTCACATCTCATCTCTCTCTGCATGCATTCTGTACGAAATTTGGTTGTATATGCGCACGTGGGTTGGAAAATGAAGTTTTAATTACCATCGTATTTGCAAATGGTCGATAACAGAGGTAGACAATAAATAAGGAGCGTCTGTCCTTCCATAGACATCGACGGCAGTACACGACCTCTTCTGCGATGTGCTTGCTAAATGCATCTCTAATATCTGCGATGAGGTAAAATAATCAAATGCTTATCATCCTGTTAGTGCTATGTTGTTGAAGGAACATTCATCACCAGGCTCTGCCTCAAAGCATGACAGCTGGCCACAGACCCAGGAGGCCCCCACGGAGCCTGCAGCCTTTCTGGCTGGCCCACCATAACCCCACTGGACTTCAGACATGAATCTGGATAGGGCTGGATTTTCGATTGGCAGTGAGTACAGACATCTACTAATCGTCCAAACCGGTCTTGAGTCACTGACCTTTCCTTCAGTATGAACAGACAGAGACACACTTTCCAAAGAAACAAAGAACACTGAAACAGACTGAAAGCTTCACCACAGCCCGTAAGTCATGAGTTTCCACTGTGCCCAACATTAGTCTTTGTTTTCATTCTAAGCTGAATGATTGTAATTCCAGCAAAGCTGTCTTGTTCTGATTGAGATGTAATTCAGTATATTAAAGTAACTTGTATAGTGATGTTTACTTATAGTGTTGGTGACGACTGAATAGGTCAATACCTCTATAACGCCACTCAGCCAGCTTTGTATTCTCCCTGTAATGGACGTCATACTTCCCCACTCAATTTTCCTCAAGCCCTCCTAATCAAACCCTGTCTAGGCCCTGAACGCAGAGCTATTCTGCCGCACATAACAGATCCTCATTTAACTGGCAGTCACTTGTGGGTAGTCTCAACATTGACCAATCCATGCGTAAGAGTCAGAGCGCAAGGTGGCCCAGAGGAAGGTAGGACGGAGGAGTGGCAAAGGTGTGGTTTAATGACAGCATTTGCACCATAGGGGCACAAGGGATGCCAAAGGGAGGGGAGGAGAGTGGGTGGATTGCTGAACTCAAAGTGTAATCCTACGTAGGACAGGCGCTATATATTTGTATTGTGGTTCTGAACCGTAATCATTGTGCCATAAGCCATCCCAAAGGCTATGTAATATCCATCCATCCATCCATCCATCCATCCATTTTCCAACCCGCTTTATCCGTAGTGGGTCGCGGGGGGTCCGGAGCCTATCCCGGAAGCAACGGGCATGAGGCGGGGAACAATCCTGGATGGGGGGGCCAGCCCATCCCAAAGGCTATGTAATATGCATTTTGAAAAGCAAAAAAACATTGACTACAAAAGCAGGGACTACAAGCCTAATTTATCATTTTTCACCAGAATTCAAACCAATAAATGCAGTCCTATGTCATGATCACTATGGAGATGTTTGCATGTGGCCAGAATCAGTCGATGTGATTAAGGAGATAACTCGTCCACCGTTCGTTCTAAAACCTTATTAGCTTCCATTTGTAGCCTTGCTTTTTGGAGTCTTGGTTCTCAAGGCTGCCCGTCCTCGAGGCTTGAGCCCTTGAGCATTTTTCAGTACTTTGGCCACTGTACCACTGTAACTAAAACACTTATGGGACACAAACATTAGGAATGTCCCCAGCGGGAAGAAGGCTGTTTGAAATCCAGAGTTGATGTCAGGGCCCCCTACTGGCCACTGCCGATATTCTTTTTGTCAAATAGCAATTATAGGTTCTTGTCCTTCTATGCCAATCCTTCATGTCCAGGAGCCATATTCTCTTATTTTCTCAGAAATGTGACAATATCCTTTTTCAAATGCGGGAGAGGGCAGGCATCATTGTTGGGATGTATTGTACAGTGAATGACACTGAAGTCTCAAATTCTGGTTCTCAAGTATCTGGGGGCTCCGGGCTGAGGGGGCGGGAGGGGGGGTGGATCGATGGCAAGCAACTTCTATGCATTATTATCATTATTAGCTAATAAAATAGATCATTCTTTATGGCGAGGTGTACGGGTTACAGACAGAATTTGGCAATATCATACTAGTCCAGAATTTCTACATTTCTCCTAACTATAATTCAGAAGGCTCATGGAAATGTATGGTTCGGCTCAGGGTTGATTCCATCTCTCTTTATATAGTTATACAGTGTAATATTGACAATGTTTACTGTCTGTGGACACTATTCTCTATTTTCCTAAGCAAAGATTTATATTTCCATTATCTATTTTTCTGTTTTCTCATTGAAGTATAATATATGCACATTGCATCTAAATGCTCTCTAGTCCCCGTTTCCTGTGTTTCACACCTGAAATATCGTGAAAACCTTCCTCTTATCACTGCCGCTGTATATCCTGATTTCTGTCGATTTTCCTCTTGCTCTTTATTCAGGCAGTTGTGCTAATGGTTTTACATCCTCGCGTCTGCTTACATTGTCAGCAGCATATGGCTGTCACAGGATACCCAGTCTGGTTGTACCATCATTTACTTTGCAGAGGTTGAAGACTTTTACAGATCCCTGCCCCCCCTCCCCCACCTCCAGATTTTGGCTCGTTTTGTAATCATAAAGATATTATACATTACATGGCTTTAACCCTCTACTAATTGCTTTGAAATGAGAAGCCAGGACGTACAGCATTAAGTCTTGGCATTTTAACCCTACCACATGGCTCCGCACAGGTCAGAAGTAAAGGTTATTTCACATAAATACACGACTTGGCAAAGCTCACAGTCAGGATCCGACGTGCCTCACAGCTCACTTTCTTCTGGCCTGATAATAGTTTTAATTCGGGGGTAATTGCTCAGCATTTACCTCAATATGTAATTACAGGATGTAGATGAAGCCTCAGGGTGAAAGCAGACCGTGCTGGAGCCCAGGAAAGGTGCACAGTCGCTCAGCTGCGTCGCTACACAGCCGCCCACAAATGCAACATTATGCAGGAACAAAAAGTGATGAAACACCAAACAGTACTGGATTCATTCCTATATATATTGACAGTTAAAATAAATATCCATTACAGGATATTAGACATTTTAGCAACAGAATCTGGATAAACCCTCTGGGAATATGCCATTCAATCAAGCCTCGAGAGATGAACAAACAATGAATAAATTAAAGGGTAATGTTTCTGTGATCAACATGTACAATAGCAACAGTAACACTCTAATTATAAACAGGGTCAATTCCCAGCGGATGAACTTCCGAAAATAGCCGCCGGCTTGCAGAGCACCTCTCCTGAGTTCCGTGGACATGCAGCCTGATTAGTGAATGTTTTCTCATGCCACTGTGTCCCAGTTGCGTGTGTGAGGTTTCCCGTTGGAGTGCAAGAAGGGGTGGGGGGTGGCACACATATGCTCGAAGACAGATCTCCTTGGAAATGTTGGGCTGCAGACACTAGAATTATCAGCTTGGAAGACACATATCAAGGGACCCCGATACAGATTTTGGGCTCCATGAAAGCATATTAAATTGGGCCCCATCCCAGATGTTCTATAGGGCCCCTGAATGACAGGGGCCCCTGGAATCGTCCTGCCCTCATCTCCCTGTCAGTCTGGGCTTGGGTAGCAGTACGCACACACAGTGCTCACAGGAAGTCTTGGGGTGCTGGCTTAATTCTTTAAAAAATGTCGCTAACTTATTGGTTTCATAACAAAAATCCAATGACAAGCAATCTTCTGCACGCACATTTTCTTTAGCATCATCATTTTTTTGACTGACTCATTCAGTTCTGTTCTTGCCATTTTGCTAATGGCAATTGTAGGCATTGGCTCCCAAAGGGATACTAAACACCAACGTTTGATGTTATATTATTGCAAAGGTGTTACTAAGGGAAAGGCCCCGATGAGACTGCTTTTTAGCTCAGAACAACTTTTCATCTGCTCAAGCCTCAATCATTTGCATTTTTTTATTTATTGCTACTTGAAATAAATGTTTTACTTAAAACTACAGGTTGTTTCGAATTTGATGTATGTATTTTGTGAACAATACATAAAGTAATGATTTTTGTTATAAATCCAATAAATTTGCAGTATCTTTACTGAATTAAGCAAGCATTCTGCGAACACTGTATTTGCTCATTTGATAAGTTAATGCAAAAAAACCAAGATTCTCCACTGTCCCATTAGAAGTAGAATTTAAATTTATTTGCTTTGGAGGTAATTTGCAGGGGACAATTAATGCATAGGCTGTCCTAAGCTATAGCCTATAATCCTAACCCCAGCAAACATCAGGGGCCCGACCCGGCCTGGGGAAAAATTTAATAGTTAAACTTCATAAATCTCAGAGGTGGACATTTCAGGTCCAGAAAGTAAAAATCCAAACCAGGATTTTGTTTCAACCAATTAATTCACTACTCT
>JAODLC010000036.1:15235054-15245525 GCA_026781145.1 Hippopotamyrus pictus | reverse complement strand
TGCTCAACTGGTTGGTTGAAACAAAATCCTGGTTTGGATTTTTACTTTCTGGACCTGAAATGTCCGCCTCTGATAAATCTGGTCTGTAGATCAATCCATTGGCACCTGTTTTTCATTATCTCCTGTTTATCTTCGACTTCCTAGCCATGTTAGCCTAGAGCCCCCAGAGAAGTTAATCTGCCCCTGGAAATATACAAATATACAGTATAAATCAGTGTTTCAGCAATGCTTGCAAGTCACTTCAGTCCTTGTTAAGCAGCTAAAGCAACCTTTAAAAACAGGCGTATTCCACTGATATTAACTGTCTTTCTATTTTAATAACAAGTGGTGCTTAATTTCTCTAGGTTGAATGTACCTTGCAGTTTCAAAGGACACCTAGACAGTTAATTGTAAACAGTCAACTGACAAAAGATTTGGGGTCAGTAGCATTATGGGTAAACACCTTCCGTCTCACGTTACGTTTTCTGCCCTGCGAATATCTAGAAAGTAATTAATTCCAGGACCCTTTTCTATACTGCACATAGCTGAACAAAAGAATGAAAATATGCATTACTTAGTTCTGTTATTCTATTGTTGGCCATTCTTTTTTTTTTGCACAAGCTTTAAATTAATAACAGAAGATTTTTTTCCCTCTGGTGGTTGAAGAGAACACTATCCAATGGCTGTGTGCATGTAAAATGTAACAAATGTGTTCCAAATCTCAGTAAGTGTGCAAAATCCCCATCACACATGGTGTTGATGCACCAGCTCTGTATGTCTCCCTCGAAGTTACTGTCCTTAAATTGCTTGCTTATTCAGTGAAACCAGGAAAACCTGCCTTGTTTGCAACACCTCCTTCCGGGAAAAAAAACGCCACTGATCTCGACCGAATTGCTCTACAGGTCAGTCTGGATTACCCTGATAGGACCAGGTGCATTTCTGAGTGCAAACCGGATGGTTCATTTGTTAACCTGCAGCTACCAAACGACTGCTCCTATCTTATTTTGCATGAGCAGTTCACAGGATTTATTTCACATTTGTGGAGTTGACTCTGTGGCCTATTTCCTGACACGATTTAAGACTTTCACTGCGACCTCAGGAATTGCCTGACCTGATTATGGTTAGTTTATGGCCTTGTGTGAATTCTTCTAAAAACACAGTTAAAGGCCATTCAATTGCTACTTTCTCTAAAAGCATTGGAAAGTCACATCAATAAATATCCATAAATGATACAGCTGTATAACAGGAAATGATAAAGAGAATGAAAGGGGAAGTAGTAAGTTGCTTCAGGTAATTAAAGCTATTGGTTCCAGTCCCACTGCTGTAACGTAGCAGGTTATTAACCTAAACTGAAGCTAAAAGTGGGTATGTCTGTGGATTAACATAGACTAGCAATTAGTGGCAAAATTAATCATGGTTCAACAGCAGATGCATACCTTTCAATTGTACAATTTATTTCCAAACTTTTTGAAACACTATGTATTGGAAGTGATTCAATAAAAAAAACAAATCAAATTACTTCAACAGTTACGTAAGATTTTCTGAATCCTTAGACTAACAGCTATTTGTTATCAAATGAGACAAGTCACACGCTTCTGATTAGCTTCAGTCCAGTTCTTCTGTTCCCATTTTGTATCTAATAGGAGAAAATCACGAGCTTAACCTTTCCTGGCAGGTGTTTTTCAGTCTCCCACACACCTTGACGTGACGGCTTTCAAAAAGATTATGGTCAGAAAAGGGTCCAGTTCTGGCCAGCCAAGCAGACTGTCAAAGTTTACATTTTTTTCTTTGCTCTGTCTGGAAAATAAACATAGGTCCTGAAATCTGAGGGGAGTATTACCTACTTCCAACAGCCCCTGATTGGAAATCTGTAGCTCAGCCTAAGCTACCTCAGTCTACCTCAAAATGTCCTTCAGAAACGAAAGCCAAAATGCTGTGAACTTCTCAGCAGACAGGCAAGAAGCTCTCATTCCTGCTTCTTACATAATAAACTACACAGTAATTTATGTATTAATTGTAACTCATGTTCCCTAAATGTTCAAATATCAACGGCTTTGGGGTGAAATGCTGTGTGGAAATCACAACACGCACACCCACTGATCACAACACGCACAGTCACTGATCAAACACGCACACCCACTGATGCATCATATCAGTTTTTGTTACACACGTTACACACATTAACCTCTAGGTCAAGTAGTGCCGATGGGCTACATCTATGTTACCAATATTGAACATATCTAGTGTCTTTTTAGCCGTCATTTTCATAAATGTAGCTATGCTAGGATTAGTCGTGCACAGTCAACTCAGCTTCTGCTCACAGGCAGTAAAGCTGATCAGGTTATTAATAAGACCACTTTGCAGTATCACACATTCCTGTTACTTTATTATTTTAATTTATCTTTTATTTATCCTTCACCTTATGTTTGACTTCTATAGGAAGCTCTCATGGAAACTCACTACATTTCCTGCATCTACTAAGTACTAAGCTGTACTGTTGCGCATTTGATAAATAAATTTAATTTGATTAGGATCCTGGACATGATTTGTACTTTTAATATGGTAATTCATGGACCGTTTCACAGTGCCATATTCAGTGTCCTTTTGAGAGAGGAATGTTATTTTGAAATCGACTGACGTCTTCACTTAGGGGTTCCAGAGGGCCACAAGGACAAGGTCACACAAAGTACAGCATCACTGCGGAACGCTACAGAGGCATCTCCAGAACGTGATCAACAACAAAAAAATGCCCAAAATGGGAATTCATTCTTTAAGCCAGTGCTTCTCAGCTCAGTCCCTAGAGACCCCCAGACAGCCCACATCTTTGCTCCTTCCCAGTATACCTGAACCAAACAATCAAGAATGACCAGTTAAGAACACATGGTACAGGTCTGTTGGGAGCAGGAGTGCAGCAAATACGCAGACTGTCTGGGGCTCCTTGAGGGAGCAGATTTGACAAACCCGACATTCAAAAACCAAAGGTGAAGAAATTATATATTATTTCAGCTTCTAGCAACAATGCAACACTGATACCTCAGTGACATAATTTTCAACAGATACAGTAAAAACAAACAAACTGAATATCATTTAAATCTTTTTTCATGTATACCAGCCTATCTTAAAGAACTGCTAACGATGTGAATAAAACCACATTTTTATCCATGTAGTTAAACTCTTAATCCAGTGGTTTGCCTGTTTATCTGATTATGCTGAGGTCCAAGACATGATGACATTCTGTTGGACGGCCTATCTGTTCCACCCATACCGTGATAGGCTCATGGGGAATCAGTCCTATTCTCCTTGCCAAATATGCATCCAACAAGAATCTCAGCTCTCAGCACAAGGGAATTCCTAGGTCCGATTGCCTTTTTTCACTTAAAAGTGGTTTCTTGCCAGTAATTTTATCCCTGCATGAGGGCTATCATTGTATGTTTACAGTTACCAAAACTCAAAATAATTAGCTGGGAAAGAATTTTCTCTTTTCAAAGACTAAATCTTCAGCTTTTTTTCCAGGAAGTGGACTTTGTTCTGTAAGGTTTTCATCCTTAATCTCTTTTGAACCGTTTTTGTCCTGAATAGAAGCAATAGCAGTGGCAATCCCTAAAATGAACAGGTTAAATATGCACGTGGTTTCATACTTAACTGCAACACTGAGTAAATACAGCTGTTAATATGTGTTGTTCTGTATATTTGGTTCATATTAAGAACACAGTGAAGGTTGCTAACAAACTGTAAGGCTGCAGTGAGAATCACTATGACAACTATGACATGTGATAATCTGACTGTTAAAAAGCTCGTGCCACAGTGTAATAGCTCGTGTGGATCACAGAGCATAGTGTAATAGCTCGTGTGGATCACAGAGCACAGTGTAATAGCTTGTGTAGTTCACAGAGCATAGTGTAAATGCCCAGGGCTCCTATTAACTGTGTAACTCAGGCCCGCCAAGGGTGCTGTGCTAGTTTGCTGGGGGGCTGGCTAAATTTTGCTGGAGAATTGGCTTTTTGGGGCTACTGAAATTTCCAAATATTCCCTAGTTCTGAGGATTTGTCTTTCAAATTGGTTGATTTCAGGCCATTTTTTCAGCCAATTAAATGACCGAAGACAAAAAATACAGAATTCTAAAGCATTATTCTTTTGATTACAAGTCAGCAAAGAATTTACTAGTTGTATGTAGTAATTGTATGCTATTGTTGTTTGCAAACTTGCTTTTGATTGTGGATGCATGAGAAAACTTGCGTGAGTGTGGGACAGTCATATTCAAATGCTTGAGACTCCTGCAAAATGCGTGAGACTTGGCAGGTCTGCTAACTCCGGTCTGTAAAACAAACCAGTCTATTTAAATATAACTTTAAAAAAAAAAAAAAAACAGTCCAAGACCAACTGAAGGTTCCAGTAAAGTATGAATGCTTAAAAATAAAAGCAGCTTTACCCAAAATCTTCTGCGAAGCCCTTGTCAAGAAGAAAAAAAAAATATTTTCCATGGAAGTGAGGTACAGGATTGTCCACGAAACAAAGTGCCAGGAAAATGTGATTGTTTGAAGAATTTGCTCTCAGAGACGTTAGCAGGGCCAGCAATTTGCAATGCGGCTTCTTGAGCCTAAACAGTCACGCGCAGCCGCTAATCCAGGTAATTCTGCACTGATGGAAGCTGCTTCCAAAAGCAAGTCGCTATTTGTTTGCCTTAGCTGTTGACTGCATGTAGCATTTACGTATGTTTTAAAACGCACACTCGTCACAAACTTTTTTTAAAATAGAGGTTCACTGTTTGTTATCGTTAACTTGGATTGCTTTAGTAGCCTGTCTAAACCATAGCGACTGACAAGATTATCACAATACCCACATTACAGCCTCCCCTGGGCCCTTACGTACTGAAGATGTAAATCAGGGTTATTCAAATGACGGTCTTCGAGGTCCGAGGACTGCTGGTTTTCCAGCCCTCCTTCACCTGTCAGTCAGCGCTGAAGCCTCTGACCAATCAGAATCAGTAATTATTAAACTAACTACCTGGGAGAACTGAAAACGAAGCCTGGATTTGGAATCGAGGTCCAAATTTGAAGAACCCTGATGTAAATAGACGAAGATGACAGCCCCTAAAGAGAAGCCTTTGCCAAATACCCCTTCTTACGTAACCAATAAAATACATGACATCATGCAGCAGGGGAAACATCCACTATGCCGTTTTAATTAAGAGCACATTTATTAGCTAGCGGGCCACGATGCGCGTGCAGTTTATAGCGAACGTCTGCGATGCGTTAAAACCTGATCGAGCCGTTTTCGAACGTCCCGGTGTGAATCTGAGTAAATGTAATACTTTTAATAGAAGGATTCTGGACGACTCTTTAAATTTTCCATGTGGATTTAGACACATTTAAAGCAAACCCCAAGCGGACTCAGGCATGCAGTCTGCCAATTCTAACAATAACAGGTTGTTCCTTATAACTCTTTTTCCTCTGGATACGCCCTCACGAGTAGGTGTCATCTGTGGCTTTAGATGCTCATTTAGACCTACGTTTTGGAATTTCACAAGGAGTGCTCAGTATACTCAGTGTATACTTTAGATGGTACAGTTTAAATATGTCATACCCCAGTGGAGCTAAACAGACTAGCCCAGAAAGCCTGCGACGCCGAAATCACAAGGCACCAATTCAGCGCACCATGGCGGAAATCCTTCATTTTCAGCTCCACTCCTGGACGTGTCACTCATCTGACGTCGGGTTTTACTCCCCAAACAAAGTGAGATGTATGTGCAATACTCCGTGGGCGTGACGTGCATTTTTAAAAATGAATTACTCATGCACAATTCCATGGGAGTTACACATTCCCACCTCACAGACAATCCCAGCTGGCAATGCATGCATGTTCATTACCGAGTCACTGTCAAACTCTGACTAACCTTCATTGTATCTCTGAGGTGGTGCAGAAACACCAAGAACAGGTGTTACTAAATAAAAGGCAATTAAACCTAATTAAAGCTTGGCATGGCGATAATTGAACAAAAATTGAAGAATACAATATGTCCTAGAATCCAAGAATCATATTTTTTCTTACAATTACATGTCGTGTATATTTACATTTCTCTAAAAATGAATTATTCTAGAACTACAATGTCTTTTTTAATGCTGCACACATCCATTGCGGATCCCCTTATTATTTTTCATAATGAACCTGATCTGTATTTTAACGACTACGATGAGATCATGCCATTAAAATTACATGCCTTACATCTGAAGGACTCCATACTGAGGCGATGATATCGTTCCATTTTCTGTAACTAATTAAAATTAAATAACTTCAGCTTAGAGCAAACTTGCTCGAGGTTGTGAAGAGTTTTAAGGGACGGTGTAATCATTTTCGGTCTCCTTATACTGTAGATTCACCTCCATCTGTATTATCCCGCACCCCATTTCTGTTTCGCCCTGACTCGTATTGCATCCGAACTTAACTAAATGTGAGGCATCCGATACGCTCATGATTTTCGACGTGTTAATAACTTCACGGAAAATCTGACATAGCCTGTATCTGCCATAGCCTATAGTTAGACTATAAAAAGTTGAGCATTAAAAGAATTAATGGGGTTTTGTTTGGTGAAATATTTTATTGAGAAATAATACTGAAATGCCAGTTCAGCAATGCGAAGTGATGGGTCTTTCAGTTCCATATATTGCAGAAATGAAACCTTGGCATTCATTTCAGGACGGATTACAGACTGACATTGCAGTAAATCAACAGAAAACGGCGCATTCTATATTGGTTAAAAGCGAATTCTGATTCAAGATGAACAAAGGGAAAAAGTTTGCAAGAACCCGATTATATTTTTTAACTACCGATAACAAAAACAATATATACGATATTGCAAATAATCCAGCTATACCATCCAATTAATTGTTTCAGTAACTGAATTGCTTGTGTTAATCAAGAACGACACAGTAGCGTGTCTTTACTTACTTTTACTACGTTTACTTACTATTCACGGTACGAAAAGAGAATTACCTCGGATATAGTTGGTTTTATTTTCATCCAGGAGACTGGAGGAGGATACTCCCATAGTGCAAAATCGGTTCGGGGGAAACACTCTTGCTTGCTGGTTTTCTCGTATCAAGTGTTTCTTCTGGTGAGGGCGTCTCACTGAAATCTTCCGACCCACCGCCTGTCACTAAATGATGGGGAGGCGGTGGGGTGCGGCAGTCCCGGGTGAGACGGATGAAGCGCTTGTTTGCGCACTTTCATTCCCAACTGCCGATCGTCAGCCCATCGATGTCAACAAATTCTTCATGAAAATATCTTATGGTTCTGATAAAATCTTCTGGTATTTGGTGGACTACATACATTGAAACAGCATAACTTCCGAACTACTCGTGAAGAACAGCCTACTGTGCCCTGTGGCATAACTGGAATAAAACTAAAATTTTATTACACTTTTGGAAATGTTGGGAATTATGGTTAATGACGTGCAATTTTCCAAAGAAAGCATCTTAAAAAAAATTAAAGCCCACATTAGACATATACTTATTATACCACCATGTTTGTTAAATCCTGTTATATATTATTATTGTTTTTATTATAATTTTTTAATAACGATATTATATTTTTATTATTACTTTTACCTATGATACATTTATAAAATAATTTCTTGAATTGTTTAACTAGTCATTATTTTTAAATTAAAAAATAATTTATATTATTTTTTAAAAGTAGTCTATATGTTTGCATGAAAATCTACACAAACTACAAGAAAACCGCCCGCATTTCACTTGGGTTGTTTAAAAACAAAACGGTCTTGTTGAAAGCGCTGGCTTGCGGAGGGTAATGAATATGCATCTCCCCGCGTTTCCCGAACTCCATTGCGTAGCCGCCGATCGCCATATTGAGCCCAGAGAGAGGTGCGCTGCAGCGTGTCGGCGCCGCTCAAAATGTAAGTACGCGGCCCCCATCTGCTTTTTATCGCCGTTTTTGGGTCTAAGTTCGGTGCATGGCTCACCAAACGGGTCTCCATTTCTATCAGTGGGTTATTGTTTCTTTTTAGCTGCGATAAGACGGCGACTGCGCTTTTATTTATGGAGCCGCGATATACCCTTGTACGTTCGTCCACCATCGCTATATAAATTATTGTTTTTATTTTCAATATATGACAGCACAGAATTTAAACTAAGGTTAGTTGGATCTGTGTTCCCTCCTTTGGTGAAAGAAATCGCATTGTCGGATGGGAAATTGACGTTTGAAAGAGAAAGCTTGAATGCATTATTTTTTTCCTTTCTCTTTTTTTTTTTTTGCAACGCTATGCCTTGTACAGATGTATCGCCGATCCCAGGCACACAAAGACGACGGGAATACGAATGCAAAGTGTTCAGATAGCTAAAGATTCGCCCATAAGCATCGTTCTAACAGGATTTCCATATTTGCATTTGCGAAAAACATATGTTAGGGGTGGACGGTGCTGGCATGTTTATGTAGGAGTATGGGCGCCTGGCGCTGAGCAGCAGTTGAAATGACAATGATATAGCAATAACGTGTTTTTGTTTATGTCCAGAAACGGGTGGACACCGCATGTCCCGGCATGCAGAAGCGCGTTTATAATTACAGATATTTGAAAGTTTTATCACCGCCGTCAACCCGCGGATTCCCTTCTGCTACAGTTTTGATTCTTGAAATACTTATATAATTTGCAAAGAATGTTCGTCACGTAAACACACGTGACCTCTTTGCAGCTCGAAAGCATGACCCAGACCGTGCAAGCGA
Source organism: Hippopotamyrus pictus (assembly GCA_026781145.1). Lineage (NCBI taxonomy): Eukaryota > Metazoa > Chordata > Actinopteri > Osteoglossiformes > Mormyridae > Hippopotamyrus > Hippopotamyrus pictus. The sequence continues at coordinate 15,236,810 of JAODLC010000036.1, read as the reverse complement.
ACGGGGTGCAGCCCCTGAGTAAGACGTGGGAACTCAGCCTCTACGAGCTGCAGAGGACCCCGCAGGTAAGACCCCCAGCGTCAAGAGGACTTCCGAAATGCATGTCTACTGTGCGTGAGCATAACATAGATCTGCACAAAAGCATGCTCTTAAAATTAAAGAAGGGAAGTTTGTTGTCTGGAATTTCGCTTCAGTCAATGCCTGGTTGAATAGGCTTGTAAACTTTTAATATATTGTTGATCAGATTGTACCTCCTAAGCAATTAATGCAGCGTTATGGATTGGTCTTTAGCATAACGTTAACGACTGAGCCTGAATAGGGTGTGTGATACGGTGGGTCAGACAGGGGTGTCGTTCGATGACCTGTGGCGTCCCCTTTGGTAGGAGGCCATCACAGATGGATTGGAGATCGCCGTGTCGCCCCGCAGCCTGCACAGCGAGCTCATGTGCCCCATCTGCCTGGACATGCTGAAGAACACAATGACCACTAAGGAGTGTCTACACCGCTTCTGCGCAGACTGCATCATCACTGCACTGCGGTCCGGGTGAGCAGGAGTTCCCAGCTCTCTGTCTCTCCATGCTCGGTGTCTGGCTGTCTATCTCTCTATTTCTCTGCCCGGCTGTCTGTCTCTCTGCCCGGCTGTCTGTCTCTCTGCCCGGCTGTCTGTCTCTCTGCCCGGCTGTCTCTCTCTCTGCCTGGCTATCTGTCTCTCTGCCCGGCTCTCTTTCTCTCTGCCTGGCTGTCTGTCTATCTACCCGGCTCTCTCTCTCTCTCTCTCTGCCCGACTGTCTGTCTGTCTCAGACTGTGACGGGCCTCACACACTATGAACAATTTAGAAGCACCTGGAGGAAGCCTGTTTGAATACAGGGAGGCAATGCAGATTCCCAGAACAACCAGAAAAACCTACGTGTCCCATCACCCTCCCCTCTTTTCGTTCTCTTTTATCTGTTTTGTTTGTTGAATTGGACTTGACCTCCTGCATTTTAATGGTGGAGTTCTTGAGACTGGCCTGAAACACTAGAAGATCCCTGCTCGCAAACTAGGTCTGCTTTAGAACCTTCTAGAAAACCCTCAGATACAGTGTTTATTGGCGCATTAACATTATTTTTGTCCCCAAGAATTAAGATTTGCTACGTTTTGGTTTGATTTAGCATCGTTTCCTTGCTTTTAGTGTTAACTTGGCGATTTATCGGTGATCTCTACCTGCATTGTTACTGTAGTATGAGGGCCTGAACAGTGCTAAGCGGGTAGTGATCTCTACCTGCATTGTTGCTGTAGTATGAGGGCCTGAACAGTGCTAAGCGGGTAGTGATCTCTACCTGCATTGTTGCTGTAGTATAAGGGCCTAAACAGCACTAAGCGGGTAGTGATCTCTACCTGCATTGTTACTGTAGTATAAGGGCCTGAACAGCAGTAAGCGGGTAGTGATCTCTACCTGCATTGTTACTGTAGTATGAGGGCCTGAACAGCGCTAAGCGGGTAGTGATCTCTACCTGCATTGTTGCTGTAGTATGAGGGCCTGAACAGCGCTAAGCGGGTAGTGATCTCTACCTGCATTGTTACTGTAGTATGAGGGCCTGAACAGCACTAAGCGGGTAGTGATCTCTACCTGCATTGTTACTGTAGTATGAGGGCCTGAACAGCGCTAAGCGGGTAGTGCTCTCTACCTGCATTGTTACTGTAGTATGAGGGCCTGAACAGCGCTAAGCGGGTAGTGATCTCTACCTGCATTGTTACTGTAGTATGAGGGCCTGA
>JAODLC010000036.1:15194099-15222709 GCA_026781145.1 Hippopotamyrus pictus | reverse complement strand
TTCAGCCAATCAGTCCTCTAATTAGTAATCTAATTAGGGAGTTGCAGTGAAAACCCGCATACACACCGGCCCTTTGCAGATAAGATTGCCCACCCCTGCATTATAGGTTTAATGACGTGGTTCTGTAAGCTGTCCACAAGAGTTCTGCAAACTAGACCTCCAAGTCAATGGGCTATGCTGAAAGAAGGAAGGAGAGCAAGGCTTTAATGGCAGTGACGCGGGACTTGCCTGGATCCTCAAAAGGCACCTCCGCGCTCCCAGTGTAGCTGGCCTCAGTCTCGCCCTTGTTCACGTGGCGCTTGAGGTGGCTGATCATGTCAGTCTTGCGGGCAATGGTCACTGAGCAAACCACGCAGTGATAATGGGCTACCAACCGGCCAGTGGCCTAGCAAACAATTGTAAGAGAGCTAGTCATTCCTCACCAGCTATGCAATAACTGAGTGCAATGAGTCCAGCCCCTTGAAGTTCAAACAGGATATGAGGAGTGATTTACAGCAAAGTATGGCAAACTGGATGGACCGGGAGGGGGGGGGGGTCCTATATCAGAGGTGGTGCATCACCACAATCTGAATAGACCAATTTATCATCCATCAGTTCCTCAAGGGGAACGTTCATATACTGTCAACTCTTGGGACCTCACCTGGTCTCCATTGGGGCTGGGCTTCAGCTGTCTGCAGGGCAGGTGACAGATGCACATTCTCTGACCTGAACAACCAGACGATGGTCACTTGATATTAAAATTCATACATTTAGAACAAGTGACAGTGACAACAAAAACCCAATACTAAAGACTGATCACTACCGGTAATAATTCAAAACACACTAGGCATGGTAAATGGAGGGAAAAAAAAAAACATTGAACGCTGGGATCTATACCTTCAAATTCCACGTAGACCTTCCAGTGTAGATTCTGTAGGTGGCGCCGTAGTTTGTGACTGTAACAAGCTTTGAACTTTTCCTCCGGACAAAGTGGGCAGTTCTTTCTGCCAGCTGCACACAGAGCAGATTGTCTTAAGTACCATCCCACAGAAAAGATGTCAACATGTGACAGCAGTACTGTAGCCTATAATCAGAGAGCGTGTCAGATAGTACTCGTTACTTGCCTCCATTAAGGTCTACCAGCTTTTCCAGGCCCTCCAGCTCAGTCTGAATCGATACATGTCTCTCTGAAATGGCCACATAATATAATTAAATCATGATCCATTTAATACCGTCTATAGGCTTCACATCGTATGCAGGGTGTACACACGGAAAAATAAATATCAACTGCTCTCTTTACCAGAGGAAGACACGGACGTGTTCCTCTCATTGTCAGAAGATGACTCCGTTTTTGCGCCACTGGCTGGTGTAGCAGGAATATCGACCAGGTCTTTGCTCTTCTCCTCCGGGTTGATCGCTATGCCTCGAGGACCTCCATTGCCAACAAGAAAAAAGACGCGAGAGTATTTATTGGCCTCAGAAATGAAACCTAGCTTTCGGAAATTACTAACAGTTGAACTAGTTATTTGTGGAATACAAAAGTTGGAAAAAATAAATAGTGAAGACGTTTCGTAGCACAAGTGAGGACACACCGTTACAGGAACGCCGCTGCAGCATTCGAATTCTATTTACAGCATTTTTTAAAACCGAAAAATAGTTTCATTTAGCTTCTTTTACGGAAACCATAAAATGCACGACACCTTCCGTGCAATGTTGCGGATATTGGGAAAAATGTCGATTTCAGTGTGTTACATTGCATTCTAAAGTCAATTATTTATTAGTGTTAACGTTATAAGTAGTGAGACATTTAACAGGATAAAGTCATCATCTTGGCGCCTGATTTACTGGGGATACTACTTATGTTGTAGACAAACGTTAGTTATAAATGCAGTTTATGTTGCGCAAACGAAATCGATGGACGGAAGCACGAAACCAAACATGTTCGGAACTAAGACGGTCCTCCTGCAGAGCTCCACGGTAAGACCAAAGCTCCTATAAAATTCAAATCAAGTGGGAATTAAAATTGGCAAAAGATTTAGTTCTTCGAAAACTGCATAACTATAAACCAAACTGCTACCTGAGAATAACATTATTTTCAAAAATTAATATATTACGTGATTGTAATTATATACGAACTAGGTCCTATTGCGGAGCTCCGTGATGAGGCCCTCAACCACGATAGCCGCTAAAAAGTCGAATGCGAAAAAAATTAACAGAAGACGCCGCATGAGAAAAAAAACTGTATGCGTTGTTTCTTAAAAACGATTAATTTAATTAACACGAAACGCGCAGAACAATCCGTTTACTTACTATTTTTATCGACGGCCTCCTGATGTAGTTGAATAGCGTCTTCTTCCTTTTGCTCCGCCATTTTACTAAACTAGAGTAAAATTCGTATTTGCGCTTTCCACTCTACGTACTCTGCGTAAAGCAACAATATGTAGGAATGCGTGTTCAGAGCGGTTTACATAGAAAATATGTTATACACATATTATTAACTATTGATTTGGTAAAATAAATAAAAATGACTGAGGATTTTACATATATTTTATTATAAAGCCAGTTATCATAATATTATTTTAAAGTATGAGCAAATACTGCAATTTTAAATACTGCGATGTCTATATGTTCTGCCTTCTGAAATAAAATAATCTAAAATCCTATTAAATTATCTCGTAGATCATTATAATTATTCCTTCTAACAAGATTGAAAATGTAAAGTAGTCATTTGAGTATGTAAAGTAGTCTTCAAATGCATTATTTATTAAAATGTATAGGGGGATTCATCGTAATTATTGAGGGACCCATGCTGTATAAGACATGGACTTGTATATATCATTTACGTCTCTATATAGTAGAAATAATAATACAGAAAATTCACAAGTAATATAACATATCCAACTTGGGTTCAAAATCATGATATTTATATAAACAGCCGGAACAAAGGGTGCTAAACAACTTGGCTTAAAGGATTCTCAGCAATCTGGATGAAAATAAACGCAATTATCACAGGACAAGTGTCGCCAATTAGATGCGCTGCTCGCTGCTGCGCAGGTTCAGAGCAACGCCCCGGCGCGAGTCACTCAACATCACGTGACCCGTCCAGCAGCGTTACCCGGATGTGTGTTTATAACCGGGTACCAGTTGTTGGGGTCAGTCAATTTCCTTATGTTTGGTTTCTTGTCCAATGGGGGACTTTAGGAATCCGTTTAAATTCTTACAGACCAGTGAAATGTCAGATTTGACAGTAGGATCTGGGAATATGAATACAGATTAGTATCCTAATTAACTGATGGATTATCTTGACCGAAAACGTAAGACAGCCAGTTAGCCAAGTACCTAGCTGAGCAATTAGCCAAACAGCAGGTTTAGGGGACGTCACTGCGTGACATGTTTATTGTAATATTGTCGGATACTTTCCATTTTCAGTGAAAACATGATAAGCTACTGGAAAGGGCTGTCACGGCAAATACCTGTACTTTTAACAAAACCCATCTTTCTGCTGCTTATCCAGTGCACTATGTATAAAAAGTTTGTATTTGAATGATACTGAATATCCTGGAGAAAAAACGTTATTGCGCCTACTTCCTAACCTTGCTGGGCTATCTTAAAATATTTAGGTTATTAGTTATTTTTTTTTAAGGGAATTGTTTTGAAAATGAAGAAATCTTCCAAAAAGAAGAAGCGAAAGGAGAAAAAGGTGTCACCGTCATCTTTTAAAGAAGATGTCGTCTTGGTAAATTTATCACGAGTTTGTTTTGTCTAGGGTGACCATACTTTATATTCTTCATGGACTTGTCTTCTTTTCTGAGATCTAAAACTGCATGAATTGTCTGTGCTTTTGTTTTGTTTCACGTTAGCATTTGCTATCTTCTGTCAGAATACGTTGTGTTCATGTTTGCGTTGCTTTGACGCTTCCCTTTGGGTCCTGCCCCAGATGCCCTATTTTTTTGCAAAGTAAAATATGCTCACCCTTGTTTTGTCAGCGTGTTTCAGTCTTGTTGGGAATAATTGAATAAATATCCCCTCGGCTTTACCCCAGTACTCTGAAACATCACTCAGTGTTTTTTTATGCGTATGGCTGCAATATTTAATTATACATTATCAGCATAATGTTATGTTTAAACTTTTCAGTCATCCTACATGAAGGACCACACCAAAAAGAAAGCCAAAGTCGGTGAAGAGGAGTGCCAGAGCACCAGTCAGTTCAGGTGAGAATGACTGGAGTTACAGGAGTCATTTTATATTCGGACAAGACATTTAGATAAATCATGATGAGCCAGGTGTACTATTTAATTTATTATTATTATTTTTTTTTAATTGAATTCATTTTAATTAATTTTTTTCCCTGGCCAATGATACTCCAATCTACTATAGGGTTGTGAACAGCACTGTGAATAATGGTGCACAATCAGGGCCGGCCCGTGGCATAGGCGATATAGGCAAATGCTAAGGGCGCCAACTTCTGAAGAGGCGCTGAACTGCCGGCAAATTTCACTTTGCCTGAAGCAGGGGGCGCTGGCGGTGACGCTCGCCTAGGGCGCCACACCAGCTAGGACCGGTACTGTGCACAATGCCTTTATTGCCCCTATACAACTATGTGAGATTTTACATTCACAAAAACTCTTGTCTTTCACACTCCCGGGCTAGGTGTTCACCACCTGGTTTTCTTACTTGCATAACTTGTCGGATTTCAGGTATTCCGGTTTAAATGGGCTTTATCTTTGTTCACTTACATTCAGCCCTGACTACATTAAATTCAAGAAGTTATCTCGCAAACTTAAAAATCCAGTTTCGGGGTACAGGCTTCTAGTGGTCAGGCCACCGCTTACTGTGGAGGGATTCAACCCCTTGCTGTGCAAGGTGGATGTCAAATGCAAAACTATTTGGGTGGCAAGCATTAGCAGGAAGGACCCATACAGATCACCCACTGCACATTTTACTAGCTGTGTATATTTGTTCAGCACTTCTTAAAATAAACAAATGATTAGATACAGAAGATGCATACTGACCATAAGGGACAGGGAATCTCCTCAAGCCCAAGCGACTTCATTACCTTGCAGAAATGTGAATCTGCTCTCTTTCCATGTTCACAAGTTGCATAACTTTTCATTTATTTTTATTTAGCTGACACTTTTGTCCGAAGTGTCTTTCAGTGAGAGAATACATTACAAACAACTTCAAGCTGCATTAATTTGCACTTATTTTGCTGTTGCTTGGTAAACTCAACAGTCATGGCTGCCTATGACCTTAATATATTTCAGCTTTGTTTATTATTCTTTAAAAATTGGGGTAGAAGAATAGGAAAGGAGGCCTGGAAATGAAGTGCATGGTGGCACTGCGGTTAAGCCTCGTCTTTTGTGTCTGTGTATGTATTTTTGAAAGTCCTCGTCCAGACGGGAAAATGAGGAAAGCTGAGGCAGCAGCAAGCGGGGGGGGGGAATCGGAAATGAGTAAAAGGCATGTGACCCTGGTCCTGCATGGATACGAAATTATATTTATACTGGAGATTCTAATTTGTCCCACACATATGGTAAAAATATTAAAAGTACTTGCATTAATTAATTAAACTAACAATGGTGTCTGTATGAGTAATTATGATATTAATAACACAGGGAAGCAGTAGTTTGAGGAGGAGGATTGAGGAAACCCGATTTATAAGAGATTGACAGAGTTATGCACGATAAACTACTCCTGCTGTGTATAATAGTCAGTTTGTGAGGGGAGGAGGTTCCTCTGGGGGCTGTCTGGGGGACCTCCTCGTGCATGAGAATTCAATAAAGAAATCATCTTAGGTTACAGGGTGTCTATTTTGGATGCTTTTGTCTTTCCAAAGTCGATCAACCTCCACGTAATGCAGATGTTAACATTTTATATTATAAAAATAACTCTAACCCATGTGTTTGTATCATTTCACAGGTGCATGCGTGATGAAGACCAAAGCAATCTGCTGCGAGACAGTCCCTCCTTATCGAGTATCAGCGGGGAGAACCTCAGCCGGGGGAAGGAGAGAGTCTACAGAAAGCCTGTTTACAAATTGGGGAGATTGAGCCGGTTGCAGCGTGGAGAGAGAGACGCGAGCTGTAGTGCAGGGGGTGACCTGAGCGAGTCGCCCCGCATCTCTCAGAGTTGCTCATCCAAGTCGGTTCCATCTGGTCTGGATGTGTCCAAGTGCTCAAGCGAGGAAAGGAGGAAGTTCAGCAAGAGGCAGACTAGCGGGGAATCTTCCCGTGACAGCTTCAGCCACCAAGAAAGTGACCAGAAGCCGGAAAGGTATAATCTGAAGAGAAGGTCTGGGTCAGAGCTGGAAAGTCCAAGCCCACACCATCAGAAAAAGAGAGCCGGTGATTCCACCGCACACACTCCACGCCAGCAGCCTGGTGACTACAGGAAATCGGATTCCCCTGGTGCAGACGCATGCAGGCCAGCATTCCAGGGCAGAAAGGGCCCAGAGCTGTCAGGGAGCAGCCGAGACAAGACGCCATGCTCGAAACCATGGCAACCCATCAGATTCAAAATACAGAAGAAGACAAACCTGGTGCAAGGCAGCCGTGTAATCTGTGAACGGCCCTTAAGCAGACGTGAAAAAAAATGCGTCAAAACAAGCACTGGTGCCTTGGAATCTGAATGCCCCCCCTATACAGACAGGACAGTAGCCAAACGTGTGCTTCTGGGTGTGAAAGATGCAGTAAAGAGATGGCCCAAAGCCAGTCCGTCGTCAGAGGGGGGGCGAAAGGGAAGTCCCCCTCGTCCGGAAGTGCCAGAAAGGGCTGACGGCACTGACTCACCGGTAGGAGCGGTGGCTATCCTTCCTGTGTCCTGTAGCCAAGCATTACTTCACATTTGGCTACTTTTACCTTTTGGAATCATTTTGCTTTATGTAATCATTTGAGTCATGTGTTTATTCATATGTGTATTTTTCGTGTGCTTTGCTGCAGAAAGACGGTCACAGAGTTTTTCCTAGGACCACTGAAGCCTCCAACAATGACCAGGAGGTACCAACGGTAACACTAATAGTGCAGCCCTACATCACAGTACTATGTATCATTTCAGCATCGTCATGACGATGTGCAATTATTACATCACAGGAATGTGTGATGTCATGTAAGGCAAATTATATCAGTCACATCATGCTACTACTTTCTTGCAGCTTGAAAAAAGGTCATTTTCTATGACTAATCTCTGAGAGAAGTCTGTCTGATATAATTTACTAGTTTGTTACTAGGGTGTGACATGCAGGCTCTGTATGCACAGTGAAACAGTCACAATCATCCTTAATAGAGCTGTATAATGTGCAGTATTAATTTTGACATTGCGTGTTATACACTACGGCTGGGCGATGGGCAGTGGGGTGGGTTGTCTTGAAAAGGTAGGCCAACTATAAATACTTCCTTTAACACTTTTTTAAATGACTATTCATAAATTCATTAAGTATTACTAATTAGTAACTATTATTAATATTATTATTATTTTTTGCACATTTCAGCCCCTTCACAACCTCTCCGTTACTCACCTGGTCTTGCCTTACTTTTCCTCTGTATAACCTACCGTGAGACTCAAAACGCATATTCAGTACTTAAACTTGTTTGTTTTGGATGTGCAAGTGAATGCACTCAATTAAAATACCAAGTTTACTTGTAAGTACTTAAGCATGCAATTGGAAATCCCGAGCTTTAGCCTTATACGGTGTGCTGTTCTGTTTTTTCTAAATAAAGGTGTGATCGGGAAAATTTTCACTCTTTTGTTTATAGTAACATTTTATTTGTCTTTTTTGTTTATTAACCAATCAGATAAAGTAATTAGCACAACTGAAGATTTAAAACTATACTCACCCCCTGATTTGCTGGGACAGGCGCGAATCAGGTGAATTTTGAAATGGTTTGAGCCACTTTTTGTTTTTGCAGACTCCCTCATGCACAGTATGTCATATTTGTGAAATATTTGACAAAAATGAGCGAGGAAGACAAAAGCGAACAAGAACTGGTCACTGAAAGACATTCGCCTTCTGCTGCATAAAAATATTTTGTGTTCCGTAGAGACGCTATTGAGCAAAAAAAAGTAATTTGTCGGTACTGCTTTGTATTTGACACTCACAGCAATTACCACCACTTATCTGACACATTCTACTGGTAGATCTGTCTGGATATATAGCTCATTTCGGGTAAATTTAATCTAGTTGTGATGTGATTTGTATTTTTTTTTTGCCCCAATATCGTGCAGCCCTACCATGAGGGGCTGGTGTTACCCTGTGTTTAGCCTATAGCTTCCGGGATAGGCCCTGGACTCCTGTGACCCTGCATAGCACAAACGGGTATAGAAGATGGATGGAATGGATAATCATCATACAGTATTACCTAATAATAATTATTATTATTATTACATAAATAATAATTGGGGGCAGCGTGTGGCTCAGTGGGCTAAGCCGTGTGCCTGTAATCGCAAGGTCGCCGGTTCAAGCCCGGCCTCAGCACGTCTGCGGGTCCTTGAGCAAGACCCTTAACCCCCAGCTCTCTGGGCGCCCCAACAGGTGGCTGCCCTTCGCGGACAGCTTACTCTACAGAGCAAGTTGAGGGAGGCGTAAAGACGATTTCCCCATGGGGATTAATAAAGTATCTATTATTATTATTATTATTATTATCAGTAATAATACACTAATCGCATGCATACTGCGGTGTGCCTGTGTGTGCGTGTGTGTGTGCCTGTGTGTGTGTGTGTGTGTGTGTGCGCGTGCCCACTTGCATCCCTGATGTTGTGTATGTGTTTCAGACTCAGGTGGTGGAGGAGCTGCACAGAGCCCGCTGTCAGAATGAGCTGCGGGTCAACATGGTGGAGAGCTACGGGGAGCTGACCGCCATGGACATCGACCTGTCGGAGGAGTTCACCAGTTCATCTTCGAGTGAGATCCCCTCCACTGCCAAGTCATTTTCCTTGCAATAGCAGTGCTTTTTAATGCGATTTCCATACTCCTTCATAAACCGTGTGACGAGGGGAAGCTCCATTCTTGTGTTTGTCCTGTAGTTTTGAGTTTGAGTCTCTTCTCTTTGCAAATTTGTTCCTGTGCCTGTGTATTTGTTCCTGAAATGGCAGATAAAGAGGAAATCCTGCATGAACCTCTCATCGTCCTTGACACCAACATCCTCCTCAGTCACCTGGACTTTGTCAAGAAAATGAAATCGCTTGGCCTTGGAGGTACATGGCATTAAGGTTGAGTCCAGTGCTTCCTAGGGGGCAGAAGTAGCCAGCTGAAGCTCAGAAACCACTGAAGCTTAGCTGCTTCATTTGCTGCATCGTCAAAAGTGTCCCACAAGTTGCTCTCTAAGGTCTCTGGAGGCTTTCTGTCCTGAATTTGAACCCAGTTTGGTGTATAGAACATGGCTTCTGTGGTCCCCTTCTCCAGGAAAACATGGCTGTGCCCCTCACCCCTCCACATTGATAGTGAAGCATGCTTGTTGTCCACCAGCTCTAGGATTCCCCATCATCCTGATCCCCTGGGTGGTGATGCAGGAGCTGGACGCGCTGAAGAACGGGAAGCTGTCTAACAATGTGGCGTGCAAGGCAGTCCCCGCCGTCCACTACATTTACACCTGCCTGAAGAACCAGGAGCCGCGACTGTGGGGCCAGTCCATGCAGCAGGCCGCGAAGACAGCCCGTGAGTGCCGCCTCCGTCTCCAAGCAGGCCTGCCTTTTTAGCCATGAGACTGTTAGCCTGTGCTCTTTATAATACTATTCTTGAACATTTCTCTATTGCTTAACGCTAGGGGTGTGAACCTTAACATGTCACAATTTGACCTGATACTGTGTGATGTACTCATTCACAATCATGGGATTTGGGATAGAGGATCCCCGCAAATCCTTATGCATCCTTAACATCAACTCATAATAAACTGCTAACCTGAATGATAACGTTAAGTCTGTTTGGGTTATTCGATTGCAGTCCGCTTGCTGATTTAGTAAACTGGTGCTAGCTAAGCTGCGTACTTGTTGGTATGGTATGTTCTCTAAGCCAAAGCTGGAGACCTGGCATTACAGATCTGTCTAGAGTATCAAGACTAACCACCGTTGTTCCTCCAACAATGGACATGAACAAAAGCTTTCATGGCAATTACTTGTAACAATAAATTATACCCTATATCATGTGTTAATAACTTAAATATAAACTTAAAGTAAAGCTGTCATTAAAATATTTGGACGAAATAAACATGCTAATAAATGCAATTGACCTAAAATAAAACATGAGATCATTAAGCTAATAAATAACATGTGACCTCTATTGGCTGTTATGCGAAATCTTCTCCACAATACGAATTCCTTCCTCTTGTTACGTGTCAGTCAGCTGTTTGGCTGATGATGCAGTCGTGATGATGCAATCATGATGACGCATTTGTGATGATGCAATCGTAAGTTAGAAGTTCAGTTCACCCTTACCTGCGGCACCAAGTTTTTTCATCAATAAAATACGTTTCTGAATATTTTTAAAAAGATGTTTTTGTTAATTATCATAAATTGTTCACATTTAGCATGATGCTATAACCGATTTTTTATTAAATTAGATTATTAAAGTATCTTTAGCTCCATAGCGACATGTTTCATTGATTATTACCATACTGTACTGAAATTGCAGCTAACAGTGAACCCAAAACTGCGGTTTGTACTGAATCATTGATTTTCTTTACCATTACACCCCTAGTAAAGATAAAAAGCCAAGCTGAGAGAACATTTAGAAAAGAAACGGTTAACATTGCTAGTTTGCAAGCTGTTCCAGCCTTTCCTGGTAATAATGCTCCTTTGCTTTGTATGCTGTGTGTTTTCATTTTAATTTGCTTTTAGTATTTAATGTCTACACTCCATGTGAATGAGTCTCATTTTGAATAAGCTATGTGTGCATGTACCGCAATGTGAAAAAGGTAGTTTTCTGTTTAGAATTATACAACAAAAATGTTACTGACTCATGATTTCAATATTGTACAAAATAATTGGGACCCTTATGTTAGCGGTTATTGATCAGCTCTAGTTTGCTGTGTGCTATAATGGGTCAGAATGCTTCATATGGTGGTTACAACATATCAGAAGGATTTCATTTGACATCCTGTAGAGGGCAGCAGCTGATCCTTTCAGTCGTTTGCAGTTGGGGTCTTTTTTAGTCTATAGGTTGAGGCTTTTTTTCTATGACTAAGTTGGTTGCAATCGGTATCAAGGTTCCATGCTAATTTGGTGCGATGCTGTGCGCTAAGTGGAGGATCAACTCCAGAAAGTACCGTACTTCGTTAGTTGCAATCGACCCTTTATTATCAACTGTGCTGTACACTTTGAACGTCAAATTGCTTTGTCATTTCCAATCCAGACATTTTTTATAGTGTGGAAGAAAATGAAAGACTGAGGAATGTTAATAGAGCTAGAATGCATAGACTCTGTCGTAAATTGCTTTTATTTGAGGTGTCTTCTTCTGTCGTACTCCTTCCCGGCCTTGGCTAGTGAGATAAGGAATACCCACTCTCCTTCCCAGTCTACCACGTATCAGGCTGGTTTGATGACACAAAGATGTGAAGCGTACGAAATCCAAGAATATTAAAGATAATGTATTTACGCTAACAAATATTATGTATGACTTAAAATCACGATATATAAATATTATGTGATTCAAATCATTTTCAGCATTATCTTTGGCTTACGTGTCATCTGTGAGTTTCTGCGATCTTCCGGCAAGCTCCATAAATGCAACTGTTCACGGCCAACTCGCAAAGAAGTGAAACCGCGAATATCAAATGTGCTTATCTTGAGGAGTGACCGTACGTCAAAAGTTTTTGAAAAAATGAGGCAACGTGAATTGGATTTTCACCAGGAGAGGGCGCCATTTCTTAGAATGTCTCCAGGGTTAATGGCAAACTGGGAGTGGGTAGCAAAGGATATAATACAAGTGGTGGACACAGGAATTGATATGGCAGGCGTCAATAACAGGTTGAGGAAAATGCTAACATTAATTTCTGCGACTCCTATACATCTGGCATAAATGGAAAATACTTTTTGGTGTCATCACAGAGTTGGTATTCTACGGATTCAGGGTGTGAGCATAGGTTTTACTTTGGATGCCTGAATGGAAGATAAGAAGGAACAGAGCTTAAAAATGTCGCTTTTCCTCAGGCACTTCCCATTATAAACAGACCCCAATATTCTCTTTAAATATGGTTATTCATAAGAAACAGCAGGACCAATTCAGTACTATGCAGGCATCAGAGCAAGCAAGATGGAGTGTGGAACAGAAGTGGTAATATGTATTCCTGGGGAGAAATCACATCAGCTAGGTGAATGAGGTTGACAGGGAGGACATGGGGTGGAGACGGGAAGTTCTCAAGGTTACAGAGGCTTCAGCAGACTGACGTCACCACTTCCCTCAACAGAGACGTTGCCCTTTTGAATACATTTATAACATATGAACTTTCTGGTTTTGTCCTTTCATTGCCCATCCATCTAGTCATGGGGAGGAGGCCTGGAGCTTATTCTGGGCAACTTTAAAGGCAGGGGAGACCCACAAAGACTCATACAGTACATGGGTCGAAGTGCAGGGTCATTTATCCATTAGAATTTATTGAGCAAGGCTTTTAAATCTTGGGGCAGTTGGAGTTTTTGGCCTTACTCAAGGCCTGAACTCTGCTGCCTATGGGATTTGAACCAGTGACCTTCTGGGTGCAGTTTAAACTTATAACTCGGAGAGCCACACACCACCTATAAATTAAAATCCTGCATCACTGTGGAAATGTTTCCTAATGTCTGATGCCTTTTTAAATGTCCCCCAATATATATAAAAATGTTAGAAATCTGCAGTGGTGGCTAGATGCCCAGTGCAGCACATCAGTGGAGAGGGTTAGGTGTCCTCTAAGTTTAACCTCTGAGGGTTAAACTGAATGTGTAAAGGTATCAGTTAAGGTAAGGCAACCTTGTAATCAAGCTGCTCTCTTTGCTTTCAGATATGCTTAATGCGGAGAATAATGATGACAGAGTCCTGCAGTGCTGTCTGCAGTACCAGGATATATACCCAGGGGGCACTCTTATTCTCTGCACGTAAGTTTTGGTCTCTGTATAATACAACGGTGACATTCTGTGTGTCATTATCATTAGCATTCATTAGCATTGTTTAATATGAAGATTAACTGGCTTTTATGCCCAAACTGTGTGTCTTGTAACAACGCTATTCTCTATGGCGGCCTCTCTTAAAGGCTTGCAAGTGATGAGTCATTCTTTTTTTGTTTGTTTGTTCTATTATTGAATCGTGTGCTGGTCAGCAATGACAAGAACCTTTGCAGCAAGGCCATACTGAGCGGGGTCCGAGCTCTGAGCAAGGATGACCTGGAGTCCAAGGTGAAGAGGCTCAAATGTGGCGTCCAGGCCAGTGGCTGTCTGAGGTCCTGGGGCCCCCCGCCTGCAGAAAAAGGTCAGTCAGGAAAAGATCACCGCGAATCATATTAAATATTAGTCCTGCAAGCAAATAGGCACCACAAGAAAAGTATTTTTCTGCTTCCAAATAATTCTTCTGCTTTTCTCCCTGTTCTATTCAATTTTTTAATTTTAAATAAGCTTTTTCCATCATTAAGAAAAACTACTTTTAAAGTGGCAGCTTTAGATTTTAGAACTTTATTCGTATGCACTATGTTCTTCCCTACAGTACATTGCCTCAATACAGCATCTCTGTATCAGTTTAATAGAAAGCACAGTGCCTGTGTTTTTGGGGGTGTTAAAAATAATGCTTTGGGGCTACAATGCGGGCTACAGCGTTATGCCGCCCAAGCCTCACGTCATCGCAGCGCCTGCTCCATTGCCCAGAAAACTGCTTTTAATGTTATGCTATATTTTCCTTTTGCTGTTGAGACTTTCGTTTCCTATGTCTTGCTCACGCTCTGCCTTCTGTCACCAGTGCTCCTGCTGCCTCCAGGCACGTTTCACCCGCATCTCTGAACCCTCTCACCGCGGCACGACCGGATGCTGAGGGACACGAGTGTCGTGGCTGTTACACTTTTCAGCTTTTTGCTTTTTCTTTAACGTGCTGTTAACAGCTGTGAGCAGAGGCTTTGAGACGGGGAGGAAGACGGCCGCCGTCGGTTCCTATGAGCTCGGCGCCTGCGTTTCTGTGCTGGAGGAGGCCCTGCAGGAGGTGCTGTCGAAGGTGCTGACGAAGGAGATGAAGGTCGCCTATGGCGATCTGTGGGAGGAGGTAAACACTCTGTCGCTCCTCGTGGGGTTAATAGATGATTGCAGTGGTTGAGTCTGTACATATAGTAATGAAACACTGGTTCCTACTGAGGTCGTGCTGTGGTCTGTCTCGCATCTCCTCTAGATTGTGTTTGTGAAGCCGCCTTGGACCCTGTGTGACCTCTTGCGATGCTACAAGAAGCACTGGATCGCTGTGTTTGGAAACGTCTTCCAACGGAATCTCCTGCGCACCGTCGAATGTCTGAGTGACATGCTCTGCAAAGGTTGGAGTCGCACTGCTACGCAGTTGCCTGGGGGTGGCGCTGTGGCTCAGTGGGTATCCCTGTAGCCTCACACCTCCAGGGCTGTGGGTTTGATTCCCGCTTCCCTCAGTATATATGGAGTTTGCATGTTCACCCCCAGTTTGTGTGGCTTTGCTCCGGTTACTCTGGTTTCCTCCAGCAGACCAAAAGCAGAATTAGTATCTCTAAATTGTCTGTGAGTTTGTATATGTGGCGTCCTGCATCCCCTGCAGCAACCCCTACTGCATCCCTGTGCTTCTTGGGATTTGCTCCAGGCTCACTTTTGTAAAGGATAAGCAATTGGAGGATAGATGGGTTTTGCTATAAGAACAGGGCTTTCCGTTTTATTAATGGCAGCTATTTGCGTTAAAGCACAGCTGCTTTATGCTGACCTTTGGGGAAAGGCACAGGATGAAAGCGCCAGCGTGTTTGCGTTCCTGTTTTTCTGGCTACTCAGCACCCAGGGAGTGGGTCCGAAGCCCGGAGTGACCCAGTTCTGTTCAGCTCCATGCTAGTCTCCAGAGTCTGGCCAGGCCCTCCCATGTTCTGAAAGGGCGAATGGAAAAGTACCAGCGCGGAAAGGCGGGGGCCAGCTGACATCCTAACCGTGTCCCGGAGGAGCAGAGGGCCGCACCCCCGCGCCCGTTACTGCCTGCTCAGATCTGTCATCCCCTTTACCCATAAAGCAAAGAAAACCTCACATTTATCTCACTCACAAAGGCTTCTGGGAAAGTAGAATAGTCCTGGAAATGAACACTAGTGTGGTGAGAAGCATGAGAAAAAAGGCCTGTAATATATATTTTTTGCCTTTCAGTTTAAGATCAGCTCTGTGTCAGTGAGCACTGTTTCAATAGCCCTTTATATTTAATGTGTCTGGAAATATTTTCAATTTTCATTCAACGGAACATCAAAAAGTCAGATGCTTTACACTGTAAAAGAAAGAAAAATTGAGAACTCAAAATATCAAGTTGAGTTTTCTCAACTTAAGCTGAAAATTCAGTCCAAAGACATGCAGACAGGTGAACCCGTGTCCCTAAATTGCCCATAGTCTGTGAGTGTGTCTTGTAATGGCCTGGAGTCCCCTCCAGGGTGTACGCTTACTGTGTTCCTTATGCTGTCTGGGATAGGGTCCATAACTCCCACCCCACAGCCCTCTCCAAAATAAGCCATTAGAAGATAGATGGATGTTTTCATAAATTTGACGTGACATTAAATGTTAGTAAATATTCAGCTAAAACAGATCGAAAAATAAGATACTGTACTTGTCATTAATTTAAAATTAACTTAGACTATGTAATCATAACCTGACATTCAGTAACTGTAATCAAACACACAGAATTCTGGCCCGATTCTTAACGCTAAAATACAGCATCTTGGTGATATTAGTTATCTTATGAGTACAGACCACTCGGGTTTCATCACAGTCTCAGCATTTAGGGTGTAGATCTGGGCTTGGACCAAAGCATGTTACTGGGACCATGTATATTTATCAGAGTTTCAGAGCTCCTGAAGCTCAGAGAGTTAGCAGAATGAACATAAACGTTCTTGTTCTGATAACTGAGTAGTAGATTTCGGTGCTGGTGGATGATTCATTGTGGTCTCAAATGTTCTTCATATTACGGCTCTGGATGCGGTTTGTTGTAGCATCAGAGATTTAGCAAAGGCCTTATTTCCCTCCAAGAAGATATCAGGAGTTCATTCAAATCATGGCAGGATTATAAGAACAGAACCTGGGTGCAGGAGCTTTGCTAGGATCTTACATCATAAGGGGCAGAGCCTCCTTTCTGAGCTTCATCATGCTGAATTCTACCTCGGAAGTTACCATGATTGTTGCACTATGAAAGTTTTATGACACTCAGCCCAAATTAGGAATGTTGTGATGTATGGAATTCTCAAACCTGGAGCATGGTTCTTAAAAGACATCTTTTGGGGTCCTTTCGGATCCATTCCAGAGTTCAGTCCCAAACTCCACAGGCTTGTGACACATCTGTGCTAAGATATCAGAGCCAATCCAGGGAGACTGGCCAAATTGTCCCCCCCCCCCACACACACACCCGAAGATGATGCACTTGGTTACCATGAGCAGCAAACAACAGGGGGAAAATCACATTTTTTTTTTTTTTTTTTTTTTTATTATACGACAAGAACCCGCAAAAATTTCTGGGCAGATTCACTGTGGGAAAATGTGCAGAGATGTTGAAAATCCAGCAAGGCGGAGACTCTGCTGGTTTATACAGAGTCGGGCGTGTGTGTTTGCCAAACTATGAGGGCTGCTTTACAATAATAATAACAGTTCTAAAAAAATCATAGGAGAGGAAACCTAATCAAGACTCTTGACAAGTAGTGAGTTTTTCCAGACTGTTTTACAGCAGGACATAAAGAACATAGTGGTGTATTTATAGCAGTGCTGGTATTGCGGCGGTTTTGCTGCACTGACGTGTGGGCCGGTGATATAGTCCTGCGAGTTGGGGTCCTAAAAGGCTGTGCCCCCCCCCAGGCAGGATGCTGGACAGATGTGCTGTCAGGCGGGCAGCTCTGGAGGCCCAGCAGCTGCTGCGCGCATTTGGGCGGCGTTCGGATTATGAGGGCCAGGTAGTCCGGTCGCTGTCGGCGCTCGAACCCCTACTGCAGGAGCCCGGACAGGTAGGGATGGGACCTGGAAGTCCTTTCAGAAGCTTCCGGTCACCGGCAATACGCATAACGCCGTCTTTGTTACTACGATGACATTTCATCATCATTTTGCCGACCCTGGGATTTGAACCAGTCACCTTTCGATCCTGGACACAGTGCTAATCCTGTGAGCTGCACACTGTTTTACGTAAAAAAACCTGTATTGTATGTCTAAATGCAGCTATGTAATTTCAGCGATGCTCGTGTGTGTGTGTGTGTGTGTGTGTGTGTGCTTTTAGCCAGAAACAGTCCCTGCAAGCCCACTGATTTCCCCAAACATCGATGCAGTCATGTCCGAGGAGGAGGGATCGTTGGAGACCCAGCCCTCATATCTTGAGGTGTGGGAGGTGTTTGAGAACATCTGGAGTAACGCGTGCCAGATCAGGTGATCAGAAATCCAAAGCAGAGAAGCCTGATTGGCTACAGCGTGTTCGGCCCAGCAGGTTCTGAATGGCTGTGCCCCCCCCCCCCCCCATCTGTTTCGGGGATTGTGCTAAAATAGTCCTGAGTGCAGAGCTTTAGAGAGTTCTGGGAAACGGGTTTCCTCCAGCGCCTCTAGTCCCTTTCAACCTTCCATTGAATTCACGGTGCCGGTTTGTATAGCTTGTTCAGTAGTAATTAGTGCATGAATATGTGAGGCAGTCATTGTACCTGTTACGTGTGATGCAGAATGGTGACTCCAGGTTTTTTTTTTCCCCCCTCCCATCCCCGTGGCCCAGCTCTGCTGTGTTCACGGCTCTTCAGTTTGACCCAGGCTCCATGGAGACCAGCATTCCCGAGAGCAGGCCGCCCCCCCCGGAGGGTGCTCTCCCCTGCCTGTGCTCGCTCGTTGGTACCATCCGCCAGCTGCTACGTGCTGTCCACGGGTACGGCGCCCCCTGCCTGCATTAGCTCTGATAGCCCTTTAACCTCCACTGCCCCCCCGCCTACATTAGCTCTGATAGCCCTTTTACCTCCCCTGTCCCTCTTCCACATAGTCAGTTTGTCCCTTGTATGTCCTTTTCCACCGCTGATAATCTTCTTTGTGACTATCTGCTCGTCCTGTGACTTTTTACCCTCTGCATCCCGCTGTTACTACCACTGGTCATTCTATTGATCACTGGTCACCAACTGGCGGACTCCAAACCAGAACATAATTGAACTATGCATGATTGATTTGCCCCACCCTTCCCCACTGGTCTGCATTTTTTTTGTTTCACCCTGAAACCGTGGACCTTGGTTTTGTTTTGCTGGTGGAATTTGGCCCTTGGGGAAAAAAATCTGGGGACCCCAGGTATAGATGCTCTCCAATAATCCTGCCACACTGGGATTACTCCAGTCTTCTGTCAGCGCTACCTGTATGATATACCATCATGTTGGCACTCGCTGTACTTCACAGTGCGGTAACCCTTCTCTGTCTTCACAAGCATAGTCTGAGGTCAGACATTCTCGTTTCTGGGAAGCTTGCTACATTTAATCTAGTTTCTTGGTGGAGTATCAATACTAGAATGAGAGGGGTGAGGTCAGTTTGTTATTTTAAGTTAGAGGGCAAATGGAGAAGAGACTGATTGTGCACCTGTTAGCATGAATGTGTTTCAAGTAAAACCAGCAAGTGAATGGATGGGGTGACGTTGCAGTCCAGAGCAGGTGAATGAGTTGTTTGTTCAGACAGTCGAAAATGTTGATGAACATATTTTTTTTTTCCTTCAACAGACCATTTTCTCCTTATTGTAAAAGTCCTAAACGTCGTAGAAGAAATTTTTGGAACTGACCATCCAGGATTAATCTTTTAAGACTTGCCCGCTGGATAAGATGATAAATATTTTGGCAATGGATGCTTCCTTATAGGGATGAATAACTTCTTGATCGTAGTGCTTGTTGCTAGTCTTGTAAGGTGAAATGGCCGGAATGTGGAAGAAGTTTTTAAAACCGACCATCAAGGATTAACCTCGCAAGACCTGCCAAGTGGTTAGGGTAGTAAAATGTTTCTATGTGAGGAATGTCTATAGAAATGTGTAAAATTACCCTTGTTCCTGTAATAAATAAGGTAAAGGAATGGAACCTAGCCAAGAAAAGTGCAATGCCTGAAATGTTCATGGAGGGGAGGCCATCTGGAAATTGCTTGTCTCTTTGTATAAATGAGACCTGGGGCCTCCTTTCATTGAAGCTGTCAATGGTCACTCCTTGTGTTTCACTCTGCTTCTGTTTCCAACAGAAATAAATTCCCATCACTTTAGAACCAGGTCTCCGGCCAAAATTTCTGTGACAGCTTTTAGTAAAATGGGTTGATAAATGTAATGGCCATGCATTGGTTTAATTGAAAACCTTGTATGTCAAAATGAGATTAACTGCTGTAATTTGTATTGGACACGGCGAAATAAAGAAAGGGGACAAATCTGGATGAGTAAAATGGCTCAACGCATCACTGTGGATTTAAGGGAGGTTTTCGTGGAGCCCACCCGTCCACTGAGATGGTAATGCCCTTGGCCACCAGTCCAAAGAGATTAACAATAATTACTGCTCTGGCTGGGACTTAAAGCCTGCTGGTTATTTCTGACTTTTAATCACTGAATAGTTGATGAAACTCATCTGCCTGAACATATGTTCCGTTGTCTGTTCCTGTGAACATGTAGGCTTCCCTTATGTGTTCTGGTTTCCTTCTGCTGTCCAGGAAAAATGGTGACTAACTTGACCATAATTTATGATGTTGTGAAAGAATGCGCCTGTCTACCTGCCTTTGGGGATACTGGCACCCTCTCTGTTGGGTGACCTGTTTTATCCTCCTGGCGTAGGGTTACCATGACACTCATTAGCTAAGCCCTTTGTGAGAATAATTGTTTACCATGTTCTGTACCAGTTGGCAGGTTTGTGTGATTGGGACCTTAAATATTTGTGAGTTTTTATGATGCTGGTTTTTACGCTTCCTGGTTTTCGTGAAATGCAGTGTGGTTGCCAGCACTGGTCTCCACACACAGCCAAAGGGATATTTCAAAGCGTATGACGTGTGTTTTAGGGAAAGCCATTGTGATTTGTAACTAAGCTCCAATACAGGTGAAATCCCTCACCTCTGAATTTTCTGAACACTGTTTGTGTGTTATTCATGATGACACACCTCACACTTGCGTTTAGCATTTTCTTGCATGTATTGGTTCCTATATTCAAGAGGACCTACGACTAAATGTTTATAACCAGTTATCAGTTTATGTGGTTAGAAACATATGTGTTAGTTCTCTTGCCAAGGAGCTCAGTAGGCTTATCTGACCTATGTGAGTGTGGTCTAGTTGCACTTCTTGTGCCGTTTCTTGAATGCGTTCATTCTCACACGATTCCTGCTGTGCAAGGGGATCCCTTCTGGTTCCCAAGGAGATGAACACCATGACTCAACACAATGACTCACCCAGTCCCACGACTCGCTTCATTATTCAGCAGCTGAAGAAGATGGAACTATTTATTATGCAGGGGGTAGCCTTCTTAATGGCACCTCTCACCCCCCCCCCCCATTCCATCCCCCCATTTTCTCGCTCTCCCCTGTTATTTTCTCATCCTCAGAGTTCAGGGGCAATTGACTTGTTTGCAAATTCCTTATCAGGCTGATGAAATACTGCTACTGTCGGCATCCTGACTGAAGTCTCTGGTCACTTGATCAATTGGGCTTTTTTTCTTAACTTGATCCTTTTTGTGTTTTGGCCCTGCATGTCCATCAGGCTCCCGATGATATTTCAGTGTAATTATTTCCGTGTGGTGATATAATTCAGAACGAGATTTCAGTGGTCTGTGTATCATCAAAAGGTCAAATAGTCAGTTGGTCAGTCCTGATGATTTATTTAGATTTATTGTGAAAGCAGCTCCTGTTTCATTTTGAATAGGTCACTTTCTGTCACTCTGGCCCACATGGAGAAAATAAACCCTAACCCCCAATGGGTTACATGCGTTACTTTAATTGCTGTTCTATGTCCTGCCTAATATCCTCATTTCTCACTAATGTTTTTAAAATAAGCTTGTCGTAAGTTGAAGCTCTTGTCATGAATAGTGTGAAATATTTTGCTTGCAAAATGTTCTCTCTCCCGAAGAGCTGGAAAGCTCGTTTGATTACAGGTCACTGGTGGCATGCTGAAGGACCCAGGTTCAAACCTGTATCCGTTCTGTTGTTTTGGGTGTGGTGTGTGCTTTCACCACTGGGACCTTGAGCAAGGCCCTTATTGCTCCAGGGATTGGCTAACTCTGCTTTCTCAGGTGTATGTTGCTTTGGATAAAAGCATCCGTTTAATCAGAGGTGGGGAACCTGTTCCCTGGAGAGCCGGTGAGGGTGCAGGTTTTTGGGATGACCTCAGTCAGCCAGTAATAAAACAGTGGCCAATAAAACTCCAGCCCTGGGGACCCACTGTCATTGGCTGACTGAGAGGCCATCCCAAAACCTGCACCCACACCGGCTTTCCAGGGAACGGGTTCCTCACTTCTGTGTTAAATAATTGTAAATTATTTTAGCATTTTAGGGCTTCCTTCATACAGATCTGAATATCATTTTTCAGAACAATGAGAACCTTAACAGCTTTTTTGATGCCTTTGGCGTGGAGGGTGAATGGTACCTTTGAAATATCCATTTTAAACATGCCGGAATTATCCTTGCTCATGCCACATGTGTTCAGTGGTCGTTAAAACGGCCCAGTATAGCATGTTTGATGTTTCATACTAAGACCGTCTGTCGATCTACCCTTTCAGAGTGCTTGTGTCCGACTGCTCCTTTGAGGACGTGCAGTCTCTGTTCACCTTCATCTGCTCCACTGAGGTGAGGTCTTCCTTCTCATCCTGCTCAATGGGTGTTCAGTTTGAGCTGCCTTTTATGTTCTTAGGCAGTGTGCCGCTCTGTCAGATTTAACTATAACCGTCGGTACTTTGGAACCACTGGAAATCGTAATTTTTTTCTGGCAATCTAGTTATGAACTGATAACTGCTAAGCAAAGTGTTTAAAATGTTTTTATAAAACGCCTTGTATTTCTTCTGGTGAAGCTGATATAAGAACATGCAAAAAACATAGAATAGGCTACTATATGCAGTATATGATTAAAATAATCAATGCCAGTAATACTGTTACCCCATGATTAATCTTCAATTTTTCATGTGAATATTTTTATATTCAAATGTATTGCATTGGTTGCAAACCAAGAATAAATACTGAAAACTTATGCAATGTTCCCAATAGAAATCAATGTCAAAATCAATGTTCCATCAAGTGTCAAGGTTCTCTGAGGTTGAGTAAAATTGACATAGAAGTCGTTTCTCCTGGATTAACACTTGGGGGGGCTTCTGATCTGAAGAGGGATGGTTGAAGTTAATGTTTGTGTGTTATCCTTTGCTGCAGATCACGTCGGCGAAGCCAAGGTTCACTGCTAAGGACCTGTTTCAGTGTCTTTCCCAACATGAGTACAGGTGTGTGGAAAAGCAATCAGCTTTTAGTCAATGTAACTATATGGGGTGGCTTTGTGGACTTTGAATCACATTTGGACACATTAACAAGAATATGTAGAAATCTTGTCCTGTGTCCTATAGCCCGGTCAACATCCCACTGACCTGATAAGAAAATTGAGGAGTCAAGGAGATGCATGGGGTGGCTTTGTCAAGCTGTGCGTTTCATTTTCCCGAGTCTTCGACACTCTGCAAGCGCGTTGTTCTGCTTTGGTGGGGCTTCTGAGAGCATCACTTCTCAGTTTCGCAGCAGAACCACCATTTTACAGCAGGAGGAAAGGTCCCTTCCAGATTAGAAACCAAACCTTTCCATTAAGATTTTACCTTTCCTAGTTAAAGCATCGTCTGTTCATTCTAGGCACGTTGTGGCTGAGCAACATGAGCCATGCTCATTACCGTATTGATTAGCGGGACTTAACGAGCTGTGTAATTCAATAAAAATTACAGATTAAGGCCTACATGTGCAGAACACCATGTCCCTCTAATCAAACTGTTGGTAGGCTGTTATTACGTTGGAGAACAATTCCATTTGTCGAGCCTGCTATTTATGCAAATTGCCCACAGGCATTGTTGGGGGCTGTCATTGTTTATGCAGAGTGCCTAAACAGAGAATGAGCTAATTCTGCTTTGGAAAGGTATTTCATGCTCATGAAAGGTTATATTTGAGCCTTTAGATTTCAGGTTGACCATTTTGAAGTTTCCTGGTTGGATTTGGTGTGTAGCTGAAACAGTTTATTTTTAAGGCTCTCATTTGGTAGGGGTTGTGCTGCTCTGACTCTCATGTGGGGGGGAGAAAGTGTACGTTTGATCATTTCAGGTACAAAATGTAACAGGGGCCCTCCTTGGCATCATGGTGTCGTTCTGTTGCCCTCGGGCTGGAGGTTGTAGACTCTGATGCTGCACGGGTCCTCCTGAGTACAGGAAGTTGGGAAATCTCAGTTGCAGCAGATGTCTCTAAAATGGAAACCTCATGTATGGATGTCAGTGGACTTATGTGAAGACACACAAGTCACAAAAAATAGTTCCCTTTGTGTTGGTTCCAGACCCCTGTAGGAGTTTGTGATTTGCTACTGACCTTTATTAGCTGTGGTGTTCTGGAGAAAGGCTTTTTAGTCGTCTCTGGAATGATGTCTGCCCTGCAACGCAGCAGCTGCTCCTAGAGTCTCTCAGCAGGACTGTTTCTGTTGCCGCGAAGAAGTTTTGGAACTGGGAGAACTTTCTTACAGGGCGGGGGCCCCGATGCCTGTTTCTTCCTCCACTCCCACGCGCTCGGGTTGAGACTCCTGCTAGCTGGGATGTCAGGCTGCCGGCTTTCTGTGCCAGCAGCGCCTCGTGTTCACCCGCCACACAAAGGCGCCGTTTGTCGCGCTCCTAGCCCATACCGGTGCCAGGAGGCGAACAGAGCATTGGGCAGGTGAAATACGGGAGGATCGAGGCGTGCTCTGATTGGCCAGGCTTCCCATCTGTATTGGCGGAGGTATAACTTAAGGGGAAGCTGAGAAAGCTTAGATTACCTAGCAGATGCTTTTATCAGGTGTGGCATACATTTTTTTTTATTTTTTTAAAACGCAAGTCCGTGGGTGGTGAGTGACTTGGCGCTGAGCCTGTGATCAGAAGATCGCTGACTTGAGCTCGAGCCCCAGCAGAAGAGTCACAGTTAACCTCCCTAGTCCCAGGGATGACACCCATTGGCTGATCCTACACTGTGACCCCCAAGCTATGGAGAGTAAGTTGGGGTCGTCGAAGAAAAGAATTCAAATGTACTTGTACTTGTGCAAATGGTGAACATAGGATTTATCTTTTTTTTTTTTTATATAATCATTGTCAATTCTTGGAGCAAATGGGGGGTTAAAGGCCTTTTGCTCAGGGGCCTTACGGAGAAATCACTCTGCCGACCTTAGGATATAAACTGGTGACCTTCTGATTTTAGGCACAGTGTTACACATCACCCTAACAGCTCCACAGCGCCTCTGCCACCTCCGATTTGGGGAGTCTGTCCTTTACCCCCCCCACCGCCCCCCTCCACGCCCATTCTCTCACCTGCTGCTGCCATCCAAGCCTCACGGCACAGTTAATCTCCCGTCCCGCCCTAAGAGGCTGCACCTCTGAGCAGGTGACACTATATAGAATAAATACCATCCGTCCCTGCTCTCCTCTTCTGATCCCATTGCCAAACAGGGGCATTGCATTGTCTCTCCATTAACATTTGTAATCTGAGGAGCCCAGTTCATACTGGTTTGTTTTCCTATGTTTAATTCCCCATAAGTAGGTGGTTCCCGGATCAGATGTGTAGTTTTATGTTAATTTCCAGGCCTTTTTTGAGGACAGAGCTCTGCTATGGTGCTTGTCAAATTAAACAAATATTTGACATAGAACTGGATCAAGTGTCCCCGTGTCAGTTTACATTGTGCTTTTTTAGCTGTGCAGCTGGCAGGGAACCCGCTGACCCCAGCTGCACGTTCCTGCAGTGATGTTATCTGGGTGAACTTTACCCTCTTGACCTGGAGAAATGAGGGCCTATTCGCTGGGAACTGAAACACTGGTTGTAAGGAAGTGCAAACATCCTGTAGGCTGACAGTACCCCGTCCCTCTGGTGGCTGAACGTCAGGACCCAGACATGAGGACATTCAAATACGATTCACACTTTTAATTTAAAAAAACAAGGTGTAAATGTAGCACCGGGGCGGGCGATCTTATCCGGAAAGGGCCGCTGTATATATGCGTGTTCGCTGCAACTCCCTTCTTAGATTTCTAAGTGGAGGATCGATGGGCTTAAACAGCTGACCTAAAGGTTACCCCAAAAACCTGCACACACGCCAGCTTTGTCGATAAGGCTGCCCACCCCTGCCTTCACAGGACTGTGTCCATTGCTTAACCGCTGGCCTTTTGATGACCATTTCCTGCCATTAGTGACGCTGAGCTTGGGCAGATCTGCATTTTATAGACAGTTCACGCTGTACATCTCCAGTTAAACGTGTTAGCCTGCACCCACAATGGAGTGAGGTGGATCCTGTTTAACAAAGGAGCCTGTGAATTGGTTAGTTGCTGTAATGTTAGGGTCAGTGTCAGTTTTATTATCATCAGACCAGTTGGGCCAGTTGGTTTACCAGTTGGCCGCAGGCAGCAACACGGAGCAGCCTCCTTTGGCGGTATGTGATGGGGCTGCTTTGCATGTGGGAGGTGCAGCGTGTGAGTAAAGGAACAGTGTTGGCTGGGAAGGTAACTGTAGCAGCATTTATACCCCGGGCAATATCGCAGGTACAAGGTGGTTTGAATTTAATGATGGATCTTTTCCCAGCAGAGTGTCTAAATGGGATGAGCCTGTGGGAGAAAGAGCTCAGGAGCAACTTGGATCTTGTAGTGATTTTCCCGTGAGTCTTACAGACTTGCCACGTCTGTAACGCTCACATTTATTTTGAGACCCTTCGGGGGGCGGGAAGTGGTTCCGTCAGCTTAGGTCGGTACACCCTCCTCCCTCGAAGATGAAGGTGCTCTCGGATGCTCGTATTCCTCAGCAAGCCGCCGGTTATGTTTTTCTTCTCCCTGTCATTGCTGGTCTCTGATAGCGCTTCAGTGGAGGGGAGAGGCTAGCGATGCGGGAAGACTGGTCACGTTTTACGGGTTTGGGGGTTGTGTTCTAGCTTGCGGTGTGTGTTCCAGGTCAGCTGAGTGAACACACAAGGTGTCCCATCATATGTGGCACATCAGCGTCAGCTCCCGTTCCTGACACACGTGCTGCATTATTGCAGGGAGAAGCTGCGAGTGGGAGGGATCCAGCTGGAAGATCTTGGGAACAAACTGGAGCTCTGTGCCTCTGCCAGGGGCTATGGGACTGCAGGCAGCTCCTGGACATGATGCTGGTGCACACCAGGATCTACACCCCCTGTCCCCCCACCCCAGCACATACCTCAGTTACCAGTCGGCATCTCCTGCTTTCATTGGGGTGGGAGTTATGCATTCTGACGTAGCTTTATTCATTGCAAATTAACTTGTGTGGAAAGTTACAGTAAAGACATGAATTGCAATTCAAGAGCGTAGCTGTCTTCTATAGTGCCCGTTAATTTACGTTAGAATCGATTTATTACCCAGCTCTATCAATTAATTCAAATTTTTTGGTTCAGGGCGATGTGTAAAATTAATATTGTAATTTACTTTAAACTGCCTAATTAACACGGAAAGTTCCCAAATTTTTGTTTAGTATGAATAAGATGTTTTTCTTACAGCACACCAGCATGTCACACAGGCTGAGCAGCGGGAGTGTGTGGCTGCGGGAGTGTGTGGCTGCGGGAGTGTGTGGCGGCGGGAGTGTGTGGCGGCGGGAGTGTGTGGCTGCGGGAGTGTGTGGCGGCCTCTGAGCGCCGGCTAAGCGGCAGGTGACGACAGCGGCTCCCTCTCCACCTTACATTCCATACAATAAGAAGGGTCCCAGGGAAACGAGATGACAGATGGCCTGACGCTTCGTATCGGCAAAGATATGGTACCTATAGATACAATGGAAAAATACGGGTTCATTCAGACGCTAAATAAAATCGACCCCAGATATGAGCTATCAAACCCAGTGTCTTTTACCGAGGTAGCCCTGCCCCATCTAAACTTGTCAAAATAAGGGTATTTAATGATGTCTTCGTTTTAAAACGATTAGTTAAAAAATCTGAATTGTGAATCAGGTATATGTTGAAAACAACCTGAGATTTTACTTTTAGGTCGTATCAAACAGGCCTAGCTCGTGAGGCTGCGCATAGGCCGTATCAAACAGGCCTAGCTCGTGAGGCTGCGCATAGGCCTTATCAAACAGGCCTAGCTCGTGAGGCTGCGTATAGGCCTTATCAAACAGGCCTAGCTCGTGAGGCTGTGCACAGCCAAAGTTCTTGGTGGTTGGCACTTGTGACATGGACTTGCCAAGACTTTTTGTTTGTTTTGGGATTGTTTCCATCAGTATGTTTGTATATTTTCCTTTCCATGGTCAAAGAAAGGGGTTCATTCTTTCTTGTTTTTTAATACTTTATTTTTACGTAAAATTGCTTTTAAAATTTTCTCTAGTATTTTGTTAAGAACAGACTCATTATTAAACCCTGATCTTCCGTGCCCTGTGGGAAGCGGACCAGAAGAATCCTTCAGGAGAAGGGATTTGCACACTAAACGCTAATATGAAGCTGATATCATTTAAAGATGAGAAATCCCATACCAACTAATGACTTTAGTGTGACTCTTGCACATGCCTGACATTCCTAAATGTCAGGAATAACCTTAATGTGATTAGTGTCCCCTGTGTGCATTGAAGAACCTAGCTGACTTTTTCATGTCGCAGATCGTACCACTTTTCTATATTATTGATATTTATATTCAAAACTGTACTATATCTGTAAATATGTAATAAAATTATTTTTGGTAGTTCCAACCCCTATTTCTTTCTCTATGTATGTGGGTATGTCCAGTAAAGTAACATTCAGTGTGCTGTGTGACACGTTATCAGAAAGGTTATGTAACATTCAGAAATGCACTGCACGTGAAAGCGTGTGCACTTTCTCTATACTTTGTACTAATGCTAATGCTCCTGTAACTAATGCTCTTGTGTTGCTCTGTGTTGTAACTTGAGTGCTGCCAAGTCACCTGTAATTGTAGACTTTTTAGGGTCGACTACCAGTTCAGGTTCACACAGGCTACATTTGACCAAAGCACAGGTTCAGAAAGTTTGCCTCACCCAAGACTCTCGCCTGTGAGGTTGAATATCAAAAATACATTTTTTCTTCGGGTCGGATATCTGGCGACCCATCTGATTTGTGTGTTGGGGGTGCGCATTATGGCAATTTCACGCAGGCATACCCCGGGAAATGGTACTGATTGATTATGTCTGTCTTGGAGACCACCTACCTTCGTTGAGTGGCTGTCCCAGTCTGCATTGACGTCAGCATTCTCTGCCCCAGTGGTTGATGTGGTTTTTCCTCCTGTCATGATAAGCTCACAGGCACCAGCTCTGAAGTCCCGGCTTTGTGAAATGTCCCACAGCCACGTTGTGCCTCATACCCCCCCCCCCCC
>JAODLC010000036.1:15181433-15190583 GCA_026781145.1 Hippopotamyrus pictus | reverse complement strand
GGAGAGAGAGATAGAGCGGGAGGGAGGGAGACAAATAAAACCAATTAAATATACTGGGGGTACACACCCCCCCCCAGTTTCTGTGTTTCTAAAAAGAAGCGCACTGCAGCTTCAGAGGACGCTTTCAGCTGACATCAAAAGATGCATATAAAGCACTGAAGAGTAGCATGCGCGCCCTCTGGTTCTGTACCTGCACAAACTGGACGTGGTCGTCGCTGCCAAAAACCTCAGCCTGCCCTTCAAACAAACTCCCGCCATGCAGCCTGTGCTCTGCGGAGTAGTGCAGAGTTTGCACCTGCAAAACAGTATAAGTGCGTTGCATGTGGCTGTCTCTATGGCAACAAAGAACCTGGAAAAACCTTCCCCCGGCCCCTGGCTGGGAAGGAGGAAGAGGAGGCCTTGGTTTCTGCAGGCATCAGGCGTTTCTGAAGGAAAAGGTCTTTAAGTTTTGCAAACAAAAAATAAATGACATGGCACTGGGCCACTAGCAGAGCAACCCTTGGCTGGAAGAGGGACTCTGTTCATATGGATCTCAGCCAGCCTCAGTACCTCAGGCACCCCCCTGTACACCAGAACGGCACCATCATGCTGTATCCCAGCATCCTCACCAACTTCTAAATCACTGTTCAGTGTGTGAAGGTCAGTAGGGAAATAAGTACTATCCTGAAGCCAGCTGGCTCAAAGGGTAACTGATGACTCAACGGCATTAGACAGCTCTGTAAAACAGAGCACAGGAATCCAAGGACTGAGAGGAAAGTCCGTATCCACACCACAGCCGGATAAGATATGCGTGCAAAGGGAGGGGGGGGCAAACAGGAACCCAAAGCCCAGTTGCCAAGGTTGTGAATTTGCTGGATGAACAGGAAATCGAATGTGGTTGGGGTGTGGCTCCACATATGAAGTGTCACTTCAGAACCACATCTCGTCGTGAGAAGGAAGCTGGTGCTTGAGGTATTTCCTTCAGTTCTTGCTCAAACCTCCTGCCCCACCTGAATGTTCTGAATGCATCAATGCATCCCAAAGCATGCACGCATGCATGCATTTCAAATAAGACAATGCACTTACAGCGCAAACGCCAGGGGTTTACGGGAAGGGGGGTAACGTGCCAGTAAGGGACATACGCAGCAGTGAGCTAACTGACTACTGTCTCCGCCCGCCTTCCTGATAACAGACTGGAGAACGGCAGTGCCGTGGTCGAGAACTGAGGCTGCTTTAAGGGACTCATTACCCTGGAGGATTCGGCCTTGCTTTTCTTCAGTCTTGCAAATTCTGCTGCTGTTAATAAACCTATGGGAAGATAGATCAACGAGGAGGAAGAGGCATTAGAATGAATCACTCGTACAGCACACGACAACCTGTGAACCAAAAGCGGCTTTGTTAATTAGGCACGGAGATGCTGGAGATTAAGCGGTGGTCATTTGGAAGAGGGATTGGTTTGGAAAAACAAAAATGAAAATGCTTCTAGTTTTCCAGCCAAGCAGAAGCCTGTTGGAGTCCAAACAGAAAAGCAGAGACTGAACATGGCCCGTTTCTGCTCACCTGGACAAACCCCGACAGGGAATGTGGCATGTAAAGGTCTGTAAATAGTGCAGTAGGTGCCATTCTTTAGGCTAAATCTTCAAAATAAAGAAACAAAAAACAATCCCAGAGCAGAACAGAGCCTCGGCGGCAATCCACCCACAAGCTCCCCACAAACGACAGCGATGGAACAGGCCACCGGGCTCGGTACTGACCTCCTCCATCAGACGCTCCAGCTGTTCCCCGTTCTCTAACAAGGTGCGCTGAAGCCAGCGGATCAGCTTGGAGTACAGTTTACCGTCGCTGGGCAGACTCTGGTTGTCTTCTAGCAGGACCTCCAGCTATGACACATGGGACAGAAGGTTCCTCAGGAGGCCTCTTGGAGCACACAACTCCAGAATATTGAGCAAACGGTGCGGGATGTCGGAGTACCTTGAGTCGGGGAAGTTTGAGGAAGTCCTCCTGATCCGAAATCTCCATCAGGTGTTCTTGGACGTAACCGTCGATCTTGCTCAAGAGATGGCTGTCTCCCATGCAGCTGGCAAAGATGCGATTGGCGATTGCACTTCGGCAGTCCATCTTTGACAGCAGGTAGTTCCCACAAATCTGAAAGAGTGTGGCAAGTGACCCTACAGCTGAACACCCATGATTTGACCAGAGACAGCACATTCAAAAAATACTAGTCTTCAAGTACTTATGAAGCACATTTGAAACATCTGAACTAAGCTCTACAAAGCCTGCATGATTTAAAGGATTACCTGACAGCCGGAGATGAAAATGAGTCATACCTGTTTCACCCTTTCCATCTTGAACCTTTTCGCGGCAGAGTAGACATCTCTAACCTGCTCCTTTTCAGCCTTCAGCCTGAGCAGAAGGTGAGAAGAGGTCCACACTTAACCCACCTCCACAAACAGCCCAACTGACAGGAGAGACCAAAACGGGGGCCTGATTCTTGGCACCTGCAGTCAGGCTTACTGGGCTGTGTAGGCGTAATTGAGCAGAATCTCCACCGCCTCAGGCTCCAGGTCCTCAAAGGTCACGTGAGCGACCCCACTGGGTTCAGTACTGCTACTGAAGAGCTCGAACAAGTAGGGGCTGCAGCAAGCCACGACGGCACGGTGCGCCGTTAGCTCACGGCCGCAGACCTGTCCGCAGAGTGACAAAACAGGCAGTGGCGTGTCTATAAATATATTACATTATGGGGACATTTGGTCCTTTGAAGATGTAAGGACCATTCTTCAATTCCCACAACCTCAATTTTATAAAAATCTATGAATGCAATCAAAAAACTAAAAAATGCCAAAAGTCTTGTATTTTGTTTGGTTACTAAAGTTGGGGCTGTGTAGGGCTTAAGGTTGTCATTGTTGGGACTAGGCTTTCTCTTATAGAAATGAATGGACAGTCCCCACAAAGATATGAATACAAACGTGTGTGTGTTTGTTGTTTTGGATGTTCTATGTGAAACCTGGGGAATGTGAGGATAAACTAACCAGCACTGCCCACGAGTCCCGTAAAACTTATGTCTAGAAACACCAAGTATCCTAATAGAATCCGCCAGTTGCATGGCAGGTCCAAATGCATTATACTTCTGGGGTTCATTAAAACGATCACAGAATATCCAAAACACCACAGGCCCTAAGAATCATTCTTGTTTTTTCAAAAATCAATAACATTGCAAAAAGAGCTATCATTACAGTTTAACGAGATGTCATACCTGCAGCCTTACGTCACAGAATTGGCCGCTCTTCCGAAGCGTATTCATCTTCGCCACGGTGGAATCAAGGAAGCTGTTGTCCTCAAATATCAAATATCCATTGGGGATCATTTTTGTGAGCCTTTTGTACTAAAGCCCTAAGGAACAAGCGAAAACAAGCATATTTTGGTTACATTTTGGCTGATTGATAGAGTCTTCGTAGAAATACCAGTCTAATTAACTTAAGGTTAACTGAAACAGCACGCGGAGTGCATTCAGTAATTCGCCACACACATTAATTAAATTTACCAAAAGAAGAAGAGTGTACACTTGCGACAGATGAATCACAAGATGTTCCTGATGAGTAAAACAAGTGGATGGAGGAACAGAGCTTAAGGCTCAGGTGTAGCACACACACTTCCAGACCGAATCGAGTGTGGTCAGGTGCACAGGATCCTGTTGGTTATAGAGGGGATTTTTTTCTGCGGAGATCATGCATCATAACCTGCAGAAGAAAAACAAAAATAAACTTAAAGATCAGATTATTTTAAACAGTGATTGTGTCCAGTGCATGTGTCCGTCACAAATGGAATTTTTCTGTGGGTATCCTAGTTCTCATAAGGCAGTGCCCTGATTCAGCAGGAACCATTACATTCCTTTCAAATTCCTACAGTGGTAGACCAATGAGAAGCCCAATCCCAACTGAAAGACGTGCCGTACTCAAACTCTCAAAGACTCCATTCTGCTATAATGCTATACACAAAGCCACAAGTTATCCTAAATCACCGCGGACGCCCTTGGGGCTGTCGGTACAAAACATTCCTTCAAATGCCATGATGGAAGAGTGGGTATCTCTACAACGTTCCCCATTTCTGAAGTAAATGAAACCGCAACCACGTCAATGCAGAAGACAGTGGCTGAAGTTTTTGGGAACAGGCCTCATTAATATAATACCCACATCATAAAAACTGGGACAAATTAGCATTATAAGCTACACACCTAACCGTGCTATTCAAAAGTCTACAATAAATCAGGCTAGTAAACATCCTGGTCCAGGACATGAAGCTGTTATACAGAAACGTGCACCGCAGCCAAATGAATCACAGTGTGTTGCCCTTAAGTCAATAGCTGGATCAAAACAGAGAGGTGAGTAAAAACTTTAAAGACCTCTGTAGAGTGTTCTGGATTGCTGGATCGATGCCTTAGTGGGCTGGACATGTTGGGAATGAAAGCCAAACACACACAACTGGAGGAACTTATGCAATGAAGAGGCAAATTGTGAAACAATTCAAAAATAGGGACTTTCATTGCCCTTGGTGAGAATGACTTCAGGAAGCGTTTCTTTTTGTTGATCTTGTGGTTCACACATGCACATGCTGATCCATGCTTTGCACGCGGAGTGTGTTAGTAGTTCAGTGTGTGTTACGGGGTGACGTATGTTCTGCAGTTTTGAGCAACCATCCAAAACAGGCAGTGTTAAAAGACCATCACGATCGCTTATAAATGGTCAAAAGGCAAATTTCATTCCTAGGATTCTTGTTCTTTCATTCTTGTGCTATATCGGTAAGTGCCAATGTGTAAAATGAACAAACCTTGTGCAATTACGCCAAGTCAACATTTGATGGGCAGGTGAACCAGTTTTTAAGCCATAAAACTCCACCCAAGACAAGCAACAGAACTGAAAACTAACATAAATAAATAAATAAATAAATACTTGCTGACTGATATACAGATTGAAAAATGCACTATAACAGCAGGACAATTGAGCAACGTCTAAATTTAGGGTTTTATGCAACATAAGATGGAAGGAAATATAAAATTTACAGGTTTATCTTTAATATTTGGAGGTTCCTAAAAACGCCACAAATCATTTGTTTAAACCAAGGTCTTAGGCAAAGTAAGCTATAACTTGAGGGGAACTTCTTGATCTATGTCTAAAAATGTAACAATCTGCTGTTTTACTCCCAAGCCGTAAAGGATTTATTTTAAGGAAGCGGACTTCCTCATCAGACAGGGACTGGAGGCGCGGGTGGAAGGTGGGATGCGGATGAAAGATCCGGGTCCACCTTGCAACGGCGGGGGACTGTTCAACCGAGACCTTTCTCTCTCTCCAAAGTGATTTTCTAATCTGATCAGCCACCATTAGTGTAACGATGGAAAAACAAGATTAAGATTGTTAGGGAAGACGTTCTTTCAAAGCCAGTTAATCGACACGTAAGTCCGCGCACCTCTTTCATGTAAGGGGTCACTCGCAGATAGAATTATGTCCCATACAGGATCATTAACAGCAGATGAAAAACCACACGTATCTTAAATAAGCAGACGGCCAGTCTGCAACTACACCGTCAAAGACGATTCGCAAATCCGTGTCGTGTTAGATTTAATAAGCCCAACAAATAAAATAGTCCAAAACATAAACTGACACATGTTCCCGAGCAGTTAGACAAAATAAGGATGCTTACATATGCTTACATACTTACACTATACATGTGATAAGAATTTCTGCTTTAATAACAATTTCACGCTGACATTCAGGTGGACATCGCTTCAGTGTGTTACCATCTATAACCAAGTCATCTGGCTAGACATGGAATATGCAGCAAAGGAGGCGGTTTGCCAGAAAATTACGATAAATAACATTCAGGCTTTTACTCTGACATCAACAGCACTCAAGCTGAACTCCTGCTTTTTGTAATAAAAAGTGCCCCTACGACATCTAGAAATAAAACTGTCTTCAGCTCTTTCCTCTCGACTACTGCACCTACGCATATTAACATATGACCCTTATATTGGTCGCACTGCGGCTCTCCATCGTAAGAAAGGGAGGATTTTCTGGTCTTACGAAGAAAATACTGGAATGTGTGACACGGCAATACCACTCCGTCTAATAATTAGAACTATAATGGAGAACTGCGTAAATTTCGAAAAATACACCCATACATACCTTTTCCATATGACAGAAAAGGACAGGCGGCATATTTCACGTGGATGCAATTTTCTCCGGACGTGGACAGTTCTGGAAAAAGCTGGCACGAAACAACCTTACTGGGCTGCGCAGTCACTTCTGCGTATCCAACTACCTTCTCCCCTTTCAAGGTGTCTGCACCGTGAGAAGAGGCGGCGTGGTCTTTTCAAAGCGAAGGGACGCGCCACATGGCTGCCTGCATCATCATACACCCCGCCTGCCCAAGGAAGCAGCGGTGAGCTGGACCAAAGATGAATGTGCGCATATATGCATGGGGCGGGGCGAATGTTAAAAAAGGCGGAGATATTAAAGCTGGGCGGGGCGATACGGCTTAAGATGAATGGGTGTATGTGCATGGGGCGGGGCGAATGTTAAACCGTGTAAGGGTAGTGGACTGAGTTTGGCCGAGTCCTGGCATCATCTCGGATTGATTACGGTAGGAAATGTCCATCCGGACACGCAAACCTGTTCATTTCTTTTGGTCTGGGTAATGTGCTTAACCATAACTTACAGATCAGCTCCAATATTAGATTTCAAAGCCATTATTTTAGTACCCATCTTTATCCTAAATGTGGGCACGTCGGAATGATTTTCTATAAACGTACGATGATGCGGACAGTTTCACCCAAATTGCTAGAAAAATTCTCAGTCTGAATTAATAACTAAGTATTACATTAAGAGGGTTTTATAGACATGGAAAATTACTCTGAAACAAGCAGAATAATGAATGTTGTTGACTGATAATGAACTTCTATCAAAATCGCAGAAGGCAGTTAAACTACCACACAGACCTTCGATAAGTTCATTTGTATGATTAAAGCAAACTCCCCACAGCAGTCCCATCGTACATTGCACAGCATTTTAATATCGTACAAACACTGTTTTGTTGCATTTTTTTTATTTTTTCCACATAGTAAATGGAGAATGAAAGCGTCCGTTAAGGTAATCCCAAAGGTTATCTACGATCCCTGTTTCTTAATCTTTCGTGCTTTGCGTCAGCCACCGAACACCAGACTGACGTCAGCCTCAGCCTCTTTGTCTAGGGACGGGAATGACGTATACCTAAAGTGTGCAAATCGTAATTAGATTAAGTGGTCGCTGTCGGTGCTGTGGACACACAAGCTCCTTGTTATTCACTGCTACCATAACTATACACCAACTATTTAATGGCAACGTAGGAGTACTGTCCGGTGCAGCTGATACACATTTCATCATAAGGTAGTGTTACAAAACTAAATACAGCATTTACGTGCAAATATATTTCATAATTAGTGTACTGAAAAGAGTAGACACACGTTCATTCCTGAATAATCTTGTACTTGACAGGCCATTGTACACTGCCTGGCCAAAAAAAGTCGCACACTTTAATATTTCGTACTTAATACTTGCTGATTTAAATGCGTGCAATGGTGACTATTTTTTTGGCAGTGTATGTATCATATTTAACATAACATATAACGTATTTGCCCTTTATTTGTGTATATCACTCTCTATGTATTACTTGACTTTAAAATGTAACAGCTGAGGGTAAAGCAGCATTTTACAGACATAAGCAGTGTTTTACAGACATACGCAGCTGCACATCAGTTTCCAAAAATCATCTATAAATATTTAAGGTTTGAGACTTTGTTTCAGGTGTGGTGCTGAGGCACTGTTATGAGCCTCTTTCGAGGGAGTCTAGGGGTAACATAAAGGAAATAGGAAAATGAAACAATGAATCCATCCTCTTGTGGTTAATAATGTTGTGTAATAGACAGAAACAATAGAAGATAACTGGTAGGTGGTATTTCACAAAGCAGGATTTCTTGCTTAGCTGGATAACTTATCAGATTTACGGTAGTCTTAGCTACATTTGAGTGGACGAAGATATCCTGCTTCGTGAAATACCCCCCAGAACAGAACAAGCACTACTAACTTTTGAGATAGACTACAGCCAAAATAATGAACATTGGTACACTGAGCACTGCCCTCCGATGTGGCAAGCAGAAGGCCTACCGTATTCCTCGTGGAATTACCTCTCTGAAGAAATGGAAAACAAAACAAACACGAAGCAACAACACCAAGAATGCCAACAAAGGATACAGAAAAATAACTCCTTGCTTTGTGGAGAAAAACGACACACTGAAGAGAAAGCGAATCATCTGTTGAAGAATGAAACTGGTAGCACCCAAAAGGCTGTTCCTTTAATAGGCACATCACTACATGCATCGTAAGAAAGGAAGGATTTTCAGGTCTTACGAAGAAAATACTGGAATATGTGCTGTAACCATTTATGTCATAATGTTGCATTGTTTCCAATTTCACTTAATGTTACCCGTAACCATTTAAATCGCAGCACTGAGGTAATTTGCACCGGCTACCAAGACTCTTAATGAGCATGAATAATCAACATGATGTCTGTACTTGCTGTTGGCATTTACTATTATTAAAAAATAAGCTGGCCATTTAGAATAGAGATACTTAATTCATCCCCATGGGCAAAGTCTTTTTTTGCTTACCCCATATTGCTCTCCATGAGACACACAGACAAGATCAAGCTTGGGGGTCACAGCATAGAGTCAGCAGCAAGCAGCAGCGCCGCAGCTGGGGGTTATGGGCGCTGCAGGCACCTAAGTGCAGCCTTAGTCTGCTGGCACTGAGATTCAAGCTATCAATCTCCCATTGACAGACACAGGGTCCTAATTGCTGAGCCACACTCTATCCTATCCCATCCCATCCCATCCCATCCCATCCCATCCTATCCTATCCCATCCCATCCCATCCCAATCCCATCCCATCCCATCCCAATCCCATCCCATCCCATCCCATCCCATCCCATCCCATCCCATCCTATCCTATCCACAGCCCTGACTAGGAAGATGGATTAGCACAATTTCATGCATGAATTTGTCCATTGAACAATGTGGAACTATTGAGTTTACTAAGGCACAGAATAACACTGTAATCAGTAAACGTATTAATAATGCTACATTTG
>JAODLC010000036.1:15155700-15172310 GCA_026781145.1 Hippopotamyrus pictus | reverse complement strand
GGGGCGGTCGGGGGTGGTCAGGGGCAGTCAGGGGCGGTCTCAGGGGCGGTGAGGGGCAGTCAGGGGCGGTCAGGGGGCAGTCAGGGGCAGTCTCAGGGGTGGTCAGGGAGCGGTCAGGGGCGGTCAGGGGGCGTTCAGGGGCGGTCAGGGGACGGTGTGCGGCTCTGAAGGTTGTGAAAAGTAACTGATTCCTATGCACTTGAGTTCACTCTTGTACAAATGCTAAAATAAAATTGCCCCAGGGTCTGGCTGGTCCTGCTTCTCAAAGATATAAATGTAAAATATGATCATAATGATGATGATAATGATTTATTATCAGAAGTATTCTTGGTAGTAGTAGTAGTAGTAGTAATACTAATACTAATAATAATAATAATAATAATAATAATAATAATAAAGGAAAAAAATAAGGGTTGAACCAGACTGCCAGTGCTTGCATTTGTTCTTTTTGGAAGACGCTACCAAAATTGATAAAACTTAATAATTTGACTGCCTATGTTGACATAAAACTGGCCTATAAACTTCTAGAGCAAATTAAATGAGGCTCAGCTCTTCAGGAACAATGAAAAAGGCTTTGCAGAGGACAGATTGTACATAATTCAGGGCTTAAAGGACATTCAGAGCCACCAGAATGGATATAATGCTGTTGTCTTTGCAGAATGTCATGGTCTCACGCCTTTTTGTGAGTCAAAGCCCTCGTCCCCAATACTGATGT
Organism: Hippopotamyrus pictus; assembly: GCA_026781145.1. NCBI lineage: Eukaryota > Metazoa > Chordata > Actinopteri > Osteoglossiformes > Mormyridae > Hippopotamyrus > Hippopotamyrus pictus. The sequence continues at coordinate 15,171,595 of JAODLC010000036.1, read as the reverse complement.
CATCGGACAAAGCCAGACCAATGACAGTAGCCGAAAAACAAAGACAATCACACCCACTGTCCCAGTGACAGACTGTTTGATATTAAAGAAGCTGAATCACGTCCTTGGCTTGTTAACATTGCAGAAAGTCACTCTGTGGTGTCGCCGGTTTAGGGTTCGGGTTAGGTTTAGGGTTAGGGTTCGGGTTCGGGTTAGGTTTAGGTTTAGGGTTAGGGTTTGGGTTCGGGTTAAGGAGAAGGCCATTAACCCCCACCAGCCCTAACCTTAACCATAAGCAACCAAACAAAATACAAAACTTTTGCCATTTTTAGCTTTTTAATTGCAGTGAAGGATTTTTATAAAATTGAGTTTGTCCTTGAGGAGGGAAAATGGCTTGATTTCTATGAAATCAAAATAACCAACATTTGGTCCTCACAATGAAATATATACATCACACACACACCCTACAGTGTGATAAATGCATACGTCACCCCCTCCACACACAGTGGGGGTGGGATTCGCACTTACACCCCTGAAGCTGCGAGACACGGGGCTACCCACAAATAGTTAAACGAAAGGCAAATTAATGAAGTGGTTTAATCCAAATGGAAATTCCCTTCATTCATATATGGTTTGGTTCCGGAGAACTGGTTTGTCATATAAGGTGTGAATGTACTCCGCCAGTTGCGAAGAAACAAAGCTGACATAATCATCCAACAATCTGTGTATTATTATTTATTTATTAAGCAATGCATACACATGCAATGGAAGAAAAGTCAAAGAATCTAACCGGTTCAGGCGCGACAGGTTTAGTTCCCGCCGACGCGGCAATAAAATAGCCTGAACGGGGACGGGAAAAAGCAGGTTCGTTGGGAAAAGGGATTTCCAAGAAAATTAGCTGAGGCTGTGTGAACATCACGGTGGGAAAGCAGGAAAAGCATCGTGGGAGAAACGGGTGTGTATTAAATTCAGTAAGCGTGTCTGGTTTGGATTAACGGCCTAGAAATGAAAAACAAGTTGGACACAAAGTTGGACAACCCCAGTCAGTGGAACACCATCCCAATCAAAAAAGTAGCATTAAGGAAAATAATTTGTAAATTAGTTATAACGTGGAAATACCACAGGTGAACATTTCTTCATGTTAAGTGTTTTAAGTTGCTTAAATTAATATATAATAGGCAACACCTACCATTAGAAGTACACAAAGCGCTGTAACACAACACCTGTCAGTGGTGAGTAAAAGAAACCCCCATTACTTGTAAGACTATAGTTTCACAATTAACCTAATTTGTAAATTTGGTTGAAGTGCCCCCAAGCAACGAGTCAGGTACTTTAATGAAACCTATATGGGTAGGTTTACTTATAAATCTAGATTTCCCGTCTGTATTTTGATAGCCTAATAATATTTAAATTCGTGTCACTCAAATTCTTTCGTTCCCAAATTCTCAAATATCACTTGCAATTTAACCTCGGCCGCACCTACAGCGCCGCAAACTTCGTTGTGTTAGGAACTATAATATAACGCCCTCTTCTGGCATCAGCTGGTAGGTGCAGCTGAAACGCGGCAGTCCTTGTTCCTTTTGAACCACAAAGCAAAACAACGCCTACAAGCATAGCTAAAACTCTAAGAAATATATTCTTAAATGAATAGGTACCGCATTATTAAAATGTCACACACATCTGATTTTGCTGTTAAATTCCCTTAAGGTGCAACCCTGGTACAGTTTTGTACCACAAGGTAGGCTACAAACAACATTAATGTACCCCCAATGGTACAAAAGGGTTCCTCTGAGTCCATTTCTGTACCTTAAAGGGCACATTGACCTACAGCTAGGGTATAATTAGCAGACCCTTGAAGGTACAGCCAGAGTGACAAGTAATTGTGCCGTCAAATGTACAAATCGGTATTTTTTTCTGACTGTGTAGGGTGACCAAACCTCCTCATTTTCCCGTACTTGTCTTCTTTTTGGGACCTACAAACCTGTCCGGGATTTCACTTTGTTTCATGCTTTCTACTGTTATATTTCTTCGTGCATATTTGCGTTGCTTTGACGCCCCTCTTAGCGTCCTGCACCCGACTCGCTCTTTTTATACGCAAAATATGGTCACCCTTAATTCTTAACGAAATACAAGAGAACAAAGGGCGTCAGAATATCCAGAATTTGTTTTGTTTCGTAGAAATGTTGACTTGAGTGTTTGAGAAACATTAAAAATAATTCAGAGTAAGCATTTAAATTATAGGTTTTAAATCAATAGAGTGCAGCATTTGTTAGGTCTTTTAGAACTCTTGTTCCCTAATTATTTAAATGTAGCTGTTAAAGGTTGTGTATTACATTTCATTAACGAATCACAAAGTGTTTTTCTTATTTCCGTTTTCTAGTCATACCACCAAACTTAATTTTATACAGAGCCTGAAATGCGTAGCCTACTTGTAATCCCGAAGCCGACATGAAAAAAAGAAAAATTTTTTATTGCATTGGGAAACGCACTCTTTCCTGGAACTATAGGAAGCTATTCATAGGACTAACGTGCTCATACATGAATCAGCTGCCAGAAATATCTTAGCAGTGCTGCCTGGGATGTTTGGTACCATGGAAGCATGGATGAATTTGTTTTAAAGACTCCTTGCTTGCGATCAAGCTTTTTTTAGGCTTCCCACTCATGTCATTTACACAGATTTGTGCATCTGAAAAAAATTAACATTTGTGCGATTAAAAATTAACAAAGTTGGGAAAAATTACAGAACGATGTGTCCAGTCGGGGGTCCCTAATTATTCTGAAAAGCATGTTTTTAATCATCATATTTTATGGTTTAGTTGTGGCTGTAAGATCATTGACTGTCCTCATTAAGGGCGGAAAACAGTAAAGTTAACAGTGTATGTTTAGCATATAAGATAACGTCTTTATGACGCTCACTTTATTACTGCTACGAGAAACATCTCCATAACGCCTTTCTAAAGGCTTGCAGCTCTAATTAGCTCAGCGGCCCTTGTGCCTTTAATTAAAGGATAGAACCACAGTCACGTAGTCATGATTAATCTCTGAGTGTACTGCTCTTCAGCTAGTGTTCGAATAAGTATAACGATTACTGTTTTGTTTTCCTGGATTGCCGTCTAAAATGTTTTTTGAAGATGGCTTCATCAAGACTACCCAGGGAATACCTGTAAATGAATAGATCCCTTAATATTACATACTTTAAAAGGGTTATTTAAAAAAACTGTTTTATTGAACCAGATCTTTAATTTGAACCTTTTCATTATACATCCATACGTTTTATATTTTATAATAAAACGCATAATACAAACAGTAAAATCGCTCTGAAATCAATGACGCCGAGAATATGTCTATCGCGAATTGTAAAAATAAATGTATAATTTGCTGTTTCTCATGTGACCGGTAGAGGGCAATAGTGTATCAACAATGTGAAGCGAGTAGGGGAGCCAGCCTATTCAAGTTAGTCCCAAATAGTACAACTTAAATATTGTTAGTGGGTAGAAAGAGTATGATTTATTCATGTTATTTATTCATTATTATTTTTGCTGCACACGTAGTATCATGTATAGCATTATTTGGGAGCAGTGACGTGTGAATAAATTAGATAGTTTACGCTTGGATCCTCCCCCGTAGTAATTCTGATTGTATTTATAAATGCAGTGTCTATTACAGACACAATTATTAAATATACCACAAAATTTGTAATTTTTTTCATAGTTATTTTTTTCACTCCTGCATATTATTGAGACAAGTTTACATTGTGTGTTACAACGTTTTCATTATTTTTGTATGATACTTGGGTAGTTTCAGTACAAATGCATCACGTCTTGCAACTTATCGTCCTGCTCCAATCAGAGAACAGCGACTCTGTTGAAAGGATCAATTTGCTTTCTTCGCTGAGTCGAGGGCCGGTGCTGTAACACCTCGGCTGGTACCTCCTTCTTACTTCGGGTAGAAGCAAAGAGACACGGAGACTCAGGGACAGCATCTCTGCTCCGAAGCACTGGGCTTTTCCTCTGCGAGGGTTTTGCTCGCTTCTTTTAAACCAAATGTCTTTCTCGTTGCCTCGACGCATCTCTTGAGATTAAAAAGCGGAGAGGCATTTTAGATAAGCGGGCAGATATCCCAGATCAGTGGCTAGAAAATGGGCAGTGTACCTTTGCGTTTGTGTACGCTGGTGTTGCTACTTGTTTTGTCAGCTGCCCAGGAGTCCAACGACGGGGGGACAAAGGAGGACATCCCTGAAGGAGCTTCAACCTTGGCCTTCGTCTTTGATGTCACCGGTTCCATGTACGACGACCTGGTGCAAGTAATAGAGGGAGCATCTAAGATTCTGGAGACGTCGCTTAACAGACCGAAAAAAACTCTGTACAACTTCGCCCTGGTTCCCTTCCATGACCCAGGTAAGAATCTCTTCCTCCTGCAGTGCATCCAAGTGAGAGAACATTGTTAATATAGCACCATAATGCAGAATTTATATCCATAGTGTAGATGATGCGTTTATTATGTTGATGATGCTGACGAGTGTTCATTTTTATAAATGATACAGCAATTCTGAAGTACAGCCCTTTCTAACTGTATTGAGGGGCGCCCCGTTTTGTTTCCGCACAAGTGCTTGTATTGTTGAGCCCAATGAATGGACGACAGTCTTAATGAACCAGACTATTTGTTTCTGCATGCTCACAAGCTATATAAAAATGTCTTAAGTTTTTCCTGTAAAGATACATTTCCCAATATTACTACGCACGACTCTTCGAAACAAGACAGGCGATGGCTCTGTATCGCCTTGTTTAGCGTTAATAAGACAATAACATCCCCCTGCAGCTGTGCTAGAAAGCAAATATTAACCGTTTGGTTAATAAAACAAGAGTAACGAGATTTTGAGATAAAGCCACGCATACGTGTCACGAGGTGAGAAATGTGTTGGTTTGTTGTGACTCAGTGATACATTGATTTCAAAGCATTCTTACCCCAGATGTTACACTAATCTCTCGCTCACACAAATCGACTAAGATGTACTTATATATTGCATAGGTATTTTATATTAATATTGACTAGCATACACAAAGTACTTTAATATTTGCATTACTTTGCGGATATAGAAAACATGGAGTGTAAGATCTTGATGATCGGTTCTATTATAAGTGTAGCGGCACTGCAACTGCAATTCAGTGGATCTTAGATCTGCTGAAGTAAAGTTAAGCCAATAACTTGTCACAGTTCGTCAAGGAGCGTTTTTCCGAACAGCTGACAGCACATGCATATGTACCAATCAATTGTAATGATAGATAAATGAACAAAGCATTCGCCTTACTTTACAGCAGCACACTGTAAACGAATTTAGCTGGCCAAACCCCGAATGTGGTGTCACTTTGAGTAAAAATCGAGACGAAGGAGCTCATTATTCTTGCATCTGTCATACGGGACATACACAACGGTAATTTTTTTTTTTTTTTTTTTTAAATGAGGTGGAAAGAAAACTGCGGCCAAGAAAACGATTGGTTAGGGAAAGAGTCAGCAGTGGAAAACGGTCCTTCCGCTGGGCAACATCCTTAGAAAGAACCTGGAACAGACGTGTTTTCTGTTTTTAAACACCGCCAGCCGAATAGACTTTCCATCATATCCTCAGACCTCTTCGGAATCTCCTTCAAAAGACAGTATCTGGATAACATTTCAAACGACCATCCACTGAAGATATAGATTTCTGACAAAAAAAGAGAAAGGGTTCCGTAGAGGGAAGATGCTCTTCAGAGGTTCCGCAGATCAGCATTCCAGATGTGTGTGGTTGCTCTCGGTGTTGATGCCGGCGTGGTGAATTCTTTAAGGGATTCTGAAGTGACACGAAGTTTATTTGGCTGCCATGCGAAAAAAAATAAACAGCTTATGTTCCGTTCATGCGTTAGATGAAATCGTATAATGCTCTATATATCTGGGAGTTTTTTGTGGGGTCAAGTAGCAGATGTATAATATGTATAATAACATTTTAGTAGTCTTATTAAAAGAAACTAATTAAAATTTATTAAAAGAGACTAAAAGAAAACATAGGTATACAGGTACGCTTGAACAATGCATATAAAATGTGGCCTTAAAAAGGTGTCACTCCTCCCTCCCCCCAACAAATAACTGGTGTGTTATACCTGCAGGTCAAGGTCAATGTTGCCGGTAGGATGATGCCAAGGCTCCCCGGGTCACGTATTTGGATTGGTCTGGGTGGGGGCCCAACATGATCAGCTTTCATGGGGTCTGGAATCTCTAGCGGTGCCCCTGGGTGTTTTTCTATAAGGGGATTCAAACCTGATCAAACCTTTCGAGGGTGTATTAGTGAGATGTTGGCATGGCTGATTCAGTGGGCTGAATTGCAGGTACGGACAAAACTGATACGTTTTAAGAGTGACTCTTTTGAAAATAGTCCTACTTCTTGAAGTGTTTTATTTCAAAAGGGGGAAAATATTTCTACCCCATTTTCCATTCATAAGGAAGTAGCCCTGTTTGATTTGGCTTGCTTTGAATCCAGTGAATCCACATGGTATTTACTTTGGAGCATGAGACAGTAAACACTGGGGTCAGGGGGCTGAGGATCACACTCACAAGGTAGCCTTTTGTCTAGAAAATATAACCAGCAATGATTTTTTTTCAGTCGCTATGATTACACAGCATTGGCACAAGGATTCAGAAGCTGTGACTGTAGTACAGGGCATGGGGGTCATTAGGTCTGATCACTTGAGCTATGGCCCTGAGTATTTTAAGCCTAACCCCAAGTATTTTACCCCAAGCCTCGAGTATTTTAAGCCTAGCCCTGAGTATTTAAGGTCTAGCCCCGAGTATTTTAAACCTTGCCCCAATGCCAGGGCTATTGAAAAATAGAAAGAGTCAAACCCTGGGTAAACTTGATTCAGCCTGTTTTTTCAACAGCTTGAAACTCCCCCTGCAGGGATTCAGAAGGTATAGTTTCAGATAATATACGTGCGTCCATAGGTTAGCGTCCTGTCATTGTCCCCGGGGAGGACAAGGGATCGTAAATGCAGACCATTGCATAATTTGAACCTTTATGGTTCTCAGAAACTAAGCACCAAACTATCCAAAGCTGTACAATGATGTTCTTGTTTTGGGCACTAAACCAGCCGCCAGTCCACCGGTCTGTTTAGTTGCATTCATTCCGATACACTTCTGTGCATTGTCACAAAGAATTTGGCCAAAGAAAATTTCCATGCAAATTTATTAGCAGAAAAGAAAATCTATATTAGTTACTGTGCGTATAACAAAAGGCAGCTTAGTGTCCAACAATCGGCAACTGAAACAGCACTTTGAGTGTCACCTGTGGCTGCACGTCTGGCTGCTGGAGGCGAATAACCCAGAGCCAAAAGGATTCTTCGCTGATGTTGCTCCTCTGAAGGCAAACATGAAAAAGGTCTTGTGGAGTCACATTGTATATGAAACTATTGTTTATTATATATTTCTTACTCTAAAAGTATGTTACTGTTGCCGTGCATTTGCAGGGAATCCATTTAATTTTGTGGATGTGAGCAATCGCTCCAAAGCATGAACGACATGCTCGTCACGTCGAAAAAAGTTTAATTTCTTCAGTGCAGCGTTCTCTAGCAAGGCAATTAACTCAGAGCTGAAGTGGTGCTTTTTTTCTCTCATCTGTCATTTAATGCTCGTCTTAGCTATCAACTCCAAAGGTGGTGCAGGGCACCCTGTATTTAAGTGGTGAAATAAAGGTCTTGAAATGACATGGGATGTGTCAGTGGCTGCTTTTTAAACCCAGTGCGTGTTCAAAGGCTCACTGTGCTTCTCTGTAAAACTTCAGGTTTTAAACATTTGTCTCAGCTGCCTGCCTTGTCAGATTACAAGGGTCCTGCAATTGCCCTGAACAAAGTCATGATACTATTATGTAGGAATTCAAGGAAAGAAAATAACTGGAAAAGGTAAAAGCAGCTCGGTCAAGAGTAATTATGTCTCTCATGCTTATGTGGCTTGATCAAGATATTAAAATAGCCTTAAATTTTTACCATTTAATTTTGCCATCTATTCCTAAAACGTCTTTTTTGTTAAAGCTTTGGTATTTCTTTGGTTATGTGCTTCCCTCCTTTGTGTTGTCTCTTCATGATTTCATTAGAAACAGATGGTCATTCCTTCATGAGTATCTTCCAGTTACATCATTGGAGGATCTGTTTTAATGAGGCATTGTTCTACCAGTGTGGAGATGTCGGCGTTCACAGAGAGTACCGAACATAAGCATTGAGGTGTGTGGTTGAAACGCTCAAGCTTTTGCACAGAGACAAAGAGGTTTGTGATGGAGAACAAAAAGTTTGCAAAGTCATGATGTTGCATCGAAGCTCATTTTAAAGCATTTTCAAGTCAGACTCTAGAAGCCTTTGTGCAGTATAATTTGGGGGTTCAGCCTGGGAAAGTTAGAATGGAGGTTCAGAATAGAAGTGTCACTTTTTCAGGATATAGGAAATGTTAAAATGACCATATAGCCAGTGTCACTGATATACATATCAGCTGTGTGCTTGAAATCATGAAGACCCTTATGGTGGAACTTCCTCTGAAATCTGAAGATGGTTCAATCACCATAATCGACATTCAGAACAAACTTCTTGATCCCATAGATTTGCTGATAATCCTGTTCTTGCTCTGAGTGTATCGCACGGTATGTGCTACAGAGACAAGCACAGTCTCTACAAACCCAATGGGGGGTTGAGTTCCCCCCTGAAACCCTGCTCTGCGTCTGTGTTTCAGTTAGCTTTTCTTGTGTTGTGCATCATAACACTTGTGTGTGAGACGAGGCAGGTAAAAGTATGTGACCAACCCATTCAGTCACCTGTACTAAATCACCAGGAATATAATATAGTCTTCGTCTTGTTTTGTCTAGGGTACATGCACCCATACCTGGTTGCTCCCTCTTTTGACCTCACACCTGTCTTGTTTCCTCATGATTGTTTCCTCCTTTGCTAAAGCTGAAATGCCCCCCCCCCCCAATTACCATCCAGTCCCCCCCACCATCGTAACGCATGTTTCAACCAGAAGAAGTGTCACAATTTGCCCTACATATAGTTGTGGGTTTCCTGGTATTATTCAAACAAATTGCATTGCAGTGATTATTTCATGCAATGCATGCATTAAGGACATTACACAAAAGTACAGAATAGTTGTTGCTTCTGAAACTTTATGCAAGGCTGGAGTTGCAGCATTTGAATATACTTTGATCATGGGTTGCTTTTCAGTCAAGGAGTTGACTGAACAACCATGGATCGAGTCATTGAAAAATAGGTGCTTCAATGGCCTTGAGACGGAAAAGCTGAAGCTTGTATGGTCCTGCTCGGTGAGAGATTGCACTGTGAAAATGACCCGTCATTTTCCCCCTTTTCTTGTGGGTTAGTGAGTCGCTGCTGCGTTCAGCCACATTGTTTGAATTACGTAGCTGGAGGAGAGGAAGTCGCTGCCGTCTTTCTGGTGGGCGTGAGACGTCTGGTATTTCGCTGAGCTGAACCTGGGCTTCCCCAGGGAGGGTCACGCACCGCCAAACATTTCCTGAGCCGCTGTGAACGACTTCCAGCATGCGGCGGGGGTGGGGGACACCACTCTGTCAGCCGTCCCGAACCGCACTGCCCGTCTGTGACAGGGTAAAGCGGGACCCATAAACTTCATGTTGAGTTCTACATTAAACTTTATCTGTATTATTCTTGCATGACTGGAAGGTTTGAATGCTTTCCTTCCCCGGAGGACAGAACAAGCAAAAAAAAAGTAATTTTTTTGGTAAATGTTAAGTGTTAATCAAGGCTTTTAGAAGCCAGGCAGACACTGCTTGGGGCTGCTGTATGGCGGCGGGGGGGGGGCAGGGGAGGCAGGCTGTCCCACTCACATGCTTCATGGGGGGCCCCGAGGAAGCCCATTGGTGGTCTTCGGAAATGGAGCTTTAATGGGCGCTGTCCTGTCACGGCGAGTAGCCCGTGTGTCATCAGTGGAGCCAGTGTCTTTTTGCTGAGGTGCAGTGGACTCCGGATGCTTCCGCTGTGCTGGTTTCCGGCTTTCTGCAAAGGGTTCCGCTTAGTTTGTGGATGACAGTCGTCCCTCCTTGTCATCTATCCACTATTTACTAATTATAATCAGAATTAACTTTATTGGCCGGGTTCCCCTGCAGGCACTAGGAGTTTCCCTGACAATATTGGTGCATTTATTCACAAACATGGGAAAAAAATTTAAAATTAAAAAAAATGAAATCAAATAAGATTTAAATGGATTAAATAAAATGGATTTAAGTATGAGTAATAATGCAGATTACAGTCAGTAAATAAGTATTTTAAAAATATACAATGTGGAAGTTTAAGTACCGCCGTTCTCAAATAAATACAAAAAATCATGGTACAAATTGAGTATAGACAAATGCATGTTTATGGCAGGTGAACATAGCAGCAGCCAATATGCAAGGAGGCTAAGGATGTACAAGAAGTGTTTGGGCAGAGGACCAGAGATGTGCAAATATTATGGATGGGAAGGAACTCAATTAACATCATGCAGCAGGGTATTCTCTAGGTAGTGGGATTGCGAGAGTAGCTGGAACCGCGAGAGAAGCCGTCGTCGCTCGTCCGTGTGAGTTGGCCTCTGTGTCAGAGCCCAGAGACAGCTGGAGGTGTTTCACTGTCCAAGCCTGTTAATTTCGAGCAGTTGTAATAATGGCCCCTGTTCTGTCTTCCAGCTCCCCGTTGGCTATCCCAGAGGAAATCGACTTTTTATAAATCTATTTTGCAGTTTCTATTTGCTATTTTTTTTCTACTGTCCTGAATCACGCAGCTGTGTTTTAACCCACATAATATTCTCGTTGTGACTTGACGTCTGCAGCTCACTGGTGGACCTTCCGGATACGATAGTTCATATATATGTATTTCTTTGGTCTTCAAAAGCATGGCAGCCACCCTATGCACTTGGAAGAGGGACATGGAAGGCAGAAGTTTTCAATTTGCATTCCGCTTTTATGCCCCCATCCTCCCCCCTCCAGGCCAGCCTCTCTATCAGCCATCGCTGTCCACTTTGTTTATACTGGTGGCTGCATTCCTGCGTCGTTCATTCACATAGCCGTTAGAGTGTCCGGCAGCCAAGCAGGGGGTCATTTATGCTGGGGTGGGGGGGTGGGGGTTGTTAGCACTGTCATCTGTCAGAACAACATCAGCGTAGCCCTTTGCTGGTATGCTCGTCCAGGAATGCTGGGGGTTATCTGTGGAGGTCAGGAGGACTCTCCTGGCAGAAGATGCCAACCAGGAAGGTGTGACAAGCAAATTATGATGTCAGATTCAGAGAAAGGCGACAGTGAAGATGGTGTAGGCCCAGTGGGTTAGGTCCCTGTGAAGGTCACCAGTTTGAATCCCATTCGGCCCTTGAGTGACGTTCTTAACCCCAATGAAAATTGGATTCAGGGGCTCGAGATGAATTTCTGAAGGGGCTCTGACCATCTCTCACCTGCATGTACGTGATTACATCCTGATATACTTGCACAGATGGCATATAGAGCATCATTTCAAGTCGGCACTCGGAAGGAACTTTGTTTTGAGAGTATGAAATGTCAGTAGGTTGTTTATTGTGCGTGTCTCTGTTTAAAGTGAGCAGGACCAATGTTTCCAATGTCACTCCAGCCTGAAGGCAGTGGCTCCCCCAACCCGAACACGGCTTTGACCATCCCTGGTATGTCTGTGAAGCTGAACCTGCATCGGAACATAGCACACGGCTGACCCTGGCGCCATGGAGGTAGTCCCTCCTAAGTACGCCAAAGTATAGGCAGCCTTCTCTGATCTCTGCTAAAATGGGTGGCTTTTGGCTTTTTTCCTCAGACCTAATCCATCCACTTTGCTTAGATGAGGCCTTTGGATCATCACAGCCCTTTTTTATTACCGTGTATTTTTATACAGTAACAGTACATATCAGCACTGTGGATTGCGTGTGGCCTGGATGATCTTTCTATACCAGTTACGGAGGACAAATTGAATGATTGCTCGTTGTTTAGTGGTGGCCTTATTAATTAATTTTTTTTCATAGAACTCAAGAGTTTCCATCGCAAACGCCCGCAGGAAGCAAAGGGTGGGGCCTGCGGAGCAGCCGTTTGCTGCCAAATCTGCCGTTCGTGGTTTTCTGCTGTCACGGTCATAGCCAAGGTGTGGTGTGGCGTGGAAGATCTGCGGTCTGGGCAACTTACGTTATGGTCGAGTTAAATTAACGTGAAATGTCTCTGGTAGGAAAGAGTGGGTCACAGGGTTCCTGGTTCCAAAAATACGCTGTTAATTCATAGTATATAAATTAGCATATAAAATTTATAGCATATACTGTAAGGGTCATATAGAGTACAATACATAAATAACTATGCTGGTATTATGCTGATATTATATTTTTTGTTATGTCTTCTAACAACCACATCCAAAGTAAACTCTGTATTTTATTGGCGCATTTGCATCAGGAAGAACCTCCATGGCAACTGAACCACCAACCTTCAGGTGATAAATTAGCTGCACTTAGTTCTACAGAACCACTAGTGCTGAATTTAATAAGCAGAATTATATTGCACATTGTTCCAATAATGTTAATGTTTATAAAAGCAGAACCCCGTCAGTACGTCTTAAAGGTAAGACTATATAATCTAATTCAGTGCACTGAAGTCATGGAAATGGGCACAGACATCAGCAGAGATCCGTGGGTGAAGTTGGCGTCCTTGGATGACCAAATCTGTACGGGTCCAGCTTGCTTCAGATCCAGCGCTATCCCCCTTGGCCTGTTGACCAAGCTTATTACCATCATAAGTTAATTCACCATGGATCCAGGTTAAAAGAGGCTAAAAAGATTGTCAGGTTAGGTCTATTACCCCCCACTCCAACCCAAACTGGAGGACACCTGGATTAGAAATGCACAAGTGATGAGGGAGGGGGAATGGGGTCATTACTGTACAAGAAAAATGCTTTCTAGTAGGGGGGCCGGTGCGGGGGACCTTTCAGTCGGATCAGGACTGCTCCTGCTCCATCTGGGTTCGGGGTGACGACTGATACCCGCTTCATTTCCTTCTTCTCGCCAACGTGTTCAGAAACGCAGCTCTAGTGATTTTTCTTGGCCGCCATTAGCGGTCAGGATGTCAGCTGCTTCCTCTGATCATTGCTGGACACGGAGGCGGCATGACTTCATGAGGACTCGCAAATTGAGATGTCTCCACGGACAGTGGCAAATGCAAAGCCCACAAAGACACAGTGAGATGTTTGGTTATCGCGTCTGAACCATTTCTTTTGTCAGTGTAATCATGTGATGATTCCGAAATTTGCTTGGATTTTATTTTGTCACAGTCGAGCCAAGGAACAGGACTGCATTCGCATGTAGTGAGTCTGGTATCTTTTGCCACATTCACATTGTATCATGTCCTTGACGACTGTGTGTGTGGGACAAGAGGCCTGTCGTCAATGCGGGGTTAACCTGGGCCGATCTTGTGTGCTGCGTTGACCTGCTTCGACCATAAACGTGCCACACGTGCAGAAGATCCGAACGCATATTTTCTGGCCAGGACCACCCTGGATGAAGAGGCAAGCTGAGTAACGAGTGCACATAGCAAAGGTTTATTTTCTCTTATTACTGAGGCATTACACCCCCCCCCCCAGAAGAATCCCTCTGGACCTCAGAGGTTTCCAGGATTCCTGAAAGGTTTTGCCTCTGTACCCAGACCTAGGGTGTTTGACTCAGCTCTGCTGTCATATGACATAACGAGGCAGTCTTCTTTGGCTTCAGCTAGTTCTGAACTATCGATCATCTCCATCTACACTGAGGTGATCATCTTCACTAGGATAGGGCTGGCGTTAGCCATTGTTCTTCTTGATGGATTCCTTATTGCTGAGGTTTGTCTGGAAGAGAGCTGCAAGAAGTTCTTCATTCATCCATCAATCCATCTTCTAACCGCTTGTCCTGGTCAGGCTCACAGGAATGAACATGTTAAGAAGAGATAAATATAAATAATGCCTGGGATGTCAGCAAAGCCTATAAGTTACTTGTCTGTGGTGCAGGAGCAGTTTTCCATCTCAAATGCGACTGTAGCAGATGGTTATGTAAAGGTCTCTGAACTACACCAGAGATCCTACATTCTAAAGCCCGGTGGTTCAGGACAGGTTTCCAGGTTTAGGCATAAATTTTAAGCTCAGTGAGGTAAAGAAAATATAATGATAAACGGTGAAAGTAGTATGAACGTCCAACTTGAACGGGATGCCAATAAGCAGTATCAAGGGAAGGGAAAAAGCACCAGGAGAAACTCGATAAAGCGAAAGCAGGAACGTGGGATTTTTAATTAAAAGGGGAAGCATTGACGTTGAACAATGGTGGAAAGACTGTGGTGATTAAAGTCGTTAAAGCAGTAGGGCTTGCAAACCTTTGGAATGAAGGACTTCTCATGGAGCTGTTGGGAAGGAGCCTTTGATTTATTGTTCCTGGATCTATAGTTTTCCCAGTTTCAACAAATTACTTAATTATTGAACATGATGAGTGTGAAATGTTGTGGTACGGGGGTGGCACCCCCGGGGGCAGGGGTCAAAAAAACTTGAACTCAAATGTTCTGAACCATTAATTTGAGCACGTCCCCAGCCTCCTAAGCTCCTTCACCTGTGACATGCAGAACATGCTGTATTGATTTCCCAGACTGCTCCAGTGCCTCAAGACACAACCTTGGAATTTCCTGACATTTCAACCCAATGTCGACTGGGGAATGTTGACCCCCCCAAGACTGTTACTCAGGAATACATTATAATAATATTGAATCTCCCCCCCCCTCCCATAGGCCTGCAATTCCCCAGTAATCCTGCCAAGGGCAAGGAGCAAAGGCGCCATTTCCAGTGAAATAGCTTAACCCGACGTCCAAGGAGAAGTTCAGATTTTGCTGGAAGGGACCCTGGCGAGTTCCATTCCGTTTGCGTCCCTGTTAGCATTTAGGCTCATGTGATTTGTGTGGGCAAGGTAATTTAGCATATTACCTCAGATAGGCGCTGCATGAACAAAATGACCAAAAATGCATTTTATTTGTTCCTGTTGGGTTTCGCTTCACAAAGCAGGCTGTCTAGTATAATGCTGTAAACTGATAAACATTTGGCATCTTTTAGTTTTTGATTCCCTCATGAAAACTTCTAAGCATTATTTTTAGCTGAGTTCAAGCATGTGTTCCTGTTTACCCCATTTTGTTGTTCATCATCGTTCATAAAGGAAAAGCACTAAAATTTCCTTTGTAACCTCATAAGGGAACTGAACAAATGCATGTTTTAATATCTTTTTTTTCCACAGTTGGTCCTTTCAAAGTTTCAAAGTTTTATTTGACACTTGACCAATTATACTCAGCACAATGTGCAGTAAAATGCAGGATTGTCTAACTCCAGCACTGTGGAAAGAGGACATGAGTTTAAAAGACAAGACATGACATATTAACAAACAGAAATATGTGTTACTTATGTAGATGTGTGGGTAGAGTAGGCTATTGAGACCGCAGGTATTTATGTAGATGTGTGGGTAGAGTAGGCTATTGAGAACGCAGGTATTTATGTAGATGTGTGGGTAGAGTAGGCTATTGAGAACGCAGGTATGCGGTCCTCATTCATGATCAGAATTAGCTGTGGGCAGGATTCTATGTATGACAAACAGTTCATTCCTTGAAACAAACATCAGGTAACACACATGTATGAACAAATACCCTAGGTTAGCAAGGAATATCACTCTATATCTGGCGTAGAGCAGGTTCAGTGGGCTCAAACCTTATGGCTTGTGGGTTCAAATCCCATCCCATGTTCTCTCCAGGTGTTTTCTCTCATTGTCCAAAAGCATGTGATTAAGTGAACTGTTGACGCTAAATAGCCCGTATTCTGTGTCATGCAGTGTGCAGGCTGTCGGTAAATAGCCCGTATTCTGTGTCATGCAGTGTGCA
>JAODLC010000036.1:15115950-15149412 GCA_026781145.1 Hippopotamyrus pictus | reverse complement strand
CCCCCCCCCCCCCCCCCCCCCCCCCCCCCCCGAGCACTCCTGTGACTTTTTGTAACTGAACACTGGACATTAAGACTTCCTTCAGGATTTTTAAACAATTTTAACTGGTGCCTATCACCATAAAGCTGTTCAGTTTTGGGGCCACCATGTGTTTCAAATTCCTTTCCCAAAGTAACCTTGACACCATGAGTGGGGTTTAATTGCTCGTTCCACACACTTATGTATAAGTATTTCAGAAATGTTCGTGAGTAAACAATCTAAGCACCTAACTCTTGAGGAGATCTCAGAGAAAAACCCCCCCGCTTAACTTGATGCAACCCATCTGATGCTTCTGAAATGTGTTTGTACTGTTAGGAATTAGGAAGTTGACAATCTAGCATGATATTTCCCAGAAGCGACTGAATTAACTTTGGGCAGTTTAATTCAATGGTATGTTTTATTTCTAAATGCTGGATACCCCAATGGAATCTCAGAACTGCAGTGATGAATCTGGGCTAATCTGAGCTTTCCATCAGTAGTAACGAGAACGTCAGTTTATTGTGGAGATGAAGCAGCCATGATCATAGAGTGGTGACAGCACTGGCACGAGGGCCCCAGGGTTTCCCATACCCAAAGAGGAAGGGGGGGGGGTCCAATGTACTGATAAACAGCTCCCACAGGGGGCAGTTATATACGCTCCGTGTGGAGAGAGAGCTGTCCAGCTCATTTTCATTTCAATTAATGTGGTTTTCAGAAGCTGCCAAGTCCAGTACCTTAAATCTGATATTATGCATTGATTCATGAATATATGGAATTCCATGTTCGGCAGGGTGCTACTTTTCCTTGTGCCCTTTGCTTCCTGGAATGGACATAGTAATCCTGCACTAGATAAACAGTCAAACACAGATGGATGGATGGTTAGACTGGTGGAGAAAAAATAGGTCGTTATATGAAATGTGAGCTTCGAGTTGCATGCAATATTTGTGTATTTGTAAAGATTGTTAATACTGTCCTTTCTGTTCCACACCAGGTGCTGAAGTGGGTGGAGGAGGCTGTGCAATCCTCAAAGGTCCACCTGCTGTCCACAGACCATCAATCCGGTGTGACTAACACATGGCAGATCCCGTTTGACCCCAGTCTGAAGGAGGTCACAGTGGCCCTGAGCGGCCCGGCACCTAACATCGAGATCCGGGATCCACAGGGTAGGCAGCGACCTCATCACATACCTGCCATGTCTCAACTCATACCATAGTCCTCTGTTCCTCAGTTTTATTATTGTTCTAGAGAACATTAGTGGAACATTTGGTTTCTGAAGGCTTCCAGTTTGCTAGAATCATACTACAGTGCTGTTTGCTTGCACCCTGGCAGGGAGACTCCTAGAGAAGAGCAGGAGTCTAAATGAACTCCTGCATATCCCCAACTCTGCCAAGGTTCTCAACGTCAAGGACCCCGAACCAGGAATGTGGGCAATAAAGGTAACTGACTCTTAAACTGACAAACGCTTTCCCTCGAGAAAGGCATAATTAGCTACTTTAGTAAAAACAGAAACATGACTTGCGCCCAGTGCTAATGGCCTTCTGTTTAAAGCCAGGGTTTTTATTCCAGTGTAATCTGCTTACCCCTGTGTTTGGCTGAAAGGTTTGCTGCGTGAGGTAGTAAATCAATGATGCCCCTGAGCCTAGATACTCTGTCGACGCAGAGGTGCTTTTTTGGTAGCTGGAGAGTGGCCACTAACGGCTTAGTGACATTCCTTTCACCGAAGTGGACGTTTTGTAAACCTCAAAACACAATCACCTCACACAGGTATTATTGTCCTCAACTTTCACCTAAATACCAGGAGACTGCCTTCATACTACATTATTTAAATTATTTCTAGGGTGTAGTGCTGCTTCATGTGCTGTTTTATCTATGACAGGCCTCCAGTTGGAAGACTGATGGATGTACAGATCAAGGCCTCCTGTGTTTTCAAACTCATGGCTGCTTTCTCTGTTCAGATTAACGCTGAACACGTAGTGACAATTCCATCTGGAAAATTTCTCTTCTAACCATCTATTCTAACCACTTCTCCAGTATGGTCATGTAGCTTAGGAGCCTATCCCAGTAAGCACTGGGACACGCACAATCACACATGATGGGCAATTTGAGAATTAAATTCACCTAAACAGACTACAGGGTGGATGAAATCTGGTTTAAAAGAAAATGTCGCAAGGCCTCTGCCAAATACCAGATGCTGAAAAGCAATGATTACCAGTCTGCTACACTGCATGTACGGCTCTGCACTCAACAGATCCTGGAATATTCCTGGAATGTTCCTTTGCCCTTTACAGAACTTCCTTGATAATACAGTGGGAAAAATTGTCATTTCATAAAACAGGCGACTCAGACTGAAACAGCATGTCGTCTCTGTTTTATCTCTTCACATGCTGTTTCATTTAAGACAACTGGCTAATCACCACACTGGCTAATCACCACACTCGAGTAAAAACAGAATACCCACGAGATATTTATGAGAAATTATATTATTGCTTGTGTCTCTTTAGTCCATTGGCTGGTACCAAAGATGTGGAATCATAAAGATTCTCTTAGACATAACAAACACATTAAAACACTTAAGTTTCTAGCTACAGTTGCCCTGAATTTTCTAATAGACTGTATATTTGTAAAATGCCGTTAATTAACTCTGACAGCTGTAAGCTCCACAAGACATCCCAACCCATATGGAACTGGCTTAAATTGCGTTGAGTACCAAATATCCCTCATTACTCTACCCCTGCTGTCTGAATTGTGCTCCGCCTACCCTGAAGTACGTAACTCTACCTTTGACTACTTCCTGGGGGGGGGGGGATGTATGTAGGTAGCAAAGATGCTGGGAGCTTTTATGAAACTCTCTAAAGATTCCACCTAGATCTCCCCCATGCCATTGGCCCTGCTGATGAATAGTTTTGGCGTCATCCTATGTTATATTTTATGACCCATGATAATAGTTTAGGAAGGCTGTAATTTGAAAAGTATGCAAACAACCCCAAGGAATAGCTGCTGGATTTTTTTACTCACGTCCCGTTGCCTTATTTAAAGCCTATAATAGATTGAGTTGACTAAAGAAATAAAGATAAGAAATTTAAAAATCTTTTGAAATTCCTGGACTGCTTTTCTGAAAGAAGAGCATTTTGGCAACGTGTGATAGAAAATGAGGAATAATCATGCTTATGCGTGTCGTACTGCTTCAAGAATTTTGGTCTACGTGTGACTTCAGTACACTGTTATATTCCCAGCTGGGACTGACCAAACGTTAAAGATGCAGGATCTTTGTATAAGGAGGAGGTTACATAAGCAGACTTCAGGCGGAACTGGAGCAGAGTGAATCATTGATATTCTTGCACAGAATGAACATCGATATTCATTTTGCCTGAAGAAGGTCAGATGTGAGATCTGAAACCTGAGACGAGGTGTATATGTACCTGTGACCTGTAGCTAAGACTTCTAACATAGGATATGTGTGTTCGTTCTTTTCTATCAAAATCACCCTCATGGTCAGTAGTTACAGCATTTCTGTTTCTGTACATAGTGCTGAATACCAGTAAGCACTGGGATTCAACTTTCCTGACAGTACTCATTAAACAGAAACACATCAGATTCAGTACATGAACATAATTAAATTTTGGAGGAAATTTTCATTCTCGTAATGTAATAAGAAACTTTATTCAAACTTAGTTAGCCATGATTGATGATCTCTCTTTCCACCCCATGACAAATGACAGCTTAGCCTGCAGACAAGGAAAACTGAAGTCATGTGGCTATATGGGAAAAAGAAAAAAAGCTTTTTGCACACGACAGATAATTCATTCCATATTCAGTGGAAAAATCTTAGTCTGAAGCTTCAGTTGGGTATTGTTTTCAGTTATTGCATTTGAGTAATGTAGCGGTCTTGACAAGTTTATATATTCATGTTTACGTTTACTAATTTGTCCAATGCCTTTGCCCAGAGTGACTTAGAAAATGGGAATTAAAATGAAAGTTTGTAAAAACAATAACAACTCAAGTAAATATAGTCAATAAAGACCTCATTTCCGATGGTGCTTCAAAGAATGTCATGTGCTAAGGATCTTGGGATCTGACCTCCCGTATTGTGTAGTGGCTCAGTGGACAGCACTTTGGCCTTGTGTGTGTGTGTGTATGTGTCACTGTGGGGACTTGGCATGTTCTTCCTGTGTTCATGCAGATTCCCTCTAGGTACCCTGGTTCCCAGGACTTCCTGCCCTCCAAACACACAGTTCGGTTTGGGGTTTCTACAGTACATTGCTTGTACTGTATGTGAGGGTGTGAGCAGTGTTGGGCATTTCAGGTCCAGAAACTGCAAATCCACAGTCACCAGAGTATCCAGAGCACTCAGCTGATTGGTAGAGACACAGTAGGGTTTGGATTTGTAGCTTCTGGACCTGAAATGCCCAACACTGGGTGTGAGTGTATGAATTGGCATCATACCCTCGGATTCTCATGCTCTTTGCTTCCTGAAATAGACTCTTGGTGTCTCCAGTGAATAGGTGACTATGGAAAATGGATGAATAGAAGACATTCTGTCTAAGTAACTTAAGATGCTCTCCAGTTATGATAGAGAAAAGAACCATCTGACGAGAGGATAGGCAGCAAAGACAAACTTTACTGGAGTAGGTTTGGGGTCTGTGGCTGTGTCCAAAGATTGTGGGTTTGAATCCAGTCAGTGTCTGGTTCAAATTAAAGCCTTTGACCCCAACTGCTGCAACACCACTGGATCTTATCTGACCCCAAGAGTTCATCACTTGTCTCAGTCAAGCATGTCTGCTAAATATATCAATGAATATTACAAGGAGATTTAAACAAAATTTTCATTTAGAAACTGATAAAGGTTAAAGTGGACCCATTCTTTCAATGGTATAGTATGATGTAGGACTGTTGTTTCAAATCTCCGAGCACCGCAAAGCCCTTAATGACCCTTCCCCCCCGCAGACGTCCAGTGAGGGGAGACACTCTGTTCGAATCTCAGGGCTTAGCACCATTGACTTCCGTGCTGGCTTCTCCAGAAAACCCACTCTGGACTTCAAAATGACTTCAAGCCGGCCTGTAAAAGGTGAGTCTTACCTATCAAATAGGGCGACCCAGCTTTCTGGAATTGTTGGATGCTGAATAGCTAGCATTGTTTTCTGAGGTAGCTTCACTGATGTCCTTCTGCCTCTGTTCCAACCCAGGCATTCCCACCTACATCCTGCTGAACACCACCGGAATATCACCCCCAGCACGAGCCGACCGCCTGGAGTTCCTTAGCATCGCCGGCGGGGTGATGAAGACCCTCCCCATTCCATACTACCCTAATCGTGAGCCCTTTGGCATTTGGAACATCACTGAGATCCTCTCGCCAGAAGAAGCCTTCTTCCTCAGGGTCACAGGCTACGACAAAGATGGCTTCCTCTTCCAGCGGGTTTCCAGCGTGTCATTTTCCAGTATCGTCCCAGGTCTGTCCCTCCCTGGCAAGGTTTAGTAAGGTCTCTATATGGAATAATAATTGTCAAATTGCAAAAGGAATATTGACAGTCTGGTGCCACAATGTCCAGTTAGCTCCCTTTCAAACTGTTCTATCCGCTACATATGGGAAGCTCCGTATGCATCATTTTTGCGTCCTTGGTCTTTTCCAGCATTTCTGTCTGTAATTTATGGACCAATGTGTTTGAATTTTCTTGTCTGTTCTTGCACCACTTTCCCTTCGGCCCAGATGCGCCCAAGGTGACTATGCCGCGGCAGACCCCAGGTTATTATCTACAAAAAGGCCGCATCTCCTGCCAGGTGGAGAGCCTCATTCCCTTCGTGCTGCGCTTCAGCCGAGATGGCGTCAGACTTGGGGAGGACCAGCTCTTTAGGTAGCGATACTAGCTGGGGAAAACTTCACAGTTACCCAAAGTGAAAGTAAATTCTCAACCAACCTATTCATTAATCCTCCAGGGAATCATCAAACGCCTCTTTTGAGCTTGAGCGAGTGACCTTGGAGGATGAGGGACACTATGAATGCATTGCCATAAACAGCGCTGGTACGGGTCGAGCTCAGACCTTCCTAGATGTCTCAGGTAGGCTGGCTCTTCATTTCGCCATTGGAAAAGAAACTCATAGTCACAGTGTCATAGTGTTTTGAAGTGTTTGAACAGCCAAGTATCAGTAACGTGCCCAGTAGTCAAAAGCTACTTGTGTCATAGTATGAAACTTATACCAGTCCATCCATTTAAATAATTGGTAGTCTAATTAAGACTGAATCGGTCTGCACTAAATGGTAATTCCGGGGGCGCACTCTGGGTAGGCCCATTACAGGCCATTACGTATTTACATAATTAAGGTAATTTCAAATTCATCTGAATTGCCTGTGTTTACACTACGGGAGGAAGCTGGGGTAGTCCATGGAAACCCTCACCACTATACAGGAAGTGTGCAAATTTACACTACGGGAGGAAGCTGGGGTAGTCCATGGAAACCCTCACCACTATACAGGAAGTGTGCAAATCACTTGCAGCCCCCGAGGTGTGAGGTAACCGTGCTACGGGTGCCAGTCGGCATGCCAAGTGTGGCGATTATCTCAGAAACCACAATCGACCATGTGCAAAATCGCTGGAGAGACGTCCTCTGTAATGACCGAGAGTTCCCGAGCTTTGCGAGTGAACCCTGAATGAGTAATAATGGGTTACAGGTGTGGGTTCGCTCTCGGACTTACTGCCAATTCCCTCCACAACTGACGGCTACCTTTCTGAGCTCATCAGGATTTTACCTGCTGCAATGTTTACAAAGGTGGATACACTGAACCTTTGCTCCATAACTGGTTAACCAACGCACAGTGTAGTAGTACACCAAGCCTAGCTCTGATCCTATTGAGGGGATTCCTTTGGGAAAATGTAGCAAACAGCTGCTCTCAGTTTAAATTAAGCTCAATGAAACAAAAATGTGAGTTAAATATAAACAACAGCGACATGCATTAAGAGTTAAGGGCTGGAATTGAAGCTGAGCGCCTTGCCACAAATTCCTGTTGTGTCATCCTCATTTGCTGATACTGTAGCAAAGTATTTTCATGTGTGATTGGTAGAGACCAAAGTCGCGTAACATTTCTATGGTCGGGCCCTTTGCCTCTACGCAGCTTGTTAATCTTTGTCTGTGGTTGCGAAGTGTTTTTATTGGACTGGCAATGGATTAGACCACCTAGGCTAGATGATGGGGGGAAACTGGGTGAAAACTTCACCTTTGGGCAGTCAGCTGCTCCAATATGCCCCCATGTACCCCTTTCATAAGTTAAGATTTTATGTCATGAAGTTACATGAACTCAGACCAAGATTTGTATGAATTCATTTAATGTTGATTTTATGTTAATTTGACAGATACTTCTTACAGAGAATTTTAAAAAAGCTTTATTGAGCCAATATAATTTTTCAAAGTTCCAACTATAAAAGTAAGAACCACATTTATGTTCATAAATCATAGCCAACTTTAAACTAAGAATTGTATGACTCTGACTTAAATAGTCTACCAGAGACTGAGGGGTGTAATTTATCCGAATGCAGTATAATTTAACTGGAACGTTCTTCTTTGTACTTTTTGGGGCCTGTAGATTGAGCTTATAGGTGTTAGGAGAAAATCTGGCAAAACACGTAGCCCTGTTTACATTACAGGGGAAATACTTATGTATCCAAATGTAACTTTTAAAAACTAATAAAAAATGAAGAATGACCTAAATATGTATAGTTCTGTAGCTTCTGCCAGCTTCTGCCGGTGTTTTTGCATGATCATTAGCTGATGATTTCCCATCTCTCTCTATTACCTGCTATACTTTAGTGGGGTCATGACCACTCATATTACTTGAGTCTCTCTAACTCTGCTTCTTCTAATCTTTTGCTCCTCTTCCTGCTTCAGAATGACATTGCCTAAATTCACCAAACCCCCCCTGGAAAATTGAACCTCCCCGCCCCACAGAACTCAGAACTCACACCTTTTCTATTTTCAACTTGCATTGGCAATGTGACTTTGGATGCAAGAAGGAATGGAAGATTTCAGCTAAAGGTGCAAAAAAAAAACCTCACTAAAGTTATTGCAATAATTCAACAAGTTGACCTCCATTCATTCTCCAGCAAATGATCTGATTTAGCTGAACTGCCATGTCCAGACTGTCTGTGACTTCATGCCTGTGAAAGATGGATTGCTTGTTTGATGTTTCTGGCTGGAAGAGCAATCATATCACTGTTGGCTCCTTGAGCAAGACCCTCAACCAGAAAAATGGCTGCACTTTCACCCCAAGCTTTGCTCTCACCTTGTGTCTCCTATGTGTGTCTCATAGGAGAGCATGATGGGACATGTGAAAACTAAAGTCCCTGCATACTTTTATTCATACAAATGGCGAAAAAAGTATTATTATCATTACAGGAAATGTGTCCCAGTTCCTTTGCAGCAGCCTCCAATGACCATAACCCGCGTATCGTTATATTGCAGAACCACCTCCCACGATCACTGTCCCCGGCAATGTGACAGTATCCCCAGGCTCACGGGCCGTCCTCACCTGCCTGGTGACCAGCACAGTCCAGTTCAACCTCACCTGGCAACGCAGTGGCCTGGATGCCCACCTGGAGCCTCGAGTACGCACCATGAGCAACCTTTCCCTGGAGATCTACAGGGTGACGATCGACGATATCGGCTGGTATCGCTGCATTGCTGCAAATGAGGGCGGCGCTTCTTCCTCCTCCGTCTACCTCGCCGTACAAGGTGAGGGCATGTTCAGGTCACTGGGGCCTCATCCCCGAGGCTTAATGGCAAGTTGCTATCTGTGCCTTTATGGACTATGACTCTGAGGTCACTCCCTTCAACCGTTGAACACCGGAAATCTCTTTAGTCAGTGCCTCTATGGAACGTCGTTGAGTGGTTTCCATAGCAACTGTTTGTTAATATGAGTGATTTGACAGCCGTGTTGAGGATGGTAAAATGTCATTGGAAATTTCCTTTATGAAATCCGCTCTATTTCCATGCGGCTTCCAGTGAGGTTGCTGTGGGACTTCTGCATTAGGGGTGTGAACGCTGAACAGTGTACCAAGAGACCTTGTCAGGAAGCGCGCCGAGACAGCTGCTGGGGAATCCGATTTGAGGAGCGATGAGAGCTTAGCTGACCAGCGTGCATCTTTACAACGTCTCGCAGGAACTTGCATCAGGAGTCTACAGTGATGGCACATCGCAGTATTTCATTTTACAGCTTGTTGGGTGTGTGAAGGTGATTTATGTATGGATTTCTTAGTGCATATGAAAAGCTGACCTTCACAAATAGGTCAGTATTGTCTTCAGAGTTTAGCACCAGAGTCGTGGCCATACGGAGCAAGATCTTTGTGTCATATTGACCCACTGATTGGGTCCTATGAACATGTCACTGCACAACAACAGGTCAATATCTGCTGTTTAAAACACACTGGCTGGTATTAGTTTTTCTGGAAACCTTGAATGAAGGCATGAAACAAAAAGATTGATGCTTTTAAAACATCAGTGTGATAAGTATTTAGATGTTGAAAATAGAGTTTGTAGGTTGTCGTCATTTCACAGGACATGACAAGAAAAGTTCTTGTGTGTTTATTTAGTAACAAAGTCATCTCTTTGTTTTTTGGGAGGAGTCTTTGTTACTCAGTAGGGATCGATGGCTGACCTTAACACACAAACGCCTTTGAGTGCTGTGACTGAAGTGGCCCCTCCCCTCACAAACAGCTGTTACAATAGGGCCGCCAGCTTTTAATTAGCACCTGAAGAAAAGCCAATCCCAGTCATTAAGCCGGCTTTGAAGTGCGACCGCTGACAACAGGAAGGACAGCGTATGACAGAACAGGACATTTTCACGGCTCATTATCAGGGTCTAAAGGCAAGTCCGGCTTGGCACATGAAAGCCCCTTAATGCCACAAGAAACGTTAAGCCATGCAATACTAAGCAGCTCATTTGTCATGGGCTTTGGAGAGCTCTGTGCAGTCTGTCAGCATGTTGGTTTAAGTCCTCATCTAATCCTTTAAGCTGAATGTAACAACCCGCAGTATTAGCTTACACCCCTGGTACTTTTGTGATATCTGTCATTTCTATTTCAGCATTTCTGGAGAACTTTCAAGAGCCATATGTTGGACTGTACATCCGCTATTAATCCAGTAGCTGCAGTAAATGGATATTTTTGAATTTTTCCAAATATGTCAGTGAGCACTGAACAGCGAGTATGACTGCTAATTGTTCTTAAGCTACAAAGGGTGGCAATAACCTATATGACTGTTATTACAGTAAATGTTTTTTGTAATTACTGCCTCAAATAATTTACAAGTGTCATTCAAAGAATTCCTCTATAGGACCCTCGTTAGCTGCATTTATAACAGTATACAACCAGCAGAATGATCTCGTTCATTGTGTTGTCCTTCCCGATGGATTCTTGCACCTAAGCGGAGCTAAAAGCTTTGTGGGTGGCCAAGGTGTGTCATACCAAAGATTGTCACAGAGCACAAACTTTTATGTCACTCAGTGGAGTGGCCCAACTATGGAAGAAAACCAGTGACACTGGGCATTTAAGGTAGCCGTACTCTCCTTCATATAGCGTGTGTTTTTGGAGAAGCTGAGGCTTGCTGGGGATGGTGGGTTCTGAGATCCTGGATCTCTCTCCCGGAGAACCTGAGAGCTTCATCCTGTCTCCCTGTGACCATGATCACCACAGAGGTGGAGCTGGGCAGTCCTTAATGTAACGTCAATGTAATGCATGCCCTCTCAGGACATGAACGCGTAATGAATCATTTGGCCCTTGCTGATTCCCCAAACTGAAGTATTTGGAACTCTAATTCCTTCTTTGTGTCTAATAGAAAATAATGATGAAAGCGGGACGATAAATGATTTGCAATGAAATATACTTGTTTTAATGTAACAGTAAAATAACATTTTTCCTTACCTATCAGGTGTAAATGAACAGGTATATTTTGGGCATTCCTGCCCTTTAACTATCATATTTGAATGAAAAATATATAACTGAAAAAACATTTTGCCCGTGATTTAATAAGGCGTGTAAAATTGGGTGCTATTTCCTAGTCATGATTTCTAAATATCGGGCAAAAAGTTGTTATTTTTTTCCAGCAAGGCTGTATAGAAAATTGACAGAATTCTTAGCCTAGTCATGGCTGGACGTCTCTGCATTTATAGATAAACTGTAATTCATAGGCAAAACGTTATGTTGGAAAGGAGAAGGAGAAGACATCTAACATATCAGAGACACCTTTGAACTCTCCATAGATCCTCCGCAAGTCAGAGTGGAACCGCGCAATCAGACGTTCCTGACAGGGAGAGAGGTCCGTGTCCGGTGCTCTGCTAAAGGCTACCCAGCCCCCCGGACAGTGTGGACCCATAATGACATTTTCATCACGAGCTCTAGCAGGTAAGCACGTCCCTGAGCCGCTTCTCCTTCCTGCTCCTCTCCCCAGTTGGCGGCGCTGCTGTCTTGTACTTGCGACTCATTACATTGGTTTTATTTTCAAGGCACCGCATTACTCCAGATGGGACCTTGATTATCAAAAACACAGTTCAGAAGGATGCTGGATCTTATGGCTGTCTGGCCAGCAATGTTGCTGGGACAGACACACAGACATCCATTCTGACATATATTGGTGAGTACTAAGTTTATTTGCCGTATCATTTAGCCTGATGTGTGAAGAAACATCATATATTCATCCTTTACAGCAAACTATTCAAATTCTTCTCAAGAAAAGAGCATGTATATATCCAGGTGGTGCTGGGTCGAAATGGCTCCTTATTGGTTCTGTAAAACCAAAAAAAAGCACTATATAAATGTAATATTCATTCATTCATTCATTCATTCATTCATTCATTTACATCCATATGACGCTTTTATGCTTACAGAGTCTCCTCAAGTCAGAGTCGTACAGAGTGAGACACTAACTGGTTTGGGGGAAACCACGGTAATGGAATGTATAGCTGTTGGGATTCCACATCCAGAGATCAGGTGGTACAAAGGTGAGGCTCTCTTCTGGAAAACTTCACTTCTGGACTCCTACCTAGAGATCCCAGCGTCAAAATTAATTGAAATCTGGATGCTTCTTTGTTGGTCAGGCGACCTTCAGCTGAGATCAACCTCATTTGCAAGAATAGAGCCTCGCCGAGGGATTTTGGAGATCGAGGACACCCAGGATACGGATGCCGGCGACTATACTTGTGTCGCCACAAACGAAGCAGGAACAGCTGTGGCCAGAGTCACCCTTGATGTGGGCTGTAAGTGTACATTATGCTCCAGATGAGTCACAGTGCGACTGAAAGACTCAAGACTGAATACGCTCATTGTTCGTCTCTTCCCCAGCCTCTCCGGAGTTCACACACGAGCCCACGGACACCTCGGCAGACATCGGCTCGAACGCCACCTTACAGTGTCGAGCCCAGGGCTACCCTGAACCTCAGATCAGTTGGCGGAGAGAGGACAATGGTGCCCTCTTCTCCCGGCACCACACGCACAGTTCCATCACTCAGAAGAAAAATGGGGACCTACTCATCAGCAGTATGTAGCAAGTTGTCAGCTTGGGCAGACTGTTGTGTTTACCGCAGCACAGCCCCCCGAAGCCTGCTGTACAGATGTGATTATTGGTCTCCATTTCCCCAGAGTCATAACCAGTTGGGAAGAAAGTGGCCAAATTCATTGTGTTCTGGCTAATGACATTTTGCTTATCAGATACCATGGCTGAATGCTAATTACATAGTTTGCAGGTTGGCTTCTATGCAAAGATATACTGGAAGGTGTTTGTGGAGTCTTTCAGATTAAAGACGGAGCCAGTCCTCTTCCCAAGATAAACCAGCAACACTTCAGTCTCTAGTCCAAAACCCGAAGACATTGCATTAAAGGCGTATATTAGTTACAAAGTTACGAATTAGTCTCTGGTATCGATGCTTATGAAACTTGACCTTGAGTTTTCTGGACTTCCCAGATATTTGGGTGGAAGATGAGACCACATACATCTGTGAAGCTTACAACCAGTTTGGGAAAATCCAAGCAAAAGCCTCTCTTACTGTTACTGGACTTGGTAAGTGATTGAATCCGTGGTGTTTCATTTTATATCACGGTCCACTTTCACTTTTAAATGTTTACATGTGGATGAGTGCTGAGTCGCAATGATGATTTCAAGGTAATCCACATTCTTCACTTTTCCTCTTATCAGTGGTTTTTATTATTTCAATATGTTTTATTTATTTTAATAGTAATAAGGCTGGATTCTAGGAGGAAAGGCTTTCTGTGGACAGAAAGCAGACTTCAAATATTCAATTTCAAATAAACCAAACTATTCACACGGTCTGCCAGTCAAGCGATGATGTATAGGGTCGTTATTTTTGAATTATGTATTAAATGCTTTGAATTCACTTTTTAAATATGGGAACTTTTATGTTGCAATGAATGCATGGCCACTTTCTGGCAGCTTTTGAAGGGCTGGAGATGTCAGTTTGGCAGAAGTAATGCAAAGCACCAAAATTCACGGCTTCTGAAAAAGAAATGAATTATTTGCCAAGCCAGATGTGCTTGATGCATTTGGCCGACATTTCTTCATTTGCATGTTTCTGGGAATCGTTCAGCCAAATCAAAGAATCAGAGGTATGCAGACCATCCTATATCTTTAGGTGATCAAAGGGATGGATCCTATAACATGACTAGAATTTTTTATCTCTGCACTTCAAAGTCTGTGCAGTGATTGCAAACCCCTGGCATACCACAGGACTCAATGGATATTTCACATCCTCATTAACTTGTAAACAAGCCCATTGACTGCGAAGTTGTGTTATATGGAGCAAAGGTCACGCAGTGCTAGAAATCGATGCCTCTCTCATTTGCTTCTTTATCCAGGCCAGTTTTTTGTGGTTTCCATCTTTTATTCAACATGACAACTCCAAGGGTTATTTAACCTGTTTATAGTGTTGGAGTCTTTGGACTTGAAACTGGTTTATAACAAATAACAAAATAAATCCTCAAAATATGCACAGGATGGATTTGAATCTTTCCCGTGCCAAGGTATATGTTTGCCATTTCCAGCTATGGAAAAAATGTCAATATTCTTCATGTGATGAGAGGTATAGACTAGTCAAATGGTTTATTCTTGCCATTTGGTCTTAGGATAGGTTAGTTTAGGACAAGCCTAAACTTGTCAGCCTCGTCTTGGTAGCTCTGCACAGTGGAGAAGATCATGTATTATTGAGAAAGCTTGATTGCAAAAAATGAAAATAAGAAAAACAAAAAAGTTTTGTCTGTCCAGCTCTTATCTATTTGGAGTTGGTTCTTCTGTTATCCTTGCATGCAGCAGATGTATGACTCTCCCTTGGTGGACGTTTTGCTCCACATGACAAATGCTCTTCAGCAATAGAAGGGATGCAGCAGCTTACATGGACAGAGAACCTGGCTTCAGTGTCTGAAAACCTGTCGTCGTCGTCATCACCCACCACGACCAGATGGTGACAGTTTTTTTTTGCATGTCTGCAGCTACATGGTTTCATATGTCTGGCTAATCAGCTGCTGGAGACAGAGGGCCAGGTTTTGGGAGCCCTTGGTGAACTGAGGCGATGTCGCTCATGGAGAGCGTATAAATACAGCTGAGTGTTTATAGCAACCAGGCATCTCAGGCAGTGGCTGGTCGTCGTGAGAAGATGTGGAAACCATATGGAGGCCTGAGCGAGGGGAGTGTGTCGTAAAACACACAGGGCTGGAGAGCTGTCTCAGAAGGCGTGAACCATAGGCAGAGTCGGTTGGGAGTACTGGAACCCACTGGGAATTGAGCAGACTACAAAATTTATGTATGCATGTCTGCATGGGTTTAGGGAATTATTCTTGTACCAGTGGAATATTGCCCTTATACAGCATGCTAGTTCAAGGGCCAGATCTCCAGGGACTCCACTTACACATATTGCATAAATGATAAATTCTGAACACAAGTCCCTGATGCCCGTGTGAGTGGATGGTGTGTGAGTGGATGGTGTGTGACTGTGCCCTGCGATGGGTTGGCGCCCCATCCTGTCTTGTTCCCTGCCTTGCGGCCATAGCCTCCGGGATAGGCTCCGGACCCTTGCACCCTGAATAGGACAGGCGGTTACAACAAATGGATAGGTCTCTGAGACCCTCCCTCTGTAGAGGAGTGTTGCTAATGGACTCCAAACAGAAAGTGTTGACCACATTATTCCCTTGGTGTCGTAGTGAGGATGGAAGGTTTCCATCGGCTCAGTTTGAACTCTCAAGAAGTGCCAGAGACCTGCACTCGCATTGAGGCCTTCCTGTGAACATGTGGTCGCTATGGCTGTTCTCTTCTTGTTACCGCAGCTATAACAAGCTCATGGATATTCCAACAGCTGTCCCTGGGGATGGATAAATCAGATCCCCTTGAACTATTGTTCAAAGCAGCCAAATGACATGTCATAGCATCTTGGACATTAAACATAGCTTGGCTGCTGAGTCATATCATGTACTGTAGGATTTATCTGCAAAGCTCTTTTTCTTTGTTGCAGTGTCTCCAGTCATTGGCATCAGCCCAGGTACCATCAATGTGATTGAGGAACAGCAAGTGACTCTGCCCTGCGTGCTACTGGCAGGGAACCCATTACCGGAGAGGCGCTGGTTCCGCAATGGCGGCTTGGTAAGGAGGCAGGGATTAACTCATGGAATGGGGATCATGTCCAACTTGCTGACATGGAACAATTAACCACAGGGAACACACAGAATCACATGCTCAAGCACGAACCTATCTATACATTCTTACCCTCATGGGGGGGGGGGGGTATTGGAAAAGAACTGGCTCATGACCAAGTTTGAGGTTTTTAAAAGCAAACATGTGAGATGACCATGTAATCCTGACTTCAGACTTCCTCACAAACTTGGGGATATTCTATGTGTTTATTCTGTGTGTTTGCATGGATGTGACACAAATAAACATACACGTTAATGACATAGTGTGACGTATGCAGAATGCATGTGAGCAGGTCCTGAAAGTGCACTGATCTCCCTCGGTCAGGTGCTTCCCAGCCCGTACGTGACCCTGCGTCAGGATGGCAGTCTGCACATCGAGCACGTCCGCTTGCAGGATGGTGGAGACTATACCTGCCTGGCACAGAATGTGGCGGGCACCACCAACCGCACCACCATCCTTGGCGTCTACGGTACGTGGTCGTGTTACGCTGCGACCCTGCTTGCATCAAACGGGCGGCATCTATGGAACCATTTACTAGACTTGAAAACTTGAATAATAATAATAATAATAATAATGTACACATTGGTGGTATATTTGAGCTTTTTTCCTTTATGGTTCCGCCAGTGTTTTTTATAAGTACATTTGGACGTATCCAGAAAACCTAAAACAGCTGCAGAAAGTAGCTTTTTAATCTGATGGGGCTGAGTGGGGGAAAATAAAACATTCTGTGTTTATTGAATTCAGTCTTGCATCCAAGCACCAGCTCGGGTCCACAAACGAGCATCATTGGCTGTCGCTGCCGTATCTGCAGGCCTGTGTGTGATGTCAGCGCTCAGTGGGTATGTGCAGAGAGAGAGAGAGCCAAAGAAAGAATAAATAAAAGGAGAGGAAAAGAAAGGGCGTCGGGAGCTAGTGCGTTTAACACACTTTTACTAGCAGTCGCGTGTCGCATGAAGCGAAACGGCCAAGTCGCTAATTGTTAAATCTCCGGGCCGGACGCCTGCTCAGAGTTTCCAGCGCTAATCGGTCCTGCAGATGGTTCTGGGTTTTATGAATAAAACAGCCAGGGAGGGATGGGGGGAGGAGCGTTTGGCCTGTGGGTAGGGAGGGGTTGTGCCTTGAGGTGTGCAGCCAAGTACAGCCTTAGCCCCCGGGCTCCCATGCAAACTCTGGACGAACCCTCTGGTGGTCAGCACACTACAGGTCCCCAAGCCCCCCGTCTGGCCCCCAGATAGAGCATCCATGGCCACCATAGTGCTGTGAAATCAAACACAGGCCTGTCTGCCTTTCCGGATGTTTCCTTCCCCGTTACCTTATCCTCTCGCACCAATGAGTTTATTACTGATATGTGCCTTAAGTCAGACGAGTAGGTCCGCTAGGTTATTTATTGTAAATATATTAGTGCCTCCTTATAAATTGAGGTCAAAGAGAATAGCAGCTGATTTCACAGGAGTGTGGGGGCGAGTTGGGGGGGGGGATTAGCTCCAATAGGAGGATGAATGAGGCAGATTGAAATTTCGGTGCTGTTCATACAGTGACATTTCCTGCCGTGGTTATTGCACGGAGAATGCCCAATAGAGGCATGGCGGGGGCCAGGGGTGGGGGCTGTTTGTTCTCCCTCTCCAAGGGGCCCATTCATGTTTAATTAGTGCTTGGAAAATATCTCAGTCAAAATGACAGAGCATCAGAAGTCATAGTATTGCTTCTCACTAAAAAATATTAGCCTTCCCAGGCTAATAAATGCAAATGCCTTTGCCTAATAGAGATGCAGTCGTCAGGTTGGGAATTCTTGTCCGCTGAAGCAGTCGCACTCTGTGTCTTCCTTAGTTTCTCCAAGCATCCAGCATGGGCCTCAGGTCTTCAGCACCATCGAGGGGGCGCCCATCTCGCTGCCATGTCGCGCCTCTGGCACCCCCAAGCCTGACATTACCTGGTCCAAGGTAAGGAACCCAATCCCATCCCGAATTAACTAAAGAGCTTCTTTGATTAATTCTGCCATACATTGTGAACTTAGGACCTTCTGGGATGTAAACCTGAAAGATTGGTTTTCTAGTTCTGACATATGGTGTGGTTCAGCCCCTGCTATGGGTCTAAAGCAGCCAAAGAAGCCCTTAGTGTCTTGTATATAGAAACACGTTTGACCTTCTAGTCATTGGAACCGCTTACATGCAAATTTGCAGTGCGTTGAGGTTCTGTTTCAGTTGGTAAATCATACTCACATCTAACCTCATGAAAAAGGTGTTCAAAGCTGATCAAACTTCATCATTGTCCTGTACAGCTGGGCCAGAGTGGGCTGGACATTCCGATTTGGGTGTTCGACACTTAATATGGCCATCTAGCGCCTATAATATTTTTAATTTTCTAAACAGGCTGGGATTACATTATTACCGCCAGTTAAAATGGTGCAGGGACTCACACCAAACATGCATCTTCCGCATAGAAAACTTCTCCGACGCTGGACCCCTTTTCGCTGTGGTACAAGAATATGGCTGTTTCTTCTCAACACCTGCATTTCATAATACATTTTTAGCGTTTTATTTCATGGTCTGGTTTCCGCAATGACAACGGCACATGATGAAAACCAGCGAAAGGCTCTTTGTGTAGTGAACATGTGCTTGAGGAATGTGGGTCTATCTTTTTCCTTGTCTTGGTAGGCACATTTGTTTCTGTGACTTGTAAAATTATATGCCATTAAAGTGAATGGGACGTAGAAGGCCAATGAAAACCTGCTCTGTTAAGTTCTGCACCAGCTGCAGTTATGATTCTTTCCTCCATGCACCCACTGAGGTCCCCTCCCTGTGATGTTAGGGTCCTTACACTGGTGATGTCACATTTTGGTGCCTCTCAATTTTTGCCTGTCGTAAAAGAATTTGGACTTCTGACTTTATTGATGTAAATAATCAAAGGTCTCTTTAGGTTGTCTTTTTTGGGAAGTGAAGAGACGGTCACCTTTGTTTCCTCCCAGAGAGGTGAGCTGTTGGACCTGAGTAGTGAGCAGTTCTCCTTGGGCCATGACGGCACCCTGTATATAGCCTCTCCCACCGGCAGTGAGTCCGGAGAATTTGTCTGCACTGCCACCAATGCCGCTGGATACAGCTCCAGAAAGGTGCAGCTGACTGTGTATGGTAAGAGGCAAGACTCTCTATCCTTGTCAGGACCCCTGATTGAACAAGAAGCATAACAACTGGGTTAGAAGCAGTCAGGGGTGCCTGTGTCCATTCACTTGTCTGTACTTGTCAGTGAGGCCTAGAGTGACTGGCCCAAACAGTGGTCCTGGCGGCTCTGGTAGGCCGGTGGAGGTGTCGGTGACTGCAGGCGAGGACGCCATCTTGCCGTGCGAGGTCCAAAGCATCCCCCCTCCTGTCATCAACTGGGCCAAGGAGCGGCAGCTCATCTCCCCCTTCTCCCCCAGGTAAGCTCGCTTCCTGCTGCTCCTACTCTTGGCATTGCTTTTGCACAGCTAGACCATTGTCCGTCGGGCCGCATCAGACTGCAGATGAGAAGCTGCTCATGCTCTCAGTGGAACGGCTCTTGCACCATCGTGCCTGGGAGCGAGACTCTCCCAAACAAAAGGAGACATTTGTTCTCCTGCTGCTGGCTTCTCACCCAACCCTTTCTCTCGAAGTGTGGAGTTCTGACTGGGCCTACAAATCATGTCCATGTGTTTCAGAGGCACGTTGAAGCCAAGCCGGGCTTCCCGCGGCCTTCTTTGGGGCCCCAGCATGATTCTGCGGAAGTAAAGGGGCTGCCGTGTGTCCGTCTGCAGCGGGGCCGGTGCTTTGAGTCGTCCCAAAGCCTCTGCGCAAACTTGGGGGCGCTAAAGTTCCACAGGCTGCGGAAAATCAGTGACGTGTAATTTTTCTTGCAATGCCACATGGTCCAGAGAATCCCTGTATCTCCCGGCCTCATGACTCATTGGTGATGAGTCTCCAGGGCTGAATTGGCCCATGAGAAGTTTAAGTTTGTGTTTTTGCTGAATATGCAACGAGGCTTTAGGTGGAGACAGTAAATAGCTGTGGCAAAATGGTCAGCAGTGTATGTCCTCTGGCTTCCAGGCACAGCCAGCTGCCTTCCGGGTCGATGAAGGTCCTGGAAACCCGGGTGTCGGACAGCGGCACCTACCTGTGCGTTGCCACAAACATCGCTGGAAACTTCTCTCAGGAAGTAGTGCTGAACGTCCATGGTAAGGGTGGATAGTCCTTATATTACCACGCCCTGTAAACCGCCTTCACTTTCCTCTGAGCTTCTTGACTTCACAGCGTCCAGTTAACCAGACTCGTTCTCGAACCCGTACCAGCGCCCACTAGTATTAACGACTATCTAGTATATAGTACCTCCGCGGATCCGCAGTGCTTGGGCTGTAGGAAGAAAAAATATACGCTGGCAGCCGTCCCCTTGTTAACGTCTTTTTCAGTCTATCTGGCTCCAGCTACGTTCCCGAGGGAAGTCGAACAGGGACGGACACAACTGACCCACTTCCCTCAACATGGAAAAATATCTGCCCGTAATGGTCCGAAGGCATGGCTGCGATTCCCATAATGCCGTAATTCTTTTCTCCTGCAGTTTTAAAAGGAAATGCCATGTATGAAACTTTCAGGAGCTGACTTATATAGAGTGATGTAATAGAACAGAAGAGAAGAGAATGCCTTTATTGCCATTGTAACAAGTAACAATGAAACTCAATGCCTGTGATGTAATGGCTCAGGAACAAATTTTATTTTTACATATATGAGAGAGAGAGAGAGCGAGTGAGAGAGAGAGAGAGAGAGAGAGAGAGTTCTGTGGAAAAATCTGTTGAAGGCAGGCAAAGAAGATGTTTAAGGTCATTTCTCTGGGTAGTAAGTGTATATTTGCTCAGAAAAAGACCCCACAATTTAGCATTAGAAGAAAAGCAAATACAATAAAAAATAAAGAGGAATTTCTTCTGTTCTCCAGAAAGATGTCTTGATATCTTGCTGGATGGTTCCCAAACCTCTAAGGGGCCACCCCAACAATTCCACATGCTAGTTAAATTTCACCACCAGCTGAAATCATCAGTTAACTTCAGCAGTCATGCCGTCTGCAGTTCAGACTAGACAGTCTGTCTGAAATTAAGCAAGTTTGGGCCTGAACAGAACTTGGATGGCAAACCAGCTAGAAAAGCCATGTTGTTACTGGATAAGGTGTTCTTGTGGCCGTCAGGTTATCCCCTCCTCTGTCCTTTCAGCTCATAGTCATCCCCTAAATGTAGCTGGTGAATTCTCTTCACCACCTTAGCTACTGTGTGGTTAGCACACTGGCACCTAATATGGCATCATCCAGGTGGGGGCCACACAGTGGTGGTGCTTGAAGTGGCTCCCCATTGGTTCTGTAATGTGCTATGGGAGTCTTGAAAAAGCGTTATTTCAAGATAATTTTCATTCGTTTGATTTAAATAGCTAAATATCTCGATGAGGTATCGATTAGCTAAACACGGTTGTCTAGTAGTCAAGTCAAAAAACGCACTGGCACACTGCATGGTTGCTGCATTTACTCCTGTGATTTTAGGAGAGGGTTGGAAATAGCTAAGCTAATGTACTTTGACAGACAATATAGTTTCAGACAAACATGAAGATTTTATACGTCATTTTTCGGGCTGAGGCTTTTGCACAGTTACTGTATCTGTTTTTTTCCTCCATGGAAGTATCGCCCGCAGTTCAACAGGAGCTTTCTTCGGAGAGTACTTCTGCCATTTTATGGTACACATTCTGTTGGGACCGTTTCCTTTCCGTGGTCTCCTACAAAAGTCATTTATTAAGTTGCTTAGATTCCGAACACGTGACAATATTAGGTATAATATCAGGTCTGTGACTTTCAAAGGTCCGACGTCTCCTCACCACGGAGTCCGCCTGAAAGCATTTGGGAAAGGAGTCTGATGGAGTACCTTCCTGTGCTTGAGAGGGAGGAAAATGGGCTTTGAAAGACATTTGGTGTGCCAAGTGTGGTTTTTATGAATTGTTTATAATGTTTAAGAGAGCCGATCATGTTTGAAGACTCCAATTAAGATTACGCTGTATGATTGTTAAATTACAGTAATCAGGGTGTGCATTTAATTACACCACAGTGGTGGGGAGCCTTTGTGCATTCCTGAGGGTAGTTAAGGAACAATTATGGACATCAGGACAAAATCTAACATGTCCCACTTTTGGAATACAGCTGTAACTGCAAATATAAACACCAGTAAATAGAGTGAATAGCATCTGCAGAACCTTTTATTTGGTTTTTATGCATTATGACTTATTTCAATTGCGATAATAATTTTTTTATTGATTGTCGAAGGCTTGTTCTCATTAAATGTGATGCCGACTATGGTCTGTTCACTTCCGCCAGTTCCCCCGAGGATTCAGGCCGGCCCCAGGGTGATGAAGGTCCATGCTGGGCACCCCGCCGACCTGCCCTGCGTGGTGAAGGGGGTGCCGACTCCTGTGGTCACCTGGCTGAAGGATGGCGCCGCCCTGCTGGTGGACGGGGGACAGTACGTGAGCCTGCCTGACGGCACCCTCACGATCACAGAAACGGTGCTGTCGGACTCGGGGACGTTCACCTGCGTGGCCAGTAGTGTGGCGGGACGAGATGAGGCGCACATCCAGCTGCAGGTCCAAGGTGGGCCCTCGCTAATCCCCCTGGCATGGTGCCATTTTCCACAAGAGGATTTTAAAGAGCACAAACGTTTTTCGCTGAATGTCTCCTCTGTGCTCCTCTAGTCCCCCCGACTGTCGAGGAGTCTGAGCCTCCATTTAACAGCCCTCTACAGGAAAGAGTGGCCAGCCAACGCATTGCCTTCCCCTGCCTGGCAAAAGGTTCTGTCTGGAAACTCATCATGTGTTTCTTTGTTGTCTTTTACTTTCTCTGTGTTTATGGATGTGCCTGAGGAGAGAATAGAACAGAACAGAACAGAATAGATACTTTATTGGCATTCAGAACATACACCGGTTAGTGCACATCAGAACGAAATTACGTTGCATTGACTCATCATCGGCCCAGCAGAGTGTATAAACATTAAAAATCTTAAATTTTAAAAATATAAAATCTAAATAGAAAATAGAATATAAAGTGGAATTAACATAGACTATACATAATAATATATTAACAGCAGTATAACCGCAAAGACCAGTGTACATCAGTTAAAACCAGTGTAAAACCAGTTTATGGACGTGCCTGAGAGCATCTCTCCTTGCTGGGGCAGGAACCCCGAAGCCTGTGATCAAGTGGCTGCGTGACGGTGAGGAGCTGACGGGGAGCGAGCCTGGCGTGTCCATCCTGGAGGACGGCACGCTGCTCCTCCTGGCCTCTGTGTCGCCGCGTGACAGCGGAGAGTACGTGTGCGTGGCGGTCAATGACGCGGGCACCACGGAAAGGAAGTACCTCCTGAAGGTCAACGGTGAGTTCCTGCGGCTCTGGCTTCGGCTAAAGGGGGCTAATGATGGTGGTTGGCTCAGGCCTCTGACTCCGGCTGGCCCCCACTCTGCAGTGCCCCCAGCTGTTAACGATAACGAGAGTCCAGCCAACGTATCCGTGGTGCTCAGCCAGTCCACCAGCCTGTTGTGTGAGATCACAGGAAGTCCCACGCCTGTTATCACCTGGTACAAAGATGGTGTCCCAGTATGTAATATTTCATATCTCTAATGCAAATGTGACTATGGCACAATGTAATTTTAGATTTTTTTGCTGTATCTATTATCTTCATGCTTTTATACTTATGTTTTACACATATATCTTTAGCAGCTATTACATGAAAATATCCCATAGAAATCACTTTAACAAAAGAGAATTGAGCAAAGCTACTGAATACAGGGGTTATGTTGCAGAACCTAAGCATGCTTCTGGCTCCAGGTAGCCCCCAGCAGTTCAGTTCAGATCCTGCAGGGGGGCAAAACCCTGAGGTTCCTGAAGGCAGCCACCTCTGATGCGGGCCGCTACAGCTGCCGGGCGATCAATGTCGCGGGCAGCACCGAGAAAGACTTCAGCCTGGAAGTTCTGGGTGAGCCTCCGAGGGTGAGTTCATGCCATTAGTCATGTAGATAAACCATGTCGCTAAGTGTAACTGTCTTTTTCAGTGCCTCCCAGCATAAGCGGCGACGCCAGCCCGCAGGACGTGTCAGCTGTCCTGAATCAGGAGGTCAGCCTGGAGTGCAGAGTCAAAGGGGAGCCATTCCCCGATATTCAGTGGTTCAAGGACGGCAAGTGAGTATCTTCATCATTCCATTGACTCCAATATTACGTCTGCTGAATGCTAACGGTTTTTGCTGAGGGTGGACATGGTTGTCTTGATTGAAGCTAATTGATAAAGTTGCTAGAAAAACAAGTTTGCAACCTCTCCAGAGGTGCACCAGGAATAAATGGAAAAGCTATCTTGATTGATTTGTTTAGAGCATGTTGAGACAGCATAGGTTTCTGTGCAAAATTACTGCTAATGGCAGCTACGTTAATTCGAGCCAGGCCAGTGTTTCTGGGCGACCCAAACTTCGAGCTGTCGAACCGAGGCCAGGTGCTAAAGATAAGGAGCCCCCGTCTGGGTGAGCAAGGTCACTACCACTGTGACGTGACCAACGTGGCGGGAAAGCAGTCCAAGGACTTCAAGTTAAATGTGTATGGTGAGTCCCTCTGGTCCCTGTGGGTGTGATGCCAAACGTTCGGCTCACGCCCTAGCAAGAATCTGACCCTATTGCTGTGCTTTCAACATAGTGCCCCCCAGCATCAAGGGGGCCAATGTCACAGCGGAGGTGACCGCCCTGCTGAACACCCCCGTGACGCTGGAGTGCGAGGTCCGTGGCATACCCCTACCTGCCATCACCTGGTACAAGGACGGGCGAGCCCTCCTCTCGGGTCGCCACGCCATCTACGTGGACCGGGGACAGTTCCTGAAGATCCCCCTGGCTCAAGTGGCTGATGCCGGCCGCTACACCTGCCGTGCCACCAGCGTCGTCGGGACAGCTGAGAAGTCCTATAAGCTCCAGGTCTATGGTAAAAAATAACTTACCCTTTTTCTGTCCAATAAGAAGAATACGGATTCATAATATCAGTGTGAAAAGTATGGATGTCCTTTGAAAGTTGGTGAAAGTAAGAGTGAAATAGAACACTTTAGTGGCAGCAAAGAAGTGTCATCTGTGACTTGTTCTGTTCCTAAGTAATTCAGTTGTGTGTCTTCCCAGTCCCTCCAACTATAGAGGGGGTCCTGGACACCCCAGCCAAGAGGAAGGTGCTAGCAGGAAGGACTCTGGTGCTAGAATGTGAGGCAGGTGGACACCCTCCCCCCACATTGACCTGGCTGAAGGACGGTATACCTCTGAAGAGCGGGGACAGCGTCAGGGTCCTGCAGCAAGGCAGGAAGATTGAGATCCCCAGCGCTGCCACATCAGACGCAGGGAGATACGTGTGCGTGGCGACCAGCGTCGCCGGGGAAGAAGAGATCAAATACGATGTCAATGTTCTAGGTAACCCTAATAATAATAATTGACACTTTATTGATCCCTGTGGGGAAATTGCGTTTTATGCCTCCCTCAACTTGCTCTTTGTTGAGTAAGTTGTCCGCAAAGGGCAGCCACCCGTTGGGGCACCCAGGGAGCTGGGGGTTAAGTGCCTTGCTCAAGGACCCACAGACATGCTGAGGCTGGGTTTGAGCCGGCGACCTTGTGATTACAGGAACACAGGCTTAGCCCACTGAGCCACACGCTGCCCCCCAAACTACCCTAACTGCTTCACCACCTTGCTCCATGGATGCAGATCATTATAGTAGCTGTGACTTGTGCCAAACATAATGTCTTAAACAATGTATCAAATAAGGTACTTAAACGTATATCTGTATTGCAACTGCTTGTCCGATAAAGATGGTCATGAGCCTGGATCCTATGCTAGGAAACAGGACACAAGGCAGGGGACACTCCGCCTCATTAACATCATATGACCCCATTTTGGAGGTGTAGGACAATAACGTCACCATGACACCCTGTGACGTAACCAGCTGGAAAGGGATTCTGTATCCATCAAAAGCCCTGTTAATATAATGCAGCATACTCATGGTATGTGCTGATGAAGCCTTCTTAGACAGTTTAAATAAAGTGCAAAGCCAGGCAGTGATCAAGCTCTAATGTGCAGATTAGTTTGCTTAGTGAGAGTCCAGCAGGTTGGCTGTATTCAGTTCGATCTTCATTTATTTCAGAAAATCATGATTCAGAGTCCCCAGGTGTGGTTCCATCCCTGTCGAATGGGCTCCCAGCAGGCGTGCCAGATGCGTTACTGGTGGCCTGTCCCTGTCGAATGGGCTCCCAGCAGGCGTGCCAGTTGCGGTACTGGTGGTCTGTCCCTGTCGAATGGGCTCCCAGCATTACTGGTGGGAGGCAACACATTCGGTTTAACGGACCGGGACTGTCTGTTAGCAGACGGTCCGGCAGAACATCTATAAGACCCTAGATAAGTCAGTAAATGATAACTGCCTCTTTGGTTCTTGGCTGCAACATTTAACGGTACGTTATGTTGTCACATATGCTCAGTCTGTCTTCTTATCTTTAGAAAAGTATATCAAATCGAAAAAAAACAGCTGAAATCTTTATCTTTACTTTGAGGACCCTCTTTCCTGTGGCAGACTTACTGTACATTTATCAGCTGATACTTATCCAAAGCTACTCACTATTACTAAATATTAATACAGCTAGACATTTCCTGGGTACTTTGCAGGATACTATTAAAAGTCGTCACACTGAGGAATTTCCATTCTACTGAACATAGCTGACTCAGTGTTACTGCTGCCCTGCTCAGCGATGTCCGCCTGTTTACCTGAATGCATCTCCACATGTCAACTTGCATGTCATCCACATTTCTGGATACGAACATCACTGCTGGAGCAATTCTAGTCTTCAGTCCTCTTGGGCAGCATTCGATGGCCGAAGCCCAAAGGTTTGTAGAATCAGTTGCAGAAAGTGACTTTTGCACACTTTACCAAGACAAACATAGATCCATATCACTGTCTGGAGCCCAGGATCCGTGGGTTAGGGGTTATTTTTCTAACAGAATTCAGATCCCACTGTTCCGACAAAAGCAGCTGAACTTCTGTTGTAAGGAATGTTGGGAAACTTTTGTCTTTTCTGTTCAGTGCCACCTTCGGTGGAGGGTGGGGGTCAGACCTTGGACATCACCGTCATCGTGAACAATCCTCTGGAGCTGTCATGTCATGCCATTGGGACCCCGGCACCCCTCATCGCGTGAGTGCGCCCTTCTGTCATTCTCTGCGCAGGAACGTGCTCTTCCACCTGTTTTACATTTACATAGTATCACATTATAGATGCTTTTATCAAAAGCAATGTAGAGGTGAGAAAGGAGGGGTTGCTAGGGCCCTAGTGAGATCGAAGAACAAAACTCACTCAGTCCACGGGATGTATTTTCGAGAACATTCCTGTGGGCTTAGTGAGTTTTGGAAATCTAAAGGTTCTTCATTGAGGCAGATGAGGACTAAGTGAGTTTTGGTTCCCAGTACTGTAACATTAGATGAGAAAGCCTGACTTTAGGTCACTGGCAGTCTCATCTCAAAACCAACAAAAAATGGACTGAGTGAGTTTTGGAAATTTGCTCTTCATCCAGGGGTAACAGTTTGGCTGATGGGCCGAATGGCAAAATCAGTGTACCGACTGCAGCATTTGAACTGGCAACCTTCCCAACCCTATAAAACCTAAAGACTTTGTCCAGTAATCTACTAGGAGTTAGTCTGTTTTGTGGGCAAATACATCTTATAGTAAATTCTCAAACAGCATAACAGATGTTAGGTGAGGAATGGAATTAGATAACTGGCACAGCTGGTCTTGCAGTTAAACAGTCATCGTGTCCAGCTGACGCAAACCCCCTGCACTCTGCCTTCCAGCTGGCTGAAGGATGGCCAACCCATCAAGCAGGGCCCCGGCATCAGGATCACGGCCAATGGGAGGAAGCTGGTCATCTCCCAGGCCCAAGCATCAGATGCGGGCCGCTTCCGGTGTGTGGTCACGAACGAGGCTGGAGACCAGGGCAAGGACTTCAGCGTGGTCGTGCATGGTAGGCACCATTAGGGGGATGTCTGATCTTCTGCAATGAAGATACCTACTGAGACTTAATATCAAGCCTTTACAAAGTAATACATTAATGTCTTAATGTTGTTTTCATCTGAATGCTTTCCACTGGAAGAATCTCATTCTATAAAGGTAACAAAATTATTCCTTTTTAACACGTAGAGAAGTGCATTTGTGTGTTGTCATTGGTATACGTTGTGTGTAGTAAACACTCCATGCATTGGTACTGATGAAAAACAGAGGTGCAGTGTACATTAAACATGTGAGGATCAGGCTTTTGATTTTTGGTTTTAAACCACTTTTATTTTTCAGTAAAACTCACTACACTACATGTTTTCAATCCACATTATTGTCCATGGAATACAATTATTCAATTACTATTGTTAATTTTTCTAAAATTATGCAATATCACAATGCCTGAGTTGATAATATAAGAAATTACGTAATAATGAGAAATCTTTCTGATTAAATTTACTACCCTTGTAACAGTGTATTTGGTAACGCTTCACTTGAGGATATGAATAATGTAGTAGTACATGTTTACTTAATGCATTAATTAACAAGTAACTAAGTGTTTGTTAAGTACTGAACCCATGTTCTTTCATCGTTAATCAATCTTGACTATTTCATGGGGAAAGCAATATTAGTTCATGATTTGCTCTTGAGTAGTAAATGAGTTAATAAGTATTTGTGCTCCCTCAAGTGAAATCTTTCTATTATTAACTAATTAGTTATGACTGTTAAATAATATAGTGCCTGAATGGAATACATGAACTGTCATGATTAATTAACAATGAACAAGCATGAGATTAATGATGAACAAGCATGAGATCAGTATGTAACTAACACTTAGTTAATTAATGCATTAAGTAAGCATGTACTACTACATCGTTCATGTCCCCTCAAGTGAAGCGTAACCATGTATTCTAATATATTGACGTCTCTTTCCCCTGTGTTACATATTTGCATATTTGAGTTAGATTTTTATAACTTTACGCCTTAATACTAATTCTTGCTGAAACATTTTCATATTAAATGTTGATATCGAAGGTGCACACAATAGTTACTTCGGTAACACTTTGACTGGGCACAAATAATTTAGTATTATAGTACTGTATTACTTATGTATTAATTAACCACTAAATAAATCTTAGTTACATACTGATTTCATGTTAAGTCATCATTAATAAATCACGATGCATGTCTTATGTCAAGCAATTACCATATTTCCTACTTCTATTTCTGTTAATTACTACTTTGAATCCACAGTCATGCTATTTCTCCATCCCTCTCT
Source organism: Hippopotamyrus pictus (assembly GCA_026781145.1). Taxonomy (NCBI): domain Eukaryota; kingdom Metazoa; phylum Chordata; class Actinopteri; order Osteoglossiformes; family Mormyridae; genus Hippopotamyrus; species Hippopotamyrus pictus. The sequence continues at coordinate 15,120,375 of JAODLC010000036.1, read as the reverse complement.
TAGTGCCGCCATCGATTCGCTCTAATGGACCAGCCGATCGCTCCGTGATCCTCCACAACTCTATCATCCTACAGTGCTTGGCTAACGGCATCCCCGCTCCCGCCATCACCTGGTTGAAAGACGGCCTCCCCGTGACCAGCACCCCGGGGCACCTGAAGGTAGCAGCCTGTCTGTGCCTAGGTTCTGATCCATTCTTCTGGGCGCCACAGTTGGGTTTACATGTGTCTGTGTCCACAGCTGGAGTCGGCGGGCCGAGTGCTGGAGATTGTGAAGGCTGCCCTGGAGGATTCTGGGAGGTACACCTGCGTGGCCACCAATGCCGCCGGAGAGACTGAGCAGCACATCAGGCTCAGTGTCTATGGTATGAGGCTGCCTGTGGCCAATGGGCTGCCTGCGGAAACACTCTCTCACATCCCGAATGAACACGTTCATGCGTTATGCAACATCTCCCTGGGTCCCCAGAACCGCCCATGATCCCCCGAGGTGGACAGACGGTGAACGAGACGGTACTCGCTGGGTATCCCATTCAGCTGCAGTGCAAGGCTCTAGGAAATCCCCTTCCAGGTAATTCCCTGTAAGGTAATAAATCTATCCTCCATAACCTCTTATTCAATGCGCTGTTGTGGCGAGCCTGGAGCCAATCCCAAGCAGCACAGCATAGAAGGCAGTCGAAAAGTCTGTTCCCAAACCAAGTTATTAGCAGACTAGCACACGCGGGGGTTTTTAGGGAGGTTTTTTATGACACCAACACCATGTGACTTACCAGCCATCACATGGTACAAGGACGGCCGGCCGTTGACCAGCATGGTTGGAGTGACCCTCGTGAACCGCGGCCAGGTGCTGGAGATTGACGAGGCCCAGATGTCGGATGCGGGCCTGTACAGGTGCGTGGCGGTCAGCCTGGCGGGAACCGCAGAGCTCTTCTACCACCTCCAGGTGTACGGTGAGTCAGATGAAGGTGTGTGTTCTGTTCACACTTGTTATGATCCTTGCATGTGTAGGAATACTAAGACACAAACGATGGTGTTGGACAAATAACCTGGCTCCAACACAACCTACCTTATTTAATTCCATACATCCATTGTCTGTAACGGCATATCACGGCCATTCACTCACACCCCATTCACTCACACACCATTCACTCACACACCATTCACTCATACTCTATTCACTCACACACTCACACCCCATTCACTCACTCCATTCACCCACACACTATTCACTCACACACCATTCACTCATACTCTATTCACTCACACACTCACACACCATTCACTCACACTCCATTCACTCACAAACCATTCACTCACACTCCATTCACTCACAAACCATTCACTCACACACCATTCACTCATACTCTATTCACTCAGACACTCACACTCCATTCACTCACACTCCATTCACTCACACACATTCCTGCACATCCTGCAGTGCCCCCCTCCATCACCAGCAGCAGTGGCACGGTCACCGTGGTCGTCGATGAGCCCGTCCGCCTTGAGTGTGAAGCGAGTGGCGTGCCCACACCAAGCCTCACCTGGCTCAAGGATCACAGTCCCGTTTCCAGCTTCTCAGATGGTGTGCAGGTAAAGCCAGGTGTTCCTCCAGGTCTTTCACATAGTTATTTAATCCAATCATCTCCTACTGATTAGTGCTAGTGATTCCCATGGTAATCTTTTCATTCCTAAGTGCTTATCTAGTTCAACATCAAGGTGAGAGTTGAGACATCACTTAGAAGCACATGGCAGGGGACTGTTATTTAATATCCTTTGATATTTTACATATTTAAATAATACTATTTAACTTACTGTTGCAGTTCTCTCGACTTAAAAGCAGATGAAATCTTATTTATGGTTGAAATAATGTCTACCTTGTAAATGGGTACTGGCAGTTGTATCATAGTATTAAAATATGCAGCCTTGTGATTGGTCCTTTTCCTTACACTGTGGCCCTTGAGTAGGCGTGTATTGAAGCAGTGGTTTCCCATTGGTTATTTCTGACACCGCTCCCTGCACACCTGGTCTTCTCAGGTGCTGTTTGGGGGGCGGGTGCTGACCATCAGCAGTGCTCAGGTGACTGATGCCGGGCAGTACACCTGTGTGGCCGTGAACGTGGGCGGTGAACAGCAAAGGGAGTTTGATCTTCGTATCTACGGTGAGTCCTGTTGTCAGTTTTATTCCTGAATCAGATTTGCTGGTGGCTGTCATTCTAAACAGAAAAAGAGAGCTTTGTTATTGCTTGCACCTTTCTTGCTAAGCTAAGTTAAATCTGTCTTTTCTAACATGCTCAATAATATCTTTAGCATGACTTTGACTTGGAGTTAATGAGGTATAAGTCGAAATTAATGAGCTGATTTCATTGCTGAAGGATTAAGTCTGTGCCGTCGGGTTTTTGAAAATGATCAAAAGAGACTGTCAGCGAGAGCATATTTGTCGCTATAATTATTACCAGTCTTTGACAACTTCCTGCATCTGGAAAATTGTACTTGTTCCTGTGCTTATGGCTCTCTTCCGTGGAAGAAAACCAGGAACAGCAAACTGGCAATGAGGCATGGCAAAGTCCAGATCTCAGCATCTATTGGGAAGTCAGTATAAAAGTGTGGATGTGAATTAGAGGTAGAGAGATACATGGCAGCTTTAAAAAGCACTGCTGCTTGTTTTTGATTTGGCATGGATGCTTGGTTTTGATAAATGGCAATAATGAAGGGTAGGGGTCAGAGATGAGAGCATGCAAAGCTAGGAAATGGTTTACAGTATTCAGCTTGGAGGTGTCTTTCCCTTCCTGCGGTTGGTCTCTCATTCACATGAGCCAAGAAGCAGACTGATGACATACAGTGCTGGCTCATTAGTTAGCAAGATCAGCACCCAGAGACCTCAAAGACTGGCGGACTTTGTTCTGGTACCAGATCTTGTCATTGGCCAGACATTGTGACCAGACATCATGGCCAGACTAAAGAGACACCAGACGTTTCCTTTCATGTAACTGTGCAGTGCAGATTGTTGTTCTCATCAGGGACAATTTCCTGCTAATCCTATGTCAAGCAAGCTGACGATGGGGGTATGAGGCACCAGTTCCATAAGTAGTTTGTTAAGATTAAACATGAAGATTAACTTTATTGATCCCAGAAGGAAATTCTGGTACATACAAGACAAAAAGTACTTGAAATAGCTCATTGCTTGGCCTCTGAATGTGAGTATAATTGAGCAACTGAAATCAATAACATTTTGGTTACAAATTTAGATAGTGATGGGTCACAAACTATCAGTGTCTGTGTTACTAATCATAATAAGAAAGCTGGTTAAAACAAGTGGCTGATTGGAAGCACCTGGTAATCCCATCATTTTTATTATTATTAACTTCTGGTTCATCTCTGCTGTGATACGCTTTTACCAGTTTCGTTCATTTAGCAGTAATAGCAGAGTCAGAAATTGTAGCGTGGGTGAGCAGTCAGGAGAGCCAGTCCCATAACAATTCACTTGGCGACAAAATCACACTACAGACTCAACAACATATTTTTAAAGTTTTTAAATGACTTGTGGCATTAATAAGAGCAAATGAACAAAGAGAAAGAAAAAACTATTTGCCTCTCAGCAGTACTTTTCCTTGCATTGATCTGAGCACGCACAGACATACCTGTCAGATCTTGTGATCGTACCGTATCCCTCTCTGTGAACGTTGAATGGATGGGCCTGAGTTCCACCTTGTGCTGCTGTCGTAGGTTATCTGCACTCTGCTTCCATTGAGGTGGAGCCTTTTCTCTTTAGAGGGCAACATATCACCGCAGTGCCTGTGATTGGAAGGACGCTGGTTCAAGCTTTGCCTCAGCCGAATAGTCATGTCTTTTGGCTCTTGAGCAAGGCCTGTAATCTATATATATTTATATATATGTCCATCTGTTATGGAAAGCAAAATGGGGTAGGCAAAAAGGGATTTTCTCCACAAGGGATCAATGACGTGTTATTATTATTATTATTATTACTCTCTCTGAGCCTGACCCTCTGTTTGTTCTGCTGCAGTCCCGCCCAGCATCATGGGGGAGGAGATGAATGTCACTGTGCTGGTGGGGCAGCCCGTGGAGCTGCTGTGCCAGAGCGATGCCATCCCACTGCCCACACTGTCCTGGCGTAAGGACAGGCGGCCACTTTTCAGGAAGCCGGGCCTTAGGGTGTCCGAAGACGGAAGCGTGTTGAAGGTGATGTCTCTCCCTCTTCATATCCTTCTAACCACTTACCCTGGTCAGGGTCACAGGCCTACTTCAGATCCTTCTGACCACTTACCCTGGTCAGGGTCACAGGCCCACTTCATATCCTTCTGACCACTTACCCTGGTCAGGGTCACAGGCCCACTTCAGATCCTTCTGACCACTTACCCTGGTCAGGGTCACAGGCCCACTTCAGATCCTTCTGACCACTTACCCTGGTCAGGGTC
>JAODLC010000036.1:15090009-15103453 GCA_026781145.1 Hippopotamyrus pictus | reverse complement strand
TTCTGTCAGAAAGGTAAGACCTAAACCACTCTAGTGCAGTCCCTGTGATGCCCACACAATGCTCCAGCCGGGAGATTGCGAGTGTGCAATCAAAAGACAACTTCATGAAAGTAAATACAGAGGGTTTACCATTATGTGCCAACAACTGGTAAGCCTCAAGAATAAGAAGGCCCGATTGAAGAACTTGCCTGTTGTAATTTGCACCATACCTCGTAAAAGCATTTCCATTGTGCAGTCCCACCCAGCATTGACCACCCTGAGGATGAGCGAGTGGTGGAGACCATTAGCAACCCCGTCACTTTTGTCTGTGATGCCTCTGGCATCCCCCCGCCCAGCCTCACCTGGTTGAAGAACGGCCGCCCCATAGGTGAGCTTTCTCAACCTGACCGAGATGCACTCAGTGAGTTAATTCTGCCAACACATTGATTTAATATATTGATGCATCAAATGACTCCACAGAGAACACAGAATCCCTGGAGTTGCACATTCTCTCAGGGGGGGGGAAGCTCCAGATCGCACGCTCGCAGCTGTCAGACAGTGCTAACTACACGTGCGTGGCATCCAACGTGGAAGGCAAAGCCCAGAAGAACTACCACCTCACCATCCAAGGTGGGGAAAGAGCTGACAAAACTGCAGGAATGACATTAATGAGCATGGTGGTAGATGTCGATGCTGATGTCGATGCTGATGTCGATGTTGATGTCGATATCAATGTCGATGCTGATGTCGATGTCGATGTTGATGTCGATGTTGATGTCGATGTCAATGTCGATGTCAATGCTGATGTTGATGTCGATGGCGATGTCGATGCTGATGTCGATGTCGATGCTGATGTCGATGTCGATGCTGTTGTCGATGTCGATGCTGATGTCGATGTTGATGTCGATATCAATGTCGATGCTGATGTCGATGTCGATGCTGATGCTGATGTTGATGTCGATGTTGATGTCAATGTCAATGTCGATGTCACTGCTGATGTCGATGGCGATGTCGATGTCGATGCTGATGTCGATGTCGATGCTGTTGTCGATGTCGATGCTGATGTCGATGTCGATGCTGTTGTCGATGTCGATGCTGATGTCGTTGTCGATGTCAATGTCGATGCTGATGTCGATGCTGATGTCGATGTCGATGCTGATGTCGATGTCGATGCTGATGTCGATGCTGATGTCGATGTCGATGTCGATGCTGATGTCGATGCTGATGTCGATGCTGATGTCGATGTTGATGGCGATGTCGTTGTTGATGTCGATGTCGATGCTGATGTCGATGTTGATGTCGATGTTAATGGCGATGTCGTTGTTGTTGATGTCGATGTCAATGTTGATGTCACCTGCCGTATCTTTTTCTAGTTCCTCCCAGCATCGCCGGCTCAGAGCTGCCCAGTGAGGTCAGCGTGCTGCTGAACGAGAGCATCCAGCTGATCTGCAGTGCACAGGGGGCCCCGGCCCCCACCATCCAGTGGCTGAAGGACGGCAAGCCGTTAAGCACCGGAGGAATCCAGAGCAGCAGGTGGGCCCCTGGGCCAGGAGATTGCAAAAACATGACAACTATGTTTGGAGAGGTTCTGATCCAAATTTCTCTGCAGGATCAGCCCAGATGGCAGTACCTTGAGCATCATCAGAGCGCTCCCTGGGGACAGTGGGAAGTACACCTGTGTTGCAACCAACACCGCCGGAGAGGAGGACAGGATATTCAGTCTCAACGTGTTTGGTGAGTAAAGATGTTAAGTTTCCCTCAGCCTGTCCTTGTGGACATCTGAGTTCTGTTCGATAGATGATCTGAATACCACATCTTGAGTTACAAACGTAACTCATTTAGATGATATATTAAAGTCTTTCATTTTCAGAGGAAAAGAATTTTGTATTGCTACTTATAACACAGCTGAATAACCATAGTATTTTGAAGAGAAGGTTTTTTGGGAGGAGTCTGGTAGAGGTAATGTAGATTTCACTTTCAAAACTGCAACTTTTGGTTATTAATTAGCATTTATTCCCTTTGTAATTCATTGTAAGCCGTTATGTAATTATGTTTGCAATTTAAGTATATGACCATTAAATTAGAGGAAATATATTAAGTAAGGAGACCTAATATTGAGTTGCTGAGTCAGCAGAATCCTGTAGGATGGGTTCTGCTCACACCCTGGCATTAAAAGTTAGTAACTATACAGGATTATGTTTTGCTGTCTGAGGGGATTGTTGTTGAGGGTGACCCACAGACGTGAATAACTGATTGGCTGAAAGCTGTGCCTCCTGAATGGTGTCTCCACAGTGCCGCCTGTGATCCAGGGGAAGAGCGACAAAGCCCAGCTGCTCACCACCATCCTGGACAACTCCATCAGCATTGAGTGTGTGGCCACCGGCTCCCCTCCCCCCCAGCTGAACTGGCTGAAAAATGGCCTCCCCCTTCCTGTCTCCTCCCAGATCCGCCTGCTGTCTGCTGGACAGATCCTCCGGTTAGTCACATGTCATGATAACTGGTCACATGACATATGTTCTACATATGGTCCATGTGATTTGTATATCTCCTATAGAGATAATATTTAAATGTTGCTTCCTAACTTTTTATAACTTTTTTTTGGAGCAATTCAGTGCTGTTCTAAGGTTTAAACAGCAAAGCCTTCAGTTTACAACCATGTGCCTTTAACCACTACACCACCTAGTGCCCTACTTTCCTGTTTATTCAATTCAGTTTATTTTTATATAGTTTTATATATGAGTTTCTCCAAGGCGCTTTACCTGAGTGTGTTGTAGTACATTACTGCAACATTTATACCAAATAATGCAAAAGCAGGGAAAAGGGAGGACAAAAAGAGAATCAAACCAAAAACCCCCGAATAGGGAGAAAGAAAAACCTCTCGGAATCCAAGGTCGCCTGGCTGCTGCCCCCCCCCCCCGGACTAACATTAAAGAAAAAGAAAGAGCGGACTTGCTTGCGAACAGCAAGGTATAAACTGTGGTCAAGGTCAAAGCCATTTGAAGACTCCAAAGTGGGTTTTACTTGCTTACTATTCCCATCAGTGATTCTTGGTGCCAGCCTGTGTCAGTTGGCAGATTGAGGGCTGCACTCACAAGGTTACATATCCTTGATTTTGGCATCTTTCATTCCTTATTAAAAAAAACCTTCGCGTGTTGAATTGTTTGATGAACCCTTATTCAAATGAGACTGAAGAACAAAGAAATTGCAATGGACTGACACTTGCGGCCCATTGATGGTTAGGATTACCAGAAGTCAGGTGTCTGACGGAGGCACCTACACCTGTGTGGCATCCAATCGAGCAGGGGTGGACAGCCGGCACTACAGCCTGGAGGTGTATGGTGAGCCCCTCCCTCACTGATAATAATGTCACCATGTTCGACAAGCCATCTGTTGACACTACTTCTGTTTCATTTTATTGACAATAATATCTTTTGTTTTATACGTCCGCAACTAGTGCTGTAAAAACACGAATCAGTTCTGGGTAATTTATGGTTCCTTGAAAACCTGCACATGTTTTCACTTGCAAATTCATTTTTTGCAAAGAGATTTCAGTGAGCTGAATTGCACACTCTTGCATTAACCAGTTTGCTTATTAAGTCACTATGAGGGTTTATCTGTGTTTGCCAGATGCAAAATGTTATGTTTTCAGCAGAACTTATTTTTTTTAGTTTAAACAACCATCTTCAGACCCAGAGCAAGTGTCTGCTGTATGTATTAGCGTTTAACAATGTTAACGTCCGGCAGTCTTGCTAACCCATTGACATGCTTTTCCCTGGCCGTCAGTCCCGCCCAACCTGGACAACGCAGGTGGCAGTGAGGATGTGACTGTGGTCAGCGGCCATCAGGTGGTTCTTCTCTGCATCACGGATGGCACGCCCACCCCCTCCCTCTCCTGGCTGAAGGATGGCACCCTCCTGCACCAAGGCCCCCACGTGGCCCTCCTCAACCTGGGCACGACCATGCAGATCCAGCAGGCCGAGCTGGGCGACACGGGCCGCTACACCTGCGTGGCCACCAATGAGGCTGGTGAGGCCCGGAAACACTTCAACCTCAAAGTCCAAGGTACGAGTTCACCCTGACCTGCCAGAGACAGCTGATAGGTGAACGACCTGAGCTTCAGATTTCAGAACATGCGTAGGTCATAGGTCAGCCAAATCCCTGACCCATTTGAAGTAGAATATTTTGGTGAATCACGCCACACGTCCTGAAGTGAAACCAACTGTAATCAGAGTAACTGCCGATTAAAGCTGACAGTCGGCAATCTTTTATTTTGATAATATGGCCTTTATTGTACAGAATCATGAGTTTGTAGATAGCAGGGCTCTTTTGGAACATAAGTGTGACATTCACAGAGGATTTAAGAAGTTTTGAATCACCATACTAAAGCACACACTCAAAAATAACACATTTACTCACCTCACAAATTCCACGTTAGCTGACCGTAAAACATCTCTCTACTCTGGCTTAACTGTCACTGTACATATATGGCATATTAGTGAAGTAATTCCTTGCTTGGAAATGAAATGGGATAAATAAGGCACGTAGCGTTTTGGCAAAAATTCTGGAAGACGCTCAAGCCGTGGGAGACACAGGAGACAGCATTAAGACTTCCGAGCAGTGATAATTGGGCAGGAACAAGCTTCAAAGAAAAACAAATTTAGAACTGATGGGGTTTGTATAAATCATGGTGTGTGGTTCTGTGGGTTAGGCCTCAGTTCAAAGGCGTCAGTTCAAATCCCATGCTTGGCGGAGTGATGTCACTGCTGGGCCCTGAGCAGTGCCCTGAATCCCTGTTGCTCTCGGGATTGGCTAACTCTGCTTTCGCAGTTGTACATCGCTTTGGATAAAAATCATCATAATTACATATAAGAAAAATTATGTCTGAGCTAAGTCTGCTATATAATGGCAAAATTTAGCGTGGGCCACTCCCCTCACGGTGAATTGCATAGCCTATACCTCAAAATACCAAAATATCGGTGCTTTTGAAAATTCCATAAAAATACTGTACAGTATATCACAGTATGATATATGGGCGACATGAAAAATTGGACACTGCTCAAGTCTAGTCTGAACATAATTTTTTTTTCACTCAGAACCCCCGAGGATCAATGGTTCAGGGGTTCCCGTCGAGGTGTCTGTGGTGGCGAACAATGCATTGGAGCTACATTGCATGGCCACAGGCATCCCCGTCCCCTCCCTCACCTGGATGAAGGATGGTCGACCCCTGCTTGAGACCGATGGTGTCCGTGTCCTGAGGGGGGGGGAGCTGCTGAGGGTGGCCTCGGTCCAGGTACGCCCCGCTGTCACGTAGCGGGACGCTCCAGAACAATGCCCGGATGCTTCCCAATACAAGCACAGGTGTGCCTTTCTCCTACAGGTGGAGGATACAGGACGGTACAGCTGTTTGGCCACCAGTCCTGCTGGCGATGACGACAAAGAGTTCCTGGTGCGGGTCCACGGTGTGTCCGAAATTTCATTTCCATTGTCCCGTTCCGGTCGTAATTCGGTTTTGTTGGTGAAGCCAGGTCTAGTGATGACGCCGGTATTGAACTGTCCTGTGTTGGTGCTCTAGTTCCTCCGAACATTGTGGGGGAGAGAAGCCCCCAGGAGGTGTCTGTGCTACAGAACAGACAGGTGACCCTGGAGTGCAAGTCCGATGCGGTGCCACCCCCAACGCTAACCTGGCTAAAAAACGGGAAGTCTCTACAGGTGAGCCCCCCTGTGAGACAAAGGTCAAAGAGTAGACGTCAAAAAAACGTTGCTGTTGAGAAATCAATCATGCTGATTTTTTATTTTTTGAGAGCGACATTGAGAAATAGCAAGTATGTTTTTTCATTCGGTAGATCAGTATGTTTTTGTGTCTTTATGTCACCACCAAGAGGATGGTGTATGTCTGTGTGGGTTAAGACTGTACTTTTGATCAGAAGATTGCATGTTCAAATTCTGTGGCTGACAGACTGATTTCAGCATTTGTTCCTTGAGCCAAGGACCCTAGTTGCTCTAGGGAATGACTGACTCTGCTTCCTTAATTTCTTGTTATTTTGGATGAAGGCTTCTGCTAAATATATAAGCCATCTTTGAAACCACTTAGTCCCCTGAAGTAGTTTGGTCTCCTTAGGCCTCTCCACGTGTTCGGATCCTGTCCAATGGCCGATACCTCCAGATCAACAACGCGGAGCTAAGAGATGGGGCGCAGTACACTTGTGTTGCCAGCAACATCGCGGGGAACACAACACGGGAGTTCAACTTGGTGGTGAACGGTAATGCACCTAGAATAAAACTGTATATTTAGTGTGGTCTGATGTTATACCTGGTATATATTTCCATATGTTGCTCATTGATCTGATGTTTCTGTGAAGTCCCCCCCACCATCCAGGAGGGTGCTCTAACCATGTCCGTCAAGGTTGGCCAGCCTGTGGTGCTGGAGTGTAATGTCAGTGGGGTGCCAACCCCACGCATTACATGGAGGAAGCATGGTGCTGTCTTGGCGGGAAATAATCCCAGGTAATCTCGCAACAACCTGTTGGGGTGTTAACGACCTGCATGTCTCGTGTATTCTGTCTTTGTGGTTACTCAATGGGTAGCCCTATATCGCTAGGGAATGTGGAGTTTCTCCAGGAATGAAAGGCATGTGGTTTAGGTGAATAGGTGACTCTAATTTGGTCATAGTGTATGAGCGTGTGTCCTGAGATAGACTGGCCTTCCATCTAAGGTGTTCGCAACCTTGTGTCATGTGCTTCCTGAGATAGTCCTCTAGATTTACCATGACCCTGTATGCAAATATGGATGCTATAGGTAACCTTCATAAAAGCAGTTATGGGTTTCTCTACACAATCGTTCTGTTTGTTGGATCTTGCTGTACCCAGTGAATGTTTTCAAATGAAGCCCATACTCGAGATTCCATTGTTGAGATGATGACTTTTCAGTGTTGGTCTACGCAGGTACATGCTTGCGGATAATGGGTCACTTCACATCCACTCGACTCAGGTGACAGACACAGGGCGGTACTTGTGCATGGCCACAAACCAGGCAGGAACACAGCGCAAAAGGGTTGACCTGCAGGTTTATGGTGAGTCAAGGGGTTTCCCCTCCAAGATAACACTTAATGTTATCTACCGTCCAGAGCTAGTCACTGGCACTGAGTGACCGCTATTTTGTGATGTGTGACTGACCACAGTACCTCCGAGCATTGCCCATGGTCCCACTAACATCACGGTGACCGTCAACGTCCAGACCACGCTGTCCTGCGAGGCCACGGGAATCCCTAAACCCACCGTCACTTGGAAGAAGAATGGCCGGCTACTCAACACTGACCAGAACCAGAATATGTACAGGTTGATCATTTTTATTTTAAGTACCTACATATAGAGTCCTGGCATTAAACGAAGATTCGCGCCTTCATCAGACTGACCTGTCTGTGTTTTGGTCCCCAGGATACTGTCATCAGGATCTCTTGTTGTCATAGCACCCACTGTAGAGGACACTGCCGTCTATGAATGTGTTGTGTCCAATGATGCTGGGTTGGATGAGAGAGTTATCAGTCTAACCGTGCAAGGTAAGGAACTAGTGATCTTTTGAATTTGATATGTCCCTATTGTAATTCAGAAGTATATCAGATCATTATTAGGCTTTGTGTTCTGTGTGGATTCCTTGCTTACTCCTACTGTGTGTTGGTAACAGTACCTCCCTCTATCGCTGATGAGGCCACTGAGCTGGTGGTGACTCGGCTGTCCCCAGTGGTCATTAGCTGCACTGCGTCGGGAGTGCCAGAACCCATACTGTTCTGGAGCAAGGATGGGATTAGGCTCCCAAAACAGGGTGCAGACTTCAGGATCCTCCCCACAGGTGAAGTGCAGTCTTGCACTTTCATATCTCTCATTAGTGACAATGGTTCTGTTGAGATGATGGTGACCAACTGATATACTTCCTCTCTAGGCCCAGTAGAGATCACTGCTGCTGAGCTGGGTCACACTGGCCGATATTCCTGCACAGCCAAAAACGCAGCGGGGACCGCCCACAGACATGTCCAGCTCACTGTTTTGGGTGGGTTCTATTTACACTGGTCTCTCTGCAGTATGAAAAGTACGCTGTCCTTAAGAAGCCCAGTTCCACTTTTAACAGTCTCTTTCTTACATCCAGATCCTCCAGTGATACAGGCTCACCCTTCTACCCTGGATGTCATTCTCAACAATCCCATCACCCTCCCATGCAGAGCAGTGGGGTCCCCCAGACCCTCCATCACCTGGCAGAAAGAAGGCATCAGCATCCTCACCACAGGTCAGGATAAGATGACGTAGCTCTAGGGAAGAGCGCTGTGGACTTGGGGACATTCAGGCTACAAGAGAAAGAGCTTGTCTTAAGCGAGGGCTGTCTTTTCCAGGTGGTGGTGTCACCATACTGCCCAATGGTGACCTGCAGATTACACGGGCGAAAGTGGATGATTCCGGAACCTACATGTGCGTAGCTCAAAACCCTGCCGGGACTGCATTAGGCAAGACCAAACTGAAAGTGCAAGGTACATTTCATGAGGTTCTATTCTGCAGCGTAGTGTACAAGTGTATGTATTTTCCATATGGTTTGAGCTGTTAGAATCCCTGTTTGATCAGTTGGTCTCTCTCGCTTCCCTCTTCAGTCCCTCCCGTTATTTCCTCTCAGATAAAGAGTTACGTCGTGGCCTTGGATGCCTCCATCACACTTCTATGCCAGACAGAGGGACACCCATCACCGGAAGTCACCTGGCACAAAGATGGACAACTGGTGACAGAGTCTGTGCGGCAACGGGTCCTCAGTTCTGGGTCACTGCAGATTGCTTTTGCCCAGCCGAGAGATACGGGGCGGTACACTTGCACCGCCATCAATGTTGCTGGGTCCAGCAGTCTGGAGTTGAGCCTCACTGTCCACCGTGAGTCATTGCCTCAGGAATCTTTGGTTGTCCTGGACATTAGGTTTAGTCATTAGGATGTTCTTTCTGAGTTATCAGACTGTTTGTCAGTCTTCACTCCTCCCATTAGTATTTGTTGTGTTAAGCTCCAAGTTCCTCGGAGTGACTTCCTGAATCCACCCCCCGCCAGTCCCTCCCTCCATCCGTAGCAGTGAGTCAGAGGTCTCCGTGGTTGAGAACACGCCGGCCAAGCTGACTTGCCTCGCGGACGGAGTACCCCAGCCTCAAGTCTCTTGGGAGAAAGAAGGCAAGCCCTTCACTGACAACATTGGGGTGTACAGCATTCTGCCTACAGGAGAGCTTCTTATTCACATCACCCAGGTGAGTCGTGCAATGGCCCCTGTGTTTCTCAGGTGGAATAATGATTTGAGAAAACCAGAGCAGATTTAATTACAATTTTCTTCATCTGCTTGACTCTTTCTAGCCCGAGGATTCTGGGAGTTACACCTGCATAGCTACCAACCACTTGGGTCAGGACAGCAGGACAGTAACCCTGTCTGTCCACACCCACCCAGCCTTCACAGAATTGCTGGGAGATATATCGGTGAATAAGGGAGAGCACCTCCTGCTGAGCTGTGGAGTTACCGGGCTTCCCCTTCCCAAGATTACATGGGCATTCAACAACAACATAATTCCTGGTATTTACAACTGTTTATGCCATGAAGAAAACTCCTACATGCCAGCCTCAGCCACAGTAACCTGTAGCCTGCTCTTTCCTAGCTCAGTACGACCATGTGAATGGGCACAGTGAGCTGGTCATTGAACGGGTGAGCAAAGACGACGCAGGAACCTACTCCTGCACTGCGGAGAACAATGTGGGCTCAGTAAAGTCTCTTGGCTTTGTCTCTGTCAAAGGTAAGATGGGACCTTCCCTGTGGTGAAGCTGGTCTTCATGATTGATAAGCAGGCCTGTGTTGAAACGATTCTCGTGTTTGTGTCCAGAGCCGCCAATCTTTGATGGAGATTTTCACTCCAACCGGATCGAGCCTCTGGGGGGCAACGCCATCCTGAACTGTGAGGTGAGGGGAGATCCACTGCCAACCATACAATGGAGCAAACAGGGCATCAACATCCAGATCAGCAACCGCATCCGGCAATTGGACAACGGCTCTCTGGCCATCTATGGCACTGTGGTAAGTCGTTGTCCCATAATACACCTGTCTGGAGAAACTCAGTCATGTCTCTGCATGTCTGTTCAGCTGATATATCACATGATTAGGTAACAGCTGGTTCTTTTAAGAAGTAATAAGCAGAGCAACTTCAATTTTTTTATACTGGTGTGTGTATTTCAGCAGATTTTTTAAAATTCCCAGCTAGCAGTTAAGATATTTATTACCTTGTCAAATTACCGATGTTTATTGTGACAACAAAACTGGAAGCTGGGTAGAGCAGGGGAGTGCTCGTTAATATTTTGGAGGTGTTTGGTAAGGTATATATGAAATTAATTTAAATGCTTACAGTTTAACAGATGCATAAGTTCTGCTCTTTGAAGACGTTCAAGGGCCTCTTCTCTCTTATAGTATAGTTGTCCTTGTATCATGTGAAACTCTGGAGATAAAGTGAAATGGTTACGTTTGCATTGTCAGAACGAAGACGCAGGAATCTATCTGTGTGTCGCGACCAATGACGCTGGAGTGGTGGAACGTAGTGTCACGCTGACTCTGCAGAGTGAGTCTCTCTGTCAACAGTGGATCTTTACATGTAACCATTGGATAAAGACCTGGTGCAGCTGCCCATGCATTAAGTTAATTCAAAGCAACTTAGTGTTTAGTTGTGATTGTACCTTTATACTAAAGAGGAGCACAGCAGTGTAACTTGTTATGAACCACACACACTATGTATAACCTGGAGAAAACCTGCACGTCTCCATTTTGGTTCACTCCTTTGCACACTAGGGGGCGGTGTGGGCTCAGGGGGTTGAGCCTGTGTGCCTGTGGTTGGAAGGTCGCTGGTTTGAGACCGGCCTTGGCAGAATAGTCACATGTCCGTGGCCCCTTGAAGGCCCTTAACCCCAGAAAAGAGAATTTCCCTGCAGGGATCAATAAAGTATTTTTATTACTGTACCGGTTTTGGGGAATAGATGTGATGAGATGGGAACAGTTTACAGACATTTTAACCTCCTCCCCCCTCCCCCAGGGCCCCCGACAATCACAGTGGAGCCAGTTGAGACAGTGGTGGATGCTGGCACCACAGTGCTGCTCAACTGCCAAGCAGAAGGGGAGCCCACTCCCACCATAGAGTGGGCCCGGGAAGGGCGCCCCCTGCTGGGAAGCGAGCGCGCTACTGTATTGTCCAACGGCTCCCTGCGCCTGGTGGGAGCTCAGCGGGAGGACACTGCTGAGTATGAGTGTGTGGCCAGGAACCTGATGGGCTCTGTGCTGGTCAGGGTCCCAGTTACTGTGCGTGGTGAGTTGGTCGCTGGCCTTTTCCCCCCACTGTCCTAAAGCCCTCCGCCTCCTTACACTTTTCTCTCATATTAAAACACTGCTGGTTGATTTTTCAGTGCATGGGGGCTTCTCCGAGTGGATGAACTGGGGGCCCTGCAGCGTCAGCTGCGGGCTGGGCACCCAGAGGAGGCTGCGTCAATGCAATAAGCCCATGCCTGCGAATGGGGGGGGCCACTGTGCCGGACCCGACACGGACACCCGCCCCTGTCAGGGCAAACCCTGTCCTGGTGAGCCCGTTTACAAATAGCGGAGCCTCCTAATTCTTCTGCATCGAAAAAGCAGAAGTAGAAACTAAACGCATATGGCGTCACCTGGAGTTGGTTAGCGATATTATGTGCCCTATTATGGACGCAAAGAGAAGACGGCTAATACCGTTGTAAGCGTCTGATACCTGCCAGCATCTAACGTCTAGTTCGTACGTCACTTTTTCACGTGCACTTTCGGGCTGCAGACGGCTGGTGGTAGCTTGTGTTCATACTATGTTGGGCTGCAGATGTGGATGACATACGTATAGCAGTGATGCTGCACCAGACCAGCAGAGGGCAGATGTTTCACAATAAACACAAATACAAGCAGTGTAGTGAAACTGGTAAACTTTTCTGAACACTTTACAAAGCTATTAGTCAAGGCTTGGGCAGTATTACGGTAATAAGGCCATATCATAGTATTTTGAAATCCTTACCACAGCCTCAGCATAACCATGTACCCTCAGCAAATTGTATCGGCAAGATTTCAAAACGCCAGAATAGTGCTGCTTTTTAAAATATCGGATATCTCTGACTCCGGCACCTCCGACTCTCGTCACGCAGCAGCTCAGCATAACTACTACAACAATAACAGCTATATAACTGCTGATCTGTGAAAGTCCACACTGCCACCTACTGGGAATACCTACTGAATTATCTTGCACATGTGTGGTCGATGCACATGGATGTGCAAGGTTTTCACTAGACATAAAAATCTGGGCTGCATGCACACTGACCGCAGCCAACCCCGATGACGAAATTTATGTCACGTCCCCTCATCCGAAAGCAAAAGCACACGCGGAAATGTGAAGTACGAACTGGCCTTCAGTAAGTTACAACAGTGCACATCCAGCTAAGAAATGAAAAATGTGTATTATAGTGAATAGTGTCTTTTAAATTATTATATTTTCCCAGGGATACTATGGCCCTTTTTCAAGAGTAGGGACTTTTGAAGGGAACTTTTGGTTTATTTTGTCATGCTGTCAAAGAGATTATTGTAAAAAAATAAGAGAGGTTAATAATGTTATCGCTGGTGTCGTTGGTGTGTGAAGTGGAGGGGAGCTGGTCAGAATGGACGGCTTGGGAGGAGTGCTCTCGCACCTGTGGCCAGGGGAACAGGACAAGGGTGCGCACGTGTAGCAGCCCCCCGCCTCAGCATGGGGGGCGCCCCTGCGACGGGAAGGCAGTGGAGGCCGTCGTGTGCAGCATCAGACCCTGCCCTGGTACGTGGCCTGCAGTGTTTCCAGTGGCACTTGAAGGACGACGGGGATCCTTTTTCGTTTGCTTTGGCCTGGTGCCGTGGCGACGCGGCTGCTGGGGGAACGTGGCGGCTGTAACCAGGCACGCAGCTGATTAAATTTCCTGTGTTCCAGTGGCTGGTAATTGGGGTGTCTGGTTGCCCTGGAGCCCATGCAGTGAAACGTGCGGTGAGGGAGTGCAGACACGGATGAGGCTGTGCAACAGCCCGCCCCCCTCGTTCGACGGGCCGAAGTGCGAGGGGCCGGACTTGCAGACGCAGGTGTGCAAGGAGAAGCCCTGCCCAGGTAAGCGAGGCTCCCGGCACTGAGCCCGCCCCCTCCATACTCCACCGAAGGGTATGGCGGCAGTAACCCTGGCCTTTTGGGTGCCCCGTGCAGTCGATGGGAAGTGGTCAGTCTGGGTTAGCTGGGGACTCTGCAGCGTGTCCTGTGGAGGCGGGACCAGGCAGAGGACGCGCTCCTGTGACAACCCCACGCCCCGGCACGGAGGACGTCAGTGTGAGGGGAGCGACGTCCACATTGACTTCTGCAACAGTGAGCCATGTCCCAGTAAGTGCCAGCAGCTGTACCGCG
>JAODLC010000036.1:15072859-15089881 GCA_026781145.1 Hippopotamyrus pictus | reverse complement strand
GCACCAAAACTGGGATTTTGAGTCATTCTGCGCTGCAGATGGGTTAATCATGTTAAAATTTTTAATCAAATTAATCATGGTGATGGATTAATCCACGTCAACGCGTTAATTTTGACAGCCCTAATTTTAACAGAGACCAGAATAATACTTAAGTCCATCTGAGAATTAGGTAGTGATATACTCTTTATAACACATTTGAAGTTTGATGTGTATAAAAATGAAATATTTTTGAGAAAAGGGAAGAGAACTTTATTCCACTTGAAATAAAAATGAATACATATGAATCCTGTTGAATATAGCTTAGCAATAAAATCAAACTAAAAGCCATTTAGGTGATGGTTCCCAGATTCAAGTAGGAGGAAATGGACCTTAGTGGTAGCATGGGTGATATTGTAACCTTAAGAGTGTTTTATTCTCATGAATGCTTCAGTATAATTTACACTTATTACCTTTGAAAGGCGCTTTAGACATTATTCGATTTTGAACGCAGTTTCAGGCACGAACTTGAGGTGAATTTGTTTATGAGCCTTAGAAGCACTTAAAAAGCAGTGCTGGCTTGTCTTTGTGCTCATTAGTGGACGGGGACTGGGGGCCGTGGCAGCCGTGGGGGGAGTGTTCATCGTCATGTGGCGGAGGGGAGCAAACCCGACTTCGACTTTGCAACAGCCCCCCTCCCACAAAGGGGGGGAGGTCCTGTCCAGGCGACTCCTCTCAGCTGTCGAGGTGTAACACCCAGGCCTGCCCAGGTGCGCCCTGTTCAATCTCCTCGTCAGACAACCCTGCCTTTGTAACACCACATATTCAGTATATTACAATATATTGTTGGTTAAGCAGAAATCTGAATTGAAAGTCTAATTTGTGTATAACTATCTCATTCCAAATGTGAGTTCAGGTGGACCCCAGCGTGCCAGAGGAAGCATCATCGGGCACATAAACGACATGGAATTTGGAATCTCCATCATCAATGCGACTGTTTCCGATAGCACGGAACATGGAGGCAGAGTTGTACAGGCTACCATTTCTAATGTGCCAAGGAGTCTTGGTGAGTCATGGAGGTGCTGTGACTCATTAATCTGAAGCATTAACTCGATTGTCCTTGGTGGACCTTGCCTGCTTTACAAAAAAAAAAACTGTCCCAGCACATTCTTCCTACTTTGTTGTGTAAGGATCTTAATATGAGGGTTAATCATTGTTCTAGGTAATTTTGGGCTTCTGAGGTACAACATGGCTTTAATGTTACATTTCCTCCCCAACACATGAAAGGATGTCTATTTTCGGTTGTGGTACGACAACTCCTTGATTTCTCTGCTCCTAGGGCCTGCAATGAGGAAGCTCATCTCCATCCTAAATCCTATCTACTGGACTACTGCAATGGAGGTAGATGAAGCTGTAAATGGATTCACCCTCACAGGTGGGATCTTCAGAAGGGAGACTCAGGTGGAGTTTGCCACAGGTAAGGGAACCTACATCCTAGACTACATTTTCCCCTGTTTTTTATCAGCTGACTTTCAAGTGCTGACGTTTACCATTTATTTTTTTTACCAGGTGAAATCCTAAGAATGACTCACGTCGCCAGAGGACTTGACAATGATGGGGCCTTATTATTGGACATTGTACTTAATGGGCACATTTTACAACTGCCACCAAATGCTGAAATTGATGTCAAGGTACCAACTCTGTCGAATTTCCCAACTTTGGGTCCTTATCCTTAACAAAAATGAATTCAAATTAGTTCATGGTGATCACCATCTGAAAATGGATATATCATAAAATGAAATATGAATAGTCAAGCAAATAAAACAAAACACTTGACTTGTTTCTCAAGGACTACACAGAAGATTACATCCAAACAGGCCCAGGACAGTTGTACGCACTGTCCACACGCATGTTCACCATCGACAGAGTGAGCGTGCCGTACTCCTGGAACCACACTATTACCTATGAGTCATCCAGAGGGAAGATGCCTTTCCTGGTGGAGACCCTGCACGCTTCTTCCATAAAAGCGGATTACCGACCCCGGGACGAGATTCTGGAATACGAAATCCATGCCACCATAGCGAAAGGTCTGCTGTTCTCTCCATGCTACTAATTGTCCCATCCCTGAGTGAAGCTTCTTTGACCTCTTGATCTTGACTGGGAATTTTCAGGTGACCGAAGTAATCAGTGCCCAGCGGGGTTCCATCTTGACCCTTCTGGACCATATTGTGCAGGTAATTGTCCATTCATCTATCCTTAAACATTTTTTCCCTTGAAAACTTATCCAGTACAGGGTCATGGTGAGCTCAGGAAGCATTGGACAACATGGCAAGGGGCATCCTGGATGGAATTCCAGTTGGGAAAAAGCTCTACATATAAAATAGTTTCTCTGAAGTTAGGAAGTTTTGGGTTAAAGATGAACATGCAAATGTGTCAACATAATTTTTTTATCTTCTAATAAAGATGATGATGAGTGCACTGTTGGGAACTCTTGCTCTCATGGCTGCCACAACGCTGTGGGAACCTATTACTGCTCCTGCCCCAGAGGCCTTACCATCTCTGCCGATGGGAGAACCTGTCAAGGTATGGACACCAGCTGATCTGCCAGATGTCACATCACTGGCGTGTATTTAGGACAGGGATACATTGTGAAGTGCATTTGCCACTTGTATTTCAATACAGTGCCACTGGATGTGAGTATTTGCCTGTGTGCTAATATAGAACTCTCTGCTATAGTACAGTAGTTTCATTGTCACTGTTCTTTCATCTATAGACATTGATGAGTGTACTGTAGGAGGACATCTCTGTCATGACGGCCAAGACTGCGAGAACACCATTGGCTCGTATCGTTGCATGATGCGTTGTGGGAGGGGCTTCCGCAGGACGGTTGATGGACTAAGCTGTCAAGGTCGGTACCTGCCTCGTTGCTGACTCAGCGGTCTCAGTTTTCCTCGCTTTCTGTCGCCCATCCTTAATCAGTCCATGTCTTTTGTTCCCAGATATAAATGAATGCCAGGAGTCCAGCCCCTGTCACCAGCACTGCCTGAACACTGTTGGTAGCTTCCGTTGCGCCTGCGAGCCTGGTTTTCAGCTGAGGAACCGCCGCTGCATTGGTGTGTATGCGGTTTCAAGTGCCGCAGATACATATAGCAAAACTGCAGCCATGACATACCGTTGGATTTGGTGGGTTGTGCGAAACTGATCCCAGGTCTGCTTCATCTTTAGACATTAACGAATGCAGGCAACGGGTTTGCCGCTTGGACCAGCAATGCAAGAACACCAGGGGTGGCTACACCTGCGTCGATCTTTGCCCCACCGGCATGACGAAGGGGGTCAACGGGACATGCATTGGTGAGGGACCGTCATTACGGGGAGCGAGTAGGGACCGTCAAGATATCTGGCCTTCATTCATTCAAGGACCGCCATGACGAACGACGCGTCTGCTGACAAAGCATAAGGTCCTGTGTTCTTAAACCTGTCTTTCCCCCACTTTTTTCAAGATATCGATGAATGCAGAGGTGGAACGCACCAGTGCCGCTACAACCAAATCTGTGAGAACACCCGTGGGAGCTACCACTGCACCTGCCCCAGAGGATACCGCTCCCAGGGCGTGGGCCGCCCCTGCCTCGGTACGTCATGCACCGTGCCTGCGACACCTTGCCACCAACTAGCTGTCGCATCTCACCGCTTGCTACATAAATGCTGCCTTGGCTAAATCTTAACACGGGTGGAGCAACAGCAGGAGGGACGCTGACATCTGGGTTCTCTGACATAGTATTACTAGTGCAGACTAAAAACGAACAATTCCCCTGATATATTTCTATTGCTTAAAGCGAACTTAGTTGGACAGGATTTGGCTGCGGACTCCTGTAAATTCCTTGAGAAATTATTGATTATTTGACTCCCGTAAACATCTGGACTTTATTAACATTTATTTAAATTGTGACATTTCACGGTTAGCTGCCAAAGCATGCCAGTTTCAACAGATTAGCTTGTTGTTCCTCTATGTTCTTAGAAAAGTAGCATGAAGTGCACAGATTGGCACCTTCTAAAGCTGTGAAAGCAGTCAGGGAACATCCAAGAGGTAGTGGAGTGAGACGGGGCAGCTGCAGCGACACTGTGCTCGTCAAAGGGTTTGATGTAGCTATTTCACTAACGGCGCTGTCTTTGTTCAAAACGTACTGTAAAGCTAATGCAACTTCAAGGGTGGTAGGATCTCACAGCACAGCTGAGACAGCGAGGAGTGAATGAAACTGAAAATTTAGCTGTGGTCTCTTCATTTTTTGCAGAGCTATATATAAAAATTCCCTAATGTCAAACAATGTCAAAAAAGCCATTTCAGCCAATGTTATAGTCAAATGGAAAAAAGAAGGAATGTTTGGCAGACACTAAACAAAGGCTAGCTGGTGACTGTGGTGACCTTACTGGGAAAGCTGTCATTTATTCAGTGTGGAAGGATGGGCTGTAGCTGTGTCTCCAAAGGGCGGCGTGAGTCTTTGTTACACAACACAGCGGTTATACAAATAGCGAGCCTAAGTCAAGGAGTCTCGGCTGCCTCATCTGCCGTCTTCAGATCACACTGAGGTTTCTGTCAGCTAGAAACACAGCAGTGAAAAAGGAATTAAGAAAATGTTTATTGCAACAAGAGCAGCACCATCCGTCTTGCTTCGTATTTCCCACTGACCTTTGACTTTAACTCTCTCTGACTTCCCTCAGCTTTGTTATGGCTTGTCTGTGCACTTTGTCTCTCTAATATATTCATGTGTAATACTTTCATAATGTAACCAAGGAAAAATGCTACTGTGAAATGATTCTATAAATGCAGAGGTTAACAACAGTACAGCCAACCACAGTATGGACACTCGGCCTGTTATTCCGAGTAAAACCTCCGTGTCTCTGCCTGGAGGTGATAGGACGCCACCGAATCCGGACCGTCAAATAAAACGATGAACCGGAGACCTTTTGGCATGACGGGTGTCTGGCAGGATTGGCTGGGGGGGGGCTCTCCTCCAGGGCCACTGACTGACCCCTGTTGTCGTGTTTTCTCTCCTCCTCCTCCTTCCTCTCCTCCGCATTCCATTGTGCTGGGACTCGTTACGCGGGCAGACATTAATGAGTGTGACAGGGTGCCCCCGCCCTGCGCCCGCCACTGCCTCAACAGCCCCGGCAGCTACCAGTGCCTCTGCCCGCCAGGGCGCCACTTGCTGGGCGACGGCAAGTCTTGCGCGGGCCTGGAGAAGCTGCCCACGTACGAGAGCTTGTCCTATGGCTATAAAGTGTCCCAGTCCTCCCAGCAGTACCACAGCCTGGCCTCACAAACATACCACTCCTACTCAAGCAGTAACCACATTAGAGGGTCCTCTCCGCGCTCTCGCAGGGACACTAGAAGGGCTTGCCCTGAAGGCTTTAACGCAACGCAGGACCAGTGCCTAGGTAACTATCTGCCACCATGTGGTTGATGTGGCATCCGATGTGGCAGGCTGAACAGATAGCTCTCACTGCAAAATGCTAATTCAAATGCTACGTCTCCACTGTAGGAAATCTTTGTATGGAAATTAGACACCTGTTGTGGTATTCTGATATGTGGTTAAAATGAAAAACAGTGGGTGAATTAGAGTACAGTGGGACTTCTTTGTGTCTGACGTAGACAATAAAGTCACACGGTTCCCTGCCCCCCCCCCCACCCCCAATATCAATAATCCCAAAGTTACACAACAATTAACTATGCAAATTATAATTATTGCCATGTTGTGCAGTATTTAACATTCTTTGCATTAAATAATCGTCAGGCATAGTGATGAAATCCTTGCTTTCACACCATGCTATGTTGGCAAACAGTGCTGTACATTTCCAGGCGTCCTGTTTTCTTTTTGACTTTGATCACCATTTCCTTTGACAGTTAGCATTTCCTTTGACAGTTAGCATTTCCTTTGACAGTTAGCATTTCCTTTGTTCCCTTGCAGACATAAACGAGTGCGAAAGCCAGGACAGATGCCAGCACGAGTGTGTGAACATGGCGGGGAGTTACAGGTGCCTGTGTCCTGCCGGCTATCGCCTCATGACCAATGGAAAGACCTGCCAAGGTGAGCCGGTTTAGTGTTGGGGGGTTAGTCCAGAGACAAATGGTCCAGAGCAAAACGCAGACGGGACGCCAGTCTCTGTCAGGGCCTCTCGTGAAGTTACACCGGAAAAAAGATATTACACTATAACAAAATAACAATAAAAGGCAATGTGGTTATATACATACTGTATATTATAGATAATGATGTATTATAAATCATCTAACTGCCCTTATTAAAGTTCATCCAAGCAGTGATATTTAAAGCTTTTCTCATAATCATATTCTTACAACTGTCTAGGAAAATATGTCTGACGCAGCTGTAAAGCTGCAATGGCACAAGCTATGCTGAGTGTTCTGAAGGCCTACAGGAAGAGCTAAGAGCTTTTCCCCCTTTGTGTATCTTTCTTTAGACGTCGACGAGTGCCACGAGCAAAGTATTCAGTGCGGCTCTAACATGATGTGTTTTAATATGAGAGGCGGCTATCAGTGCATCGACACACCCTGCCCACCCAACTACCAGAGGGATGCTGTCACTGGGTAGGGCTCGTGTCCGTCCACACAGGAACAGCCAAATGCTCCCGGTATACTGTAGGCGTCATTGATGTGCTTGAGGAAGTGTTGATTATCACAAGTGTTTATGGGGCTATTTCAGGTTCTGCCTGAAGAACTGCCCTCCCAATGACCTGGAGTGCGCACTCAGTCCCTACGCGCTGGACTACAAGCTGCTCTCGCTGCCTTTCGGAATCGCCGCCAACCAGGACCTGATACGTCTAGTGGCCTACACTCAGGATGGCGTGGTCCACCCCCGCACCTCCTTCCTGGTGGTGGATGAGGACGCCACATTACCCTTCGCCATCCGGGATGAGAACTTGAAGGGGGTGCTGTACACCACACGGCCGCTGCGTGAACCCCACACCTACAGGATGAAGGTGCGGGCACTGTCATACGGCACAGATGGGGGCATAGAGTACCAGACTACTTTCATCGTGTACATTGCTGTCTCTGCCTATCCGTACTAGAGCACTTTAGGGCAAGGATGTGCCTGTATATATGCTGTGGTGTGCCAGTCGCACTGCCTAAAAAGACTTTGGGAAGACGCCTTGCAGCAAGGCGGACTGCAAGCCCAAGAGCATCGTAAGAGACTGAACGTTGTCCCCTGGTATTATGTGGAGTTCAAACATCATCCGAGACAAATTTCCCCTTGTTCAATCCCACCTAGTTTTATTAAAAAAAACAAGTGATTAAAATGGCCAGTAGAGGGATGGATGTGGTGATGTTCAGCTGTTCACACTTTTGGACCCTTCTTATATGAAATTGTACTCAACACATTCTAATATTAAGTACGAATCTACCACTGACATTAATGCCAAATGCTGAAGAGTCTGTTCCCACTTTGTCAAACTTTGAGCAAATTCAAAACTTTATGGATTACAAAACACATACAAACCCAAGGCTCACTGCTAGATAATTAAGGAGCACGCCCAATCAAAAAGCCACCAGTAGAAATTTAGAAGTTTGATCACTAGAGGCCACTAAAGGCAAATTATTCACCATGATCAAGTGGTCAGTGCTTCATCCCAGGGCCTATGGCTGCCATATTACAGATGTTCCTTAACAAGAAGAGAATCTTGTGCCTACAGCAGTAGGTCATTAAACTCATTAACATGGTTCCCTTTACCCAAGATACCAAGATGTATTCAATTTTTATGATTTGTATATACAGTTCTTTTTCTGCAAGTTGTTCCTACATGGTACTGTAATTTTTTTTTTAATAAAAGTAAAAATATTCTTCACTTGTGAAAAACAGATGACATAAAAATGTATATATGTCTCTATAAATATGCAAAAATGTAGGGGTGTGTGTGTCCATATGTAGGTATTCTGAACACAAAGTGTTATGTTAGGACTTAGATCACATTATACAATTACTTTAACACTCATTGACATATTTCTGCAAGAATGAAAGACTATTTGTTAAATGATGGGCGAATCAAAGACAATTCTGTAATGTGTGTGTGTTTATTTTATCACAAAAGCACAAACATAAAGCAGGTGATAAGGCATTTTGTACACCAGTTCTGTAGTAAACTTGTACCTAATTGATCAGGAAAATACTACAATTGACTACAATAAGACAATTATTTGATCAAAGGCTTAAAAAAAGCTGAACCCCTATATATTAACTTGTGAAACACCAATGAAACTTTGGGTGTCTTTCAACACGTAATACGGATCTCAAAGCGACAGCCTAATACCAAAGGGTAGAGTTTCATACAGGGTGACGACTGACTCTTAGTAGAAAAAACAAGATAGACTGCTGACGTGATTTTAAAATGTATAAATTTCCACCATGTAAAGCGACCATCCTTCTGCTCATTTCCTCGGTTGATGCAGAATGACCTCACTTAGTGTAACATTTTTTTTCTGAAATTCTCCCTTTAAATAAAAAAATAAATTTCTGAAGATTTTTGGTCCAAAAGTTCAATTTAAAGAAATGCAACATAAAAAAGCATTTAATGCTTGATATAAATAGGCCTAGTCTATGACACAGAGCTGCCGCTTGGCAATCTGGCACCTGCTGCTTCATGAGGACGGGGGCTGACAAAAACACAATTATTTTACACAGACGTAACCTGAGAAACGTACAGGTTTTAAATGAAACACACATTGGCCAGCACTCAGTACAGCTGGACAGAGAAGGTGCTCTGTTTAGGGTGCAAGATTTGCTTTGCACTGGCAGAAAATCAGTCGTCAGACTGTCTCTGCAGGAGACCATGTGCGTCAGAAACATATCTTGTAATATTTCTTTGTAGTACTAACATACTGCGTAAGTAATTTTGCACAAATGTCTTTCTACACGTAACTCACATCTTGATAATAAATGTATGTGGTTACTTCTTCCTGTGTTTTATTATTATTATTATTATTATTACTACTGCTGCTATTATTATTAGCCGTTACTCTGAATGCGTAAAAATCGTTGTTATAGTGACTGGCAGCATGTCTCCCTTATAAAGATAATTACTAGAGCTCTTAGCAATAAACAGAGAGACTGAGAAAATAAATGATTCAGTTCCAGGCACCAACAATCCCAAAGGCAAGACAGGTTTACAATTTACAGTTAAAGCACCACGCGTGTGAGTGGATGACGGGAAAATGAGGATCTGATGGCGTTAGCCTCCCCACCATGCGTGTGAGTGGACGACGGGAAAATGAGGATCTGATGGAGTTAGCCTCCCCACCATGCGTGTGAGTGGACGACGGGAAAATGAGGATCTGATGGCGTTAGCCTCCCCACCATGCGTGTGAGTGGACGACGGGAAAATGAGGATCTGATGGCATTAGCCTCCCCGAAAGACACGACAGCATTAGGAGTCCTGAGATGTCGTCCCAGTAACACACATTTAGCATGAATAAACAAAAACTATCTGGCTTATAAAATGAGAGAAAGAAGCTTGGTCTCTCAACCACTCCTCTGCTGGTCCAAAAGCAGCAGGCATGTTTTAAAGGGCAAAAAAGATCAGCCCAATGTATCTGCTTTTAACTTATGTTACTGTGGATCACAGGGAGGCGAATGTGACAGCTGTCAGTCGAGCGGGTTACAGTTCCTACAAATGAAATGTAAAGGTGAATGTGACTCCAGCGCTGATTAAGAAAACGCTAAAGGAGGATGAGCTCTATTCTTTATTAAAAGGAATGTCTCCGGATGGAGATATTCCTCAACACACCTACGAAAAGTCAAATAATGCCCATGAGGCCTCAGAGAAGGCAGCATGTCTACACTCGCCATCCAATCAACGTGCCATCTGCAACCAGCCTGAAGCAGCTAAACGGTAGAAGAGGGAGATAACAAAAGACAAGCGAAGGTAACAAGGAAAGAATAGATGGAGATGATGTCCCACATGGTGACCTGTGAACATATCTTATTGGACCCAATGAACCAGCCAATCGCAGTGCGTGGGTGGGCCGCTGTTAGACAGTCTTCCTTGCTGTCAGAACTCGAACGATAGAGCCCACACCTCCAGCGGACAGAGCCTGGAAAACAAACATTGTACCAAAACAGTACAGTCAAGTCAGGCGAGACGTTTCTTGCTTCTTTGGGTCATCAAATC
The DNA here is from genome assembly GCA_026781145.1 of Hippopotamyrus pictus. Taxonomy (NCBI): domain Eukaryota; kingdom Metazoa; phylum Chordata; class Actinopteri; order Osteoglossiformes; family Mormyridae; genus Hippopotamyrus; species Hippopotamyrus pictus. Next base: position 15,079,732 of record JAODLC010000036.1, on the reverse strand, counting down.
CAATCATATCGTAGAAGACCTGTCCAATCAGGAGGCTCATTGTGTCTTACTGATCTTCACCAGCTCAATTTCTTGACTGTTATAATAAAATGATTTCAATCAGCACTATTGGATGCATTATTCTTGTGTTCTGCACCAAGCTCCAATGGATTCTCCTGTATAGCTTTTCTGGTGCTAAGTTCTAAGCATCTTTGCATAGCTCTTGTTCCCTCAACAATCTTGCTGTTGTTACTGGTGATTCATTAGAAGCTCAGGCTAGCAGTACGTGTTCCTAAGCTGGCTTCTGGACAGCTGTATGCTGTTGATCTGCCCCACCTTCATGTCACTTTGGGTCAAAGTATCAGCTAAATAAGTATAAATGAATTTAAATGACAGACGGTCACAATAATCTGAGTAATCATTCAGGACCATGTATACCTTTTCGTGCCACTGCAAGAGGACAGCACTGCTGTTTTCTGAGGGCTTCTCGAAGCCCTTGTAGATGTATTTCATGAGGAGGTCCACGTCGTTTTTATCCAGTGACTGCACGGCCTTCTCGATGTCCCCACTCTTGAAGGAGCTGAGTACCTTTAGCACCAGGCCCTCTGCTCGATCCTGCCCAACCGAAGACAGCGTTAAGCCGCTGGCAACAGAGCACTTCACCACATAAACAGAATCGCATATTGAATCATGTTATAATTTGCAGGAAAAAAAAGTGAAATAATGGGGGAAAACTACAGACAGAGGTTATTACATTAACAGCGACAGTCGCTGCAGCATTCCTTCACCACTGACACATCAAGAAGTCGAACAATAATTGCTGTTAAAATTTAAGTGCAATAAGGCAGCATTACATTCTACAAATTTACGTTTGTGGACAAAACACATAGTCAGAATAACAGTTAATGAGACTTAGATCTATACATGGGTTTTAGAGCAAAATTTGTCTCATTTAATTTTTAAAAAATGAATTTAAAAAGCAGCAGCAAATGTTTCTAAGTATTTATGCTTTTTACACTTACGATTACAGCGCCATGTACAAAGTATTTGCCCCTTTCTAATTAGAAGTATTTTTGCTTTCCCGTAACACTGATCTCCAAACAAATTTAATACAAAGGACAACCTGAGTAGATACAACACACAGTTTTTAAGTATAACAAAAGAACTAAATGAGATTAGCCATGTTCAATAAAATGTGGTTTATTGACATACACATGTTAACATTCAGATATTTAAAATTTAAAATTTGTTGCCTGTTAAGTAAGCTGGAAACCCAAGGGATGTTTAAGAGTTGCTGTCAACCCAAAATGCTAAACCAATATCTTGATACAACAGAGATCACCACTTTTCATAGATATTACTAAGATTGCACCTATAGTAAAAGGGTTCGAAATGCAAAAATGATCAATGTGCATCTCTGCCTGTGGACATCAAAGATCTGCAATTATAAACTGCCTGGCTTGCTTATTGAAGGATATTACAGCTGAAAGACTGAATATTGACCATACAGCTAATTTTATCACAGTCACAGGAATCTCAGAAACAAGCCATTTGGAGAGTGTGGGAAAGCCCTTTGTTACATCAGGTAATGTACTGATTTCTTTTCTTTGATTGATCCAAGCACTGTTAGAGATCTGTTATCCTGAAAGCTAACCTCCTCTGGAGCAGTTCTTCTGTGCAGCATGAGTTACCATGGTGATGTGTCCCGCTAAGGGAACCTGCGTTATGATATCAAAAATCCAGAGTCACGGCTACTTAGCCTCAAAGTTATCTGGCTAAGCTTCATGATACAGGCCTCAGGTATGAATAAGTAGTTACTAATCTGAACTAGTACAATGGCAAAACTTTTTTGGGAAAAAAAAAAAACTTTGCCTTAAAAAGGTACATTTACCTACAGTTAGGGTACAATTGGCAGACCCTTAAGGGTACAGCCCCAGTGACAAGCAAAGGATACAAATTGGGACCCTTTTTTCTTATAGTGTAATAACTTCACTCAAAACTATGTTCACATTCACAGAAGTGAATTTTCTGGCCAGCTGCTAACCAAAAGACTGAATAGTATAAATTATCCTGATGTTCTCTTTGGATCAGGGTCAGCTGATCACCATTCCCTGATGTTTACAAACACATGACAAACAGACTCATATGATAAACAGCATCATTGTAGATAAATGGCCTCCCTAATGTAACAGCTTGGTTTATTACGAGGCTGAAATGCTTTGCAGGCTGACCTACCAGCAACTGAAATGGTCAAATATTGCAGAGTAGAGGAACACACTATGGGGAAATGAACAGAGTAATTTCACCTTGACATTCTGGTTCTTCGTGTTGATTGGGGGATTCTTGAGAACCGCTTGCAAAGCTCCCATTAAGTTGCCTGTTCAGAGAGGGGTTAAGGAAAGTACCCGAGAACAGTACAGCCCCCTGTGCCATATTAACAGAAAACTCATCATGCCTCCCAGCCTGGGTGATCAGTGTTTCACAGGGCAGGGTATAGGCTGACTGTGTACCTGGATGGAGCTTCATCAGTCATGGAACAGGAAGTTTCAAAGCAAACGCCTGGTAACTTAATACGGGCTTTACATCAGAAGGCTAAAGTATATTTAAATGTCCCTTACAACGCAGAAGGGCAGCTCGGGGGAGCACTGCCGCCTCACAATAATTTAACACCACTGCTTCATGTTCTGGACTAAGTTCCTTTTTTTCTACGGCTCTTTTATGATTATATATATGGCGATGTTAAGTGCATGCACTTAACAGGAAACACACTGAAACAGAGTATATAGACATATAAGGCATTCGTCCTTGCGCTAACTTCCCCGTCTGATGTCTGCTGCTGACACAAACTCACATTCAGCCTAGACAAATTCAGCAAAGAAAGCATTTACAGCCTTGAAATGCAAACTTAACCAAACACGTAAATCTCTGTCATTGCAAGCGATCGATACTTTGCTGGGTCTCCATTCCTGTACGTCGAGTCATGTCAGTCAAGTCCAAACACATACGATGCCTGTCTAACACATATAGAGACATACATCAAGGTCCATGTGTGCAAGTCCATCTCGTCATTCATTTTTAAAGCCATTAAGCTACGAAATTTCCTTTTCAAAAGCCAGTTACGAAATACATCAATTCCAGTAAAGATTTTTTAGATGAATCTGGGTGTTCGAGAAAGCTCAGCTGCATTTTTTTTTATAAAATTTGGATTTTATAAAGTCCTAAAATTGTACAACAGTGTAATGAAATAGTGACTTAAGTAACATGTGTTAATCCATCGCTTTCCAATCATGCAGCTCTAATAATAGGCTGTCAAACCTTCAAACCGTCGCGCTGTTCTGTGCAATGTACTTTGCAAACTGAAGCACACAGCTGTATCGTGTGTTGTCAGCAGTAGCTGTGTTTTTTGTTAACCAGCTCCTGTCTCCAATACATTGAACCTTAGGCTACGTAAAAACGAGCCCATCCTGCGCCACACCCTTCAGACCGACCTCGTCACACTGACAGCACGATCGCCGCAGCCCCCGCTCCTTAAAATCATTACTATGCCAGCAAGGCATCGTGCACACAAAGGAGCAGCAAATAATGATCATGGGGGTGACAGCTTCCCTAATCGACACATGACTCGGCCACAAAGGATATTGTCTGATCAGCGAGTCCACTTCTGCCTCATCCGGACCGAGCTGATTTTCTCCTCCTTCCTCCTCATCCACAAACTTGTTCTCGTCGTATTCATCGACGTCGACCTTCCTAAAGCGGTCCGACACCGTGTTCTTCGACATGTTGCCGTGCAGCCCTGCAGCCTTCAGCGAATTGCGATGCACGACCAGCCCGAACCCCACCCGCTACCTAACGCACGGCTCTCCGCACTCCGGACTGCAGTTTCCTTCCTGTCTCACTCGTCTGCATTTTACTCACTTCCGCATTTTTGTCCCACCCCCTTTTGGGGGGTGTGGGGGGTACTTACATACATATATGTGGGCCGGGTAATTAGGAGTAATTAGACTGGGGGATGTGTAAATGTTTTCATGTCAAAAGATGCTGCTTTCTTCCTAATATACGCGAGTTGCTGTCAGATTAAGCGTTCATTTATTTCAGCAAGTTTAAGGAATAAATATCAGGAAGATGTTGATAAAAAAGGTTAATATTTTCTGGTTCTTCTCCATTAGACTGAAAACCTGTATTTATTTAATTGCCTAATTTATAACATTACCCAATTATTAATTAATTGATTCTTTCAATGTCTGCACAAAAAATACGGATGATTAACATACCATTATGCCTTATTACATAAGTCATACGTGTATGAATCTGGTTTTCTGTAAGTATACGGAACAAACACTAGGTGGGGCTAAAACTCGGCAGTTGAAGTAAAACTTCTTAACATCAGTGGTCATATGGGGGGGGGGGGGGTTGTGTATTTATAAAAAGATTAACTTTATTTTTTAACAATTTTACATTGGGCAGTATATATCATACCAGCCGCTTACCCTGAGAAAATTCTTGAAATTATACATTCGTGTTGTTAAGCACAGTGTATATTGTTGCCTTGACACGCTGCATCAATGTTCTCACTTTGACTTTTTTGGGTGAAGCTGCCACTGCAGTAGACTTGACATTATATGGATGATCTCTGAATGCTGGAAGGTTTTAATGGATAATGACTAAAGGACAGTTTAGTACATTCTCACCCGGAGAGCTAAACCGCTGCTGTTAGAGGACAGCTGATATACAGTAAGGAGCTGATACAGTGATGCTTCAGTGCTTCATCCATACACAATCAGGCACCCTTCTACAATCAGGGGTCAGTAATCCAAGAATAGACAGATGGACATGACTCAGATTTTGGCAATTGGACTACAGTATTTTGTGTTGCTGACATACTTTTCTTTAAGAATACAGATGCTCCTCTACTTGCGAGCTTTCAACTTACAGACTTTCAGACATATGAATGAAGTGGACTGTAAGTCCAAATTGTGTTCATTGAGCTCCTGTTTCCTGTCCACAGACATCCCAAGTCTCCCGGAAGGTCCGGGAGTCTCCCGCATACTGATAGCGACTCCCTGATGCCCGCAAACTGAATAAAATATCCCGGAAACTAGCGCAAGCAAACAAGAGCATGCACGCGAGACAGCAGCGTGTGAATCGCGCACTTTGAGAGAAGCGCGCACACGACCGAATGAGAGAGAGAGAGAGCGTGTGCGTGCGTGCGGATCACCGCGTGTGTGCCTGTTCATGAGCCCGTGCTAGTCAAAGTGCATCCTGATTGGTTGGAGTTGCGGGGGGGCGTACACCTCCCGGAAATGAGTTTTTGCAGGTTGGGATGTCTGTGTCCACAACATCAATATTTTTTCTGCGCGCCAATTCCACCTAGTACGACTTCTGGCCACACAGCAGTGTACGGATATTTCAAGTTACGAACGGCCATTCGGAACGTATCTCGTTCGTAAGTAGAGGAGCATCTGTATTAACTGTTATTTGAGTCTCTCCATATTAGCAATAGAAGACCCCATTTCCAGCAGTTTGATTGGATGTCCTGCTTCTTCTGATATGCTCGCTTCTACTCTGCTTGAATAGCAGAAGGTTTTTGTTTCCCTTCTTTGGAACCAGTTCTGTCCATATTTCATACATGAAAACCTCCTTAAGCTAAGAGTTCAGCTTGAGACATTCCTGCATCTCAAAGTATTTCTCCATAGCTTGAAAAAACCGCCAAACCCGCTTGGTTGGTCAATATATATTTGTACATGAATCCAAATCACCTGTGAGTGGCAGTGAAAATTGCTTTTGCTGTGACTGTTCTCATGAACACAGATCATCCTCCATCACCTCCACAGATTCCATCCCAGGATCATTCCTACCATAAGGTGGAGACATAACGTCTATTGCCATGAGATCGATCACAGAACTGCATTCCCTCTCAGAAACCCAACCTGACTGATTGGCACAGGAATATCACGACGGTAATCTGTTTCAAGCCTCTCCCAGAACACCTGATTTTGTACCGGAGGCCATGTGTTGGATGTTGATAAAATGACGCACAGTAAGAGCACTGCTAAATTCTAGGAGGAACATGTTTAATCCCCAATACATCCAATTTCACATAAATAGGAAAACATGAATGGCAGTGAACAGAAGGTGCCCTGAGTGTATTGCTTCATCCACTCCAGAGTAACCATCTTGTGCTGGCACGTCTCCGTGAGTATCCACGAGTGCTGAAGAATCATTCTCACAGAAAGCTCCAGTTACAAAGTTGCATACCTAAATGGGCCGTTTAATGCAAATAAAAATACTCAAGGATTATTTTAAACAGGCACAATGTGTGTTTTCTCTAGCACCAGCAACATCATTCAAAAAAGACAAGCATCACACTGTATTATTTAAGATGTGGAAATAAATGCTTAATGACAAACTTGAAATCAACAAACTTAACCAAACATAAATTCAGATTTTATAACAATGAATCATGACCATTACACCTTGGGTCCCTATTAGGGCTGTGATTATTAATTAGTTACTTTACAAATGATTTTCATTCATGGAAACAATGGTTATTTAAAGAGATACGTAAATTGGAGAATAAATGGTGACAGAGCACCACCAAGATCAAGGTCATGACCTTACCCAGTTTCATCCTTCTTCCAAACAATCTAAGGCATCCTTTCTTTCACTTTCTTTCTTTCTTTCTTTCTTTCTTTCTTTCCTAACCTCCTTCTATGACTTGATCTAAGGTACCTGTTATATCTTTCCACTAAAACTCTCTGACCAGAATACATCCAATGTATATCCTCATAAAACTTACAAGCAAAGCAGATTCGATTAATCTTATACCAGTGACATGAGTAACTCAACCATATGTCTGTTAGGGCTGGGCTTTTCCACAAGGTTCAATCCCAGAAA
>JAODLC010000036.1:15059330-15072754 GCA_026781145.1 Hippopotamyrus pictus | reverse complement strand
AAAATAACAGCTGCTGGTATTGCATCACTGGGTATTTCAGCATTTACAGCACAATCAGCAGCACAGCAGTACCGAGGTTTTACCTCTAGAACATTCTCCTGACTAGGGTCCAGTATGAATTCAAAAGTTTCATTCCATTCTGGATTCACGCTGTTGTCTATCTGCCTTGTCTGTTTTTTGGTTTTAGAGACAGCTGGTACACAGAGCTTTACATAAGGATGTGGGATGTCCACTGTGAGCCCAAAGAATGATGCACAGAATGATTAATATTTATAATACACAAAAAATGTAAACACAACTAGCAACCAGGAATCTTTTTGTTTGCATCCTAGGGTGAGGATTTCTAGAACAAACTTACTCAACAAGTATCATTGTACTTACAATAATCACCCCACCGTCCCTTGGTGACATTCTCAGCCCTCACAACCGTGACTCTGAATTTATGTGAGTACTGGTTCTCCACCTGTAAAGTGCAACATCACTTGCAAACATTGCATATTCCATTGTCTCCGACTCAAGACTTCATCCAAAACCAAAAAAAACTTGAATGGATTCTGCACTTCTGACTTATATTTTATCTGTAAATCAATCAGTCAGATTACTATAGTACGTTCATATGTGGTAGAAAGATCCATGATTATGCAAATACAATACAGACAATCAGTAATCAATGGTGAAACTTACCACAAAACGTTTAATATGCTAAACATATTAAACACATATCAAACACATGTAATAATGCAAACTTGCTTAAGTAACAGGTTTTCACTTTAGATAAGAAGCATTTTATAAGGAACTAACATGTGACAGTTTATTCTGCAAGACGACCGAATCAAGGTACAGATCTAACCCAAGAAGGTACAGACCTGACCCAAGAAGGTACAGACCTGACCTGAGAAGTAAAACTACTGCAAAGGACCGATATAAGAAATGCATGTATGTTAATGGTAAAGGATAAGTGGGAAGGAAAACAAATGGGACATATAGGGAAGTGAGATAAAGAAAGTAGCTGAATTTAACTTGTTTAGACAAGGTTAACAGAAGTAGCTGGTGACCACAGATATCTGGCCCCTTGAACTGTATGTAAACTGTCGCATTTTTTTGGCTATGAAAGATGTATGCATTTGTTGTTTGGGAGCAGATCACAAGACGCATGAAAGACTGCTGTGGTTTGCGGTAATAAAGTTTGTCAGACACTTAAACAAATCGACTTCAGCGAAATTTCTACCATCATTAGGAATTTGCCAGAACCTACAACAGCACATTTCATCCTGAATTTCTCAAGGGCTCATACTGTAGAATTCTGAAATTAGTAATACCATCCACAGTTTTGGGGGGGGGGCAGAAACTCCACACATGCGGAACCTGACTTGAAGCCTGGCCTCAGAGGTATGAAGCAAACTCCACACACGCGGAACCTGACTTGAAGCCTGGCCCCAGAGTTATGAAGCAAACTCCACACACGCGGAACCTGACTTAATGCCTGGCCCCAGAGGTGTGAAGCAACAGTGTTAACAAATGCACCCCCCAAATTTACTAATATCACTATTTTCTGCTCATTACAGAAGAATCTATAGCAAATCAAACTTAATTTTCCACTACCCTCGTCCAGTCTGGATTGATGTAGCATTATGTACCAACTTACGTGATAAACCATAGCAGACATTGGCAGTGACAGGAGAGATGTTTCTGAATGGAGATCAAAAGTTAGGTGTGTCTGATATTTACTGACCCTGGGAACAAATATGAGAAAAAGTATGAGGAAGTCAGTTCAGCAACTTATCTGGAATCAGTTACATTACATAGTAGTGAATGAGCACTTTAATATTTGTTCAAACAGGCTGTGAATCAGCCTGGTTCGTTTTAATCATTGTGAAATAAAGTGGCACCCATGCCAGTGACACCAAAAGGACATTTCATTTACGTCCAATGACACCTCATCTACTGTCACTTTAGCTAATGGCCGTAATGAAGTTAAGACCTGGATGAGTGAAAACATTTGTCACTAAAAACACAGTAAACCAAGCTTCTGTTTATGGAGGCAAGTCTATGGAAAGGTCTGCTATAATCTCCACTCTCTGCTCTGAGGGGCTTTCTCTCAGTAGCTCAGCCTGTAGCCTAGGTGCCACCTTAGACACAAGCCTCTCATTAAATCAGATGTGGAACCACGCTTGCCATGAACCCAAAATGCTAAACCAATATCTCGTTACAAGTGAAATGGCCAATTTTCTTAGCTATTAACAAGACATTGTACTAATTGTGAAATGGCTCATACTGCAAAAATAATCAGTGTGTGTAATTGTCTGTATACTGCACAATTCAATACCATTATTTATGACAATAAAAGACCTGAATGAGACAGCAGTATAGTCATGGTCACGTCTAGGTTACAGTGATTTTTGCTTAGTGACAATTTCGCTTAATGACTTGGGGTATATTTCTCAAAGCATAGTCGCTAACTACATTAGCAACTTAGTTGAAACCATGCAACTGAATGGGGCCAACTATGTACACATAGTAATCAAGTTATTAAAAACACATATGAACACCGTAATTGGGCTATCGCCATAACTGTTTTATTCTTAATAAACTCAAAAATTGAGTGCATGTACACACAGTCATAATCAGCTAACAAAATAACATAGATCTCACTACTTTGTGACTTGAGAAATTGTCCCTCGTTTTCTCTGTATGGTCTGTTTCATTTAATTGTCCCCTGAAACTTCTGTTGTGTTTTGAGTAGACTTGGAGCATTTTTTTGTTTTTGCATGTGTTTTCAAGATTTACACTGCATCTGTCAATTATAATGCCTCGATTAATTTGTCACACATACTCAGAATTTGTGTGTTCTGAAATTGCAGCTCGTTATTGGAATCTGTAAGTGTTGTATAAATTTGCAGCTTGTTGACATTCAGGAGCCACCGTATGTACTGTAACTGACGTGCCAATAAGTGATAGAAAAATGATCAGACACCCCCATGGCACACTTTGAATGATGCCATTTAATGCTCTGGCCAATTCCCAGTCTCACCCTCACCAGGATCTGCCTGTGCTGCCAACCAAATTTTATTGCTTCTTATTGTAAATTTTATTACCATTAATCAACAGGTAGTGTATTTTGATAGTTCACATGACCTACTCAGAAAATACTACCAACATAAAAGTATAGGGGATATATTTGATTACACCAGTGGCCAATTCACAGACATAGCAGAGATTGAAATTCTAAAGTACCTTACCAGAAACAACTGCCAACATTATGTTTTATAACACATTATATTAAATGTAACACATTAGCCCTAAAAATAAGAAGCACATTTTTATGACCTACTTTATTATAAAGTACACATTTATGCAATTGAAAATAATAATTCACACAAAAGACACAAAGCACCTACTAAAATAAATGTTGCTCACAGAGGATTAAAAGGATTAACACTGTGAATGAAATCAAAATTGAAGGAAAACATACCAAGGCAGAAATCCAAGCTGGAGTAATATGAATTTTCAGGCCTGTGTCTATGAAGGAGAGTCTCACAGTAACTGTGATGTGTACCAGCTCTATAACTGGGTAGTTGGCATAAAAAGACTGCAGCACCTACAAATCCAGTCTAGCAGGGGTACACCCTGGATGTGATGTCATTACATAATTATTTTAATTAACAAGTCAAAGCTGTAATCATTTGCTGGTCAAAACAGCTTAGACTAGGAAATGAGGTTGGAGTTTTGATTTTAAATACTTTACAAATGGAAGAAACTCATGTTGCATTATACATGCCTCATATTAGTCACTTAATTGCACGCTTACCAATAACTGCATTACTTAACTGGTTTGCGATAATACCATTTCATTGTAGTACCCTGATTTTAATTTATAATGGAGTGTTTAAGTTATTATTATTATTATTTTCTTTTATATCGGCATGTACACTTAATCCACGAGTGCATTGTGTTTAATCAGATACACATTGTCTCTGATTATTCTGTATTAATAATGCTGATGTATAGTTGTTAACTGAGTACATAATACTGCACCAGATTATTGATTTGCGTTAAGTAAGAAGTATTGCATTCCGTTTCCTATCTGAAGACTTACAATATTCCAGATGTTAATAATGGGGGTATATTTTAATGATGGATAACTTGTTGCTTAAACCAGACAAGAAGAGAGGGGCACGAAGGTGTGGTGAAGTGGATAAAAAGTTCATTATAAATCTGTAGGGCTGAGGCGAAATACACAGTCATACGATTAACCATCGTTTGGGTTCGGTCCAAATATTTCAGTTGTTTGTCGGGAAAATCCTGGGTGAGTCATTTAGGTAAAAGCATGTCAGCTATGCTGTTCCGTAATGTGTATGAACGAGGTGGAAAAACGGTTAATTAATGTTTATTTACATATGCATTTGTGTAAATACTGTAATATGTATCCGATGTGTATTTATTACTGTGAGTTTTTGCTAGATTCCATCCTCATATTTCTTTTTTTTGTTTGCTTACAGCTAAGGTTAAGGCTGTGTTAATACATTGAAACTTCGAAACCAAATTATATTAAAGACGTTGTTTGTGATATACTAATAAAGCAGAATAGATAATTTAATGATTTTGTAACCTGTGACATGCTGCTCACAGCGCAATGGACATTTAATCGTGAAGGAGGTTGGTCAGCGGAGGAGGATCTGCTGAGGACCAGGATTTGGGTAGGAGCTAAACTTCCATTGTTGGATTTCAGATACGTTAAAAAACTGACACGAAACAGACAAAAAGAAAACACTATTGACTGAAAGGACTAAAATGACTGATAAAAGCATTGCAATGTAGGGGAGACCAAGTATGGTTGTAATACTTTTTGCTTTCCACCTATAACTCACTGAATTTTTGAGCTAGAGTTTTAAAACTGGTATATAAAGTACCTACAGTTGTTTATTTGCTATAAACTGCACCAAGTCAAACCTCTGCAAGAATATCACAGACTTCATGATATTATGACAAATACTTGGTGCTCCTTTGTTACAACCTACCCCACTACCGGGGGAGGTTGTAACACATGCTGGTGTAAGTTGTAACAGGTGGATGAAAGAAGCAAAAACATCGGCCACATCATGCTATACACTTTAAAAAACATGGTTTGGTGATTGGACTGTTGTTACACCAGTTTCATCTACATTCCATATGTCGCTCCCATCAAAGTTGTATCTCTCAATGACCTGTCCAAGGCTGCTGAAGAAACGTTACACATTTGTGCGATTAAAACTTGCTGCCCGTGTGAGGCTGGTTGGCTCTGGACTCCTCACTGACAGGCTGGGGTTCTTCTTCATAAAGAACGTGAACCAGTCAGCCCCTGCCATCTGATTCTTGTGGATATTTGATGTTATATGTTACTGCCAGTTGACATGCAAACTATTTGACCTAAAAGAATTTAGAATAGAAAACCAGAGTACTTGACACAAAAAGTTTTTCAATTATCTGGCACCTGTGCTAGGATTCAGTTCTACTCTGGTCTCCAGGGGCTAACCTATCATATGCTTACCTCACCCAGTGGCTAACCTATCGTATGGTTACCACACGTGGAGTCAGTCCATAATACAGGTCTGCCACCTGAGTCAAATATTTTGCCAGCACCTTCTCCTGCACCACAGAGAAAACTTTGTTGCTGCTGTGGTAACCTACACTGGGAAGATCACTGGATCCCTGGTCTCTCAGCTTCTGCAGTGATTTGCAGTATCTGCTCAGTATTACACGGCAGATCCCATGTGCCTTCACAACTGACCTGACTGACTTGCCCTTCCTTGTGACATTATCAGATGCTTTTTTTTTAAAACACTGGCAGACACACCTCTTTCAGTCTTTATTTTCAACTGTTTAGGCATTCTGTAAAATTATTAAAATCAAGAAAGTGTCCTTAGTTGAATGTACTGTAAGGGGATGGTTGTAACACGTGTCAAAGCTGTGTTACAATCCACCCCACCTCTCTCAGCTATTGTTCAGCTAGCTGTAGTAGGACAGGGGTTTGAAATTAGCAGGGGAAAAATACATCAGAGTTTACCTGAGAAACTAAATTTTAATCTTATTTAAGTCATATGATTTTATCTGCAATAGTACAAATACTAAACAAAATATAGTCCTGGTCAAAAAAAAATTCTTTCTTACCTCAAAATCTGTTTTTTTATTAATAGAATCTGCATGTACCAGTTTCCAGCCTTGATGTCCACCTTGTGGGTTTAGGGAGGAAGTTGGTAAACACTGAAATGATCACATGACACTCATCCTACCCCTGATTGGTGGAATCTCTCCCCATGTTACAACCATACCCAGTCTCCCCTACTTCTGTAAATATGGTGATTGAGTAAGTTCAAGTAAATTTATGAGCGAGGTTATCTTTTTTTCAAAGGTACTAAATTGTTTTGGGTCTCTCCTGAGGGTCTGGAAGGTACTGGTGATGTGGGAAGAAAGAGGGCAAGTCATGAAGCCATACTGTGTGCTATCCATGGCCCTGCAGGATCGGGGCACTTTGGGTGACGAAGACATTCTGTTGCATCCATCAGGGTTTCTCGGTTGCGATTACGTTGCGATTACGTTGCCATGTGGAGGATTACTGCCGGCACTGTCATAGCTGTACAGCACGTAAGGGCCCTCAGGCCCAGTTGCATGTACAGTTACAGCGAATGTTAGTGGGGGAGCCCATGCACCATGCTGGGGTGGACGTGATGGAGACGTTTCCCCACCCTGGGCATGATAGTCAGCGTTGGCCATGATGAACTACTTCAGGAAATGGCCAGAGGCCTATATCCTGCATGATCAAGAAGTCGAGACCTTTGCGGACATGCTGGTGGGTAGAATGTTTACCTGGTTTGGGGTTCCTCAGTCCCTCCGAAGAAAGCAGGGCAAGAATTTTACATGTTGGGTGGTTCTCCTGCATGTGCGAGCGGCTGTGAATCTAGCAGACCCATATGACCCCTTGATGGAGGGTTAAAAGCAAATTCAGAAACAAGGGGTCATATAAAATAAAAAGGTGTCATTCCAGGGGTCATATAAAATTAAAATTTTCCTCTCAGTTTGTATACCTACATGGATAATTTGTATGTATCTCTATTTTAAATATCTTATTCTGCAATCTTGCTGCCTATCCTTTTTGTGCAAACCTTTGTCTTAGTAGACATATCTTGATGCATAATTAATAATAAAATATAGAGATTAGTTGCATACCATAATACAGAGATTTTTTTAAAAGGATTTCTAAGTAGGCCTACATGCTTAATTTGTATTAGAGCTGTTTGTGATTTACCGTCACGGTGGAGGGGAAAGCACAACCCAGGCACAGCCACAGGCGAAACAAAAGGTCGGTAACGGCACTTTTAGCACAAAGGAACAGAAAGGACCACAAGGGGTCTTCAGGGAGAGCAGGGAGAAACCACGAACGCAAGGCACATTAAAAACGAACACTGACTTTAATGACCAGACTGGGGGGTGAGGGGAAGGCAGGCAGTCACTTGTTTACACAGCTAATGAGTTGTGCAACTGACACATTAGGGAGGGATGTGGTGACCAGTGACACCTACTGGTCAGACAGGCACATGACAGGAACAGGTCCTGACATTTACGAAGTTTAAATCGCTAGTGTTGTTATATTGAGTTGTGCAATCGACACATTAAGGAGGGATGTGGTGACCAGTGACGAAAGCATTGCAATGTAGGGGAGACCGGGTATGGTTGTAACACTTTTTGCTTTCCACTTTTGCTTTCTATAACTCACTGAATTTTTGAGCTAGAGTTTTAAAACTGGTATATAAAGTAACCACATTTGTTTGCCATAAACTGCACCAAGTCAAACCTCTGCAAGAATACCACAGACCTCGTGAGATTATGACAAATAATTGGTGCTCCTTTGTTATAACCTACCCCACTATCGGCGTAACACATGCTGGTGTAAGTTGTAACAGGTCGACAAAAGAAGCAAAAACATTGGCCACATCATGCTATACGCTTAAAAAAACATGGTTTGGTGATTGGACTGTTGTTACACCAGTTTCATCTACATTCCATATGTCGCTCCCATCAAAGTTGTATCTCTCAATGACCTGTCCAAGGCTGCTGAAGAAACGTTACACATTTGTGCGATTAAAACTTGTGGCCCGTGTGAGGCTGGTTGGCTCTGGACTCCTTCACTGACAGGCTGGGGTTCTTCTTCATAAAGAACGTGAACCAGTCAGCCCCTGCCATCTGATTCTTACCCCATGATTGTGGATATTTGATGTTATATGTTACTGCCAGTTGATATGCAAACTTTTTGACCTAAAAGAATTTGGAATAGAAAAACTTAAACACAAAAAATTTTTCAATTATCTGGCACCTGTGCTAGGATTCAGTTTTTCAGTTTTACTCTGGTCTCCAGTGGCTAACCTATCATATGCTTACCTCAAATGGCAGTAATGAATGACCAGTGAGGGAATTGAGGGATGTGGTGACCAGTGACACCTACTGGTCACACAGGCACATGACAGGAACAGGTCCTGACATTTACAAAGTTATAATCGCTAGTGTTGTCATATTGAGTTGAAGAAAAAAAAATGAATTAAAGTAATACATTTTAATTACACCCTACAACCTGTTTTTAAGTATCATTATTTTTTATGTTGCAGTTTTAAAAAATACCCCATTTTTGGTCATGTGTTCCCATTCTGTCAAACCCCATTTCCCTTAGTGACACTCTGTTTGCTGCTTGTCATACTGCTGTCCCGGACCCGGCTGACGATCAGATCCAGGGACATAAACGCACTGCGGAGCAGCTACATAGTGACATTCTGTTTGCTGCTTGTCATACTGCTATCCCGGACCCTAACTAACAGTTGTGGAATTTTCTACATAGTTGAATGTTACTCTTGAAATATCACATGAAATCGGACATTCGACAGAATACAAGACAGACCAAGCAGAAAGGCTGCTTAAGTGTCCTGCTCTGTAGCCATTCACAGGCAGAAAGGCTGCTGAAGTGTCCTGCTCTGTAGCCATTTACAGGCAGAAAGGCTGCTGAAGTGTCCTGCTCTGTAGCCATTTACTGTACAGGCAGAAAGGCCGCTGAAGTGTCCTGCCCTGTAGCCATTTACAGGCAGAAAGGCTGCTGAAGTGTCCTGCTCTGTAGCCATTTACTGTACAGGCAGAAAGGCTGCTGAAGTGTACGGCTCTGTAGCCATTTACAGGCAGAAAGGCTGCTGAAGTGTACGGCTCTGTAGCCATTTACAGGAACTGACATGTATTGAGTGACACTTTTCTCTGTTTAGTTTTTTTGCATGCACAGCAGAAGCACTGCCCTTTTTATGTTAATAGTCAAACGAACACTTAAGTCTTTCGATGTCCCCTTTTTTAGTTTCAAGATACCAAGTACCTCAAGTACTCAGACATTTGAAGTTACTGAAGTTAATATTGGCCAGCACAAAGTGGATGATGGTGGGACAGTTACTCTGGCTTCAGGCTTAAAGATATAACAATCTTTTGGGCCCTCTCATTCAAACTGTGGATCATTACATTCCCATATTTCAATATGTTTGTTGTCATATTTTACTATTTTGTGTGTCAGTTTTATGTTAGTGTACTGTCTGTTCTGTTGTTAGTTGTAGTAATCAATGCATGTCTTTTCCATATCCTAAATCTGAGTGATTACGTACAATAAGTCCCTTCACTGGTGCAAACCACCCCTAAGCTTTTGAAGTCTCAAACTTGTCTGAACATATCACAAGACTCTCAACGCATTTGAGAAGAATCTCATTGCAGAATTGCTACATTTCCTGGTGAATTATTTTCACAGGACGAATATTCTCACCCAGGTTAAGTAGTGATACTATTATTAGTGGATTCAATTCATATCCATAATTTTTCCTAAACTGATGAGTATTAAGAGTAAATATTAATGTTTTCAGACAATATTTATCTAATCATTTGTCACGGCACAGGAAGGAAAAAAGGTAATGATCCACAGACGGCTCCAAGGAAACACAGGATGTAACAGAAGAACAGACAATACAAAAAAAAAAGAAAACAAAGGACCACAAGGGGTCGTAAACAGATTGGGAAAAACAATAACTAAATAACTTAATCAGGGGGATATTCCATGAAGGTAGCTTTCTTGAAAAAGTCAGACTCAAGCTAGCGCGATCTCTTAACTTAGCCTCATCTTGTTCCACTAACACGGTTCAATTTTAACTATAATCAAGGCTCATACAAGACAGACTTGCATAGTCTCACTTAGTGTGCACACCTGAGAAATTTAAGAAGCCCAAATAAATGGATGAATGATAGATCGATCAAATGAATCGGAAAGCGTGTAAAACGAGAGCAGTGTTTTTTTCTGACGCAGAACAAACGCTGCTGATGGAGTTGTATGAAGAATGCAAAGATGTAATCGCTAAAAAAAGGCAATACTGTGGCCCTACAATACTGTGTAGGGACTTGGCTTGGCAGTGAATTGCAGACAGACTAAATGCGTAACTTACGTAAATGTTACAAGTATAAGCAATAAACAATAAGTAACCATTCGTAAGCATATTATCGAGAACTCATTAACCAGCCTTTGGCAGGATTGGTACAGGACTGTCCAAGCCGGGTCCTTGTGTCTCTTCCCTGTTTGGCCAGTAGGTGTCGCTGGCCATCCTGTTCTCTGTCATTCAGTCCTTCACCCCTGTGTGTTCATCCTGCTCCATTACCACCGCATAGCTCAGTGGGCTGATTGTGTGGCTCAGAGAACCTGTTGGGTGTGAGTTGGGTTCTGTCTCTGTTTCTCCACCCGCAGTTTGCCCTCCTCATGCTCTGTTCCGGTTTGCATCTATTTTTGGATTAAAGGAAGCTATAAAAAATTCACTTCCTCTATTACTAATCAGCCGACCAGTGTTTCTTACTGGAAATACTTGAAGTGCTTGGAAATGATTCAGATCGAGACTCCGTAAGGTAATGTTTGTTTCTTTAATAGGCAGGAAAGAAGCAAGAGCAACAGTGTCCCCGTCCCAAGGTAGTGACTCACCCAACAAAAGAAATGAGTTTATATACCTTTTTCAAGCTTACTTAAGAATATCATTTGGCTGCTTCTCTGAAAAGCTATTCACCTATCAAAATCCTCATTAACAATGATTGGTTAATACTTCAAGAGGTATGTCAATTACAGTTAGTTGCTACCTCAAGAGGCACATCACTTATATATAGTTGTCTTGGTTACCCCCTTAGTTACCCTACCCCATAATTGTCACGTGACCTCAATCCCTCCACTGCACCTGTCTTGTCTCAGGTCACCCTGTACCATCTGACCTCCTAGTACTTCCTCCCTAATGGTTGGTCACAAATCCACCCACTGTTCAATCTATTCCCCATAGCTAAATACCATTGTTGCTATGTCATCTTAAGCTTATATATTCCTTATGCATACAGAATCTTCTGCATCATCAGAGCCTATCATATTGCAATACATGATCAATAACTCTGGCTTCCTCTTTTGCAGCAAGCATCTTCCACTCAAATCTGTTCCCTCTTCTTGTACGTCCTACGTCTCAGCCAAACGTATTCTTGTCTTGACAGACTCCTGAACTCTTCTTGTCTGTATTTGCTAGTCCACTTGGCCCAATATCGTCTCTTCACCTGTGACTTAACTTACGATACATGTAAAAAACACAAAAACCCTCATGCTGGACCCTCTGAAAAGCAGCACGTACACATAGTGCTCTGGCCTAAAACATTGACGGCAATCCAATACGCCACCCTCCCATCCTAGCCCAGCAGTTCACCTTCCATAGTGTGCTTATAAACAATAAGTAACCATTTGTTAGCATATTAAGTGTTAAATATTAGTTGCTTAAATGTTAAAGAGCAGACCTTAATATAAAGTGTTTCCTTTTCTTTCCTAACCTCCTTCTATGACTTGATCTAAGGTACCTGATAGATCTTTTCGCTAAAACTCTCTGACCAGAACACATCCAGTGTGCATCGTCATAAAACTTATAAGCAAAGCAGATTCGATTAGTCTTATACCAGTGACATGAGTAACTCAACCATATGTCTGTTAGGGCTGGGCTTTTCCACAAGGTTCAATCCCAGAAACTGCCTGTTTTCCAGTTTAATCAAGGGTGAAACATGCTGGGTTCTCTTTCCTGTTCAGAACGCAGCCCTTGATGGCATCTTTGATCACCTGGAAAAGTAAATGGGGACATTGAAGGATATGACTGGGGAAACAAATTCTCTGCTGTTACTGATCAAAAAGAGTAACAGCAGCCACACAACGAATGGCTGTGTTCAACTCATAAGTAGCATATGAGTACATACATATCTTAGGAGTCTTTGTTAAGCGCTAAAACTATGTGGAAACATTTCCAAAGTCTGGGATGATGTTTACAGTAACGGGGGGAAGACGGAACTCAACAGACCTCAATGTTGTTCAGAGTATTGAACTCCATGAGGTCGTGGAGTCGAGCAAAGGCTTCATTGGAGTAATGGAACTTAAATGTGGAATAGGTGTTTTCTGGATCATCAAATATGTTGAAATCAGCAAATTGCTTCTCTTCTCCATTCTCTCGAGGCACACCTGAACAAAACCATCAGCAGGCTTGCTTAGTGCTGGACAACAGAATATTGTATTTACGAAATCAGCTAATTCATTAGGTTTAAAAATACATTTTGTTTATTAGTCATTCTTCTGGTGACCTTTGACAAAAAAATTAGCTCTAATTAACAGTCCATTTTGTACAGAAGAGGATTAGGGCCACCATGAAAATATTATTTAAATTCTGACTTTTTTCTCAGAATTCTGAGTTTAGAAGAAAAGTCAGAATTCAAATAATATTTTCATGGTGGCCCTAATCCGCTTCCGTAATTTTGTCATTCATGTCTTAATGTACATTTTGTAGCATGTGGCTGCATCCATTCATCCATCTGTACCAGGCACACAGCCACGTGGTAAAATCATGGGCTTGAACCCGCCCTTTGAGACTTCTTGGCTCCCAAACAGGTATGTATCTAGGCACTAAAATACCAAGTTTGAACCCCCCATTCTATTTGACAGCACAGTTTTATATGCTAAAATGAATAAAAACACTAATATAGTGTTATAAACAGAATGTAGTCAGCAGCGTCTCCAGAGCCCAGTTTTCTGGCCTCCTCATTAGCATCCATCTCACGAGCAGCTGTCTCACCAACTGGCCCGTCACCATCAATCCCAGTTTAAGTGCCATACCCACATTCACCCAGATGCAGAGTCCTGCTTGGGTCCCACTTCTGTGGGTCCCGGAGCAGTCGACGATATCAGAGACGGCATCAAGGAGGATGTGAAGATGTCGGGGATAGAGGTGCCGCTCATGCCATCTGGACTCCCTTCAGTCCAGCTAGTCTACATCCACCAATCCATGCGTGACCACCGCAGCTCCTGTCCCTTCAATCCAGCTAGTCTACATCCA
>JAODLC010000036.1:15044641-15059230 GCA_026781145.1 Hippopotamyrus pictus | reverse complement strand
ATGACAAAAACTGGTTAGAGGGGGGGGGCCCAGTGAATTTTTGCTTGGGGCCCCAACAGACCCTAGGATCGCCTCTGCAGCTACATCTCTTGCCATGAGAATCGCATATTCCTGATTCCTATTGATATAGTCCCTTTGTGGGCAACTGAATTCCAACAAAAACATGTTTGCATTAACTGATACAATGATACACAAAACGATGGCTAGGTCCTGGCAGATGTAATTACGCTACCATGAAACGGTAATTGCAGTCACTGCATTAAACTCTGACGTCATTATGAACAATTTAGACCACATAGCTGAAGCAGCTTCATCTTTTCCTAACCTTCTTCTACACCCTGGTCTCAGGTATCTTGTCACTAAATCTCTCTGACCCAGTGTGCATCCTCATAAAACTTATGAGCAAAGCAAATTCAGTTAATTATATACGTGGCTCACAGAATGAATTGGGATGTTTGTTCAATTCAGTAAAAATATTGTTCATGTACTGGTCTTATAACAAGAATCATTATTTCAGTCAATTATTTACAAAGATTATATATCACATCAGAAACAACTGGAAAAGTAAAACATTAATACATTAAGTATTAATAATTTAATTGATTAGTAACACCTTTGCAGTAACATAAAACATTTGTGTTCAGTATCCCTTTGGGAGCCAGTGACTACAATTACAATTAAGAGAAAAATGGCAAGAACAGAACTGAATGAGTCAATTGAAAAAAGAATGACACTTAATAAAAAGAAAATGTATGTGTGGAACATATTTGCAGTTACGTTAATCATTGCTTGTCAATGGATTTTTTTATTATGAAAGTAAGTACGCGTCCAAAGACTTCAACAATTGAACAATGAGTCTGTTACAGGTAGGCTTTCCCAGGTTCACTTATCAGAAACTGCCTAATATTTGATTTTATTTCTATTTCGATGGGGGATACCCCTCCTGTGGGTTACCCCTCCTGTCCAAAACGCAGTCCTTGATGGCATCTTTGATCACCTGGAAAAGCAAACAGGGACACTGGTGCAGATGTCACAGCAAACAGGGACACTGGTGTCACAGGAAGCTAATTCTCTGCGGTCACTGATCAGAAATAGTGGCCTATCACACAACAAATGGCTCTGTTGCAACTCATCAGAAACATGCCCTTAGCTTTCTAAGGAGCTTAACCACTAACCACAGAAACTTAGCGATGTAGTGTGGAAACATCTCCAAAGTCTGGGATGATATTTACAGTTATGGGGGAAGACAGGAGTCAACAAACCTGGAAGTTGTTCAGAGTATTGAACTCCATGAGGTCGTGCAGTCGAGCAAAGGCTTCAGTGGAGTAGTGGAAGTTAAATGTTGAATAGGTGTTTTCTGGATCATCAAATATGTCAAAGTCAGCAGACTCCTGTTCCTCTTCACTCTCCCGAGGCACACCTGAACAAACCCACCAGCAGGCTCGCTTAATACTGACAACAAAACATTATATTACTATACCAGCTCATTCATTAGCTTTAAAAATACATTTTGTTTATTAGTCATTCTTGTTGTGACCTTCATCTGACAATCACAAAAATCAGCTCTGATTTAACAGTCCATTTTGCCTCTCATGTCTTTATTTGACTGCATGTAGCTGCATCCATTCATTTGTATGTGTGATTTTTCCAACAGCACTTTGTTTAATATGATAAAATGTGAGTCAGTGCAAAAATACTAATGCAGTTTAAGTTCTCTTATCCAAAAGCATTGGGACTAAGAATTGCCAGATTGTGCAATTTTCTGGATAATTGAATGTTACACTTGAAATTTCACATAAAGTCGGATATTCGATAGAACACGAGTTTGAGCGGTAAGCAAGAACAGAACATGGAGAAAGACTACTAAAGTGTACTACAATGTACTGCTCTGTAGGCATTTGCAGAAACTGACACATATATTGAGCGATGTTTACTGCATATTTTTGTAAAATATATTTTTTTTATCATTTGCTAAGAGAGAAACTTAAAATTAATAAAACTACTTTAACAACAACATTAAATGATTATTAAAGTGGAACATTCGAAGAGTCACATTATTGCCTCGGTTCCTCTTCATCTCGTGCAAATCTTTCACCTTTCACTAAGGATTTCCTCAGAGTTCCCTCAGAGTAGAGCTGCACTGCATTTTGTTGTCTGATTCCTTGTAATTCATGCAATGGCAATAAAGTTGAATCTAATCTAAATATAATATAGATTTTTTTATAGACTTATCATAATATTAAGCAAACTCGCTCTCTCCTCAGCCATGCACATCACAAAAACTGTCCTTTTCATGTTACTATTCAACACACACTTGAGTCCTTCCATTACACCTTTCGTAGTTCCAAGATACCAAGTGCCTGAAGTACCTGGAGATTTGAAGTTCCTGAAGTTAATATTGGCCAGCACAAAGTGGATGATGGTGGGGCAGTTGCTCTGGCCGTCTTCAGGCTTAAAGACGTAGCATTCCTTAAGGCCCTCTCGGTCAAACACCTTGGGGTCTATCTTAGGGAAGGGCAGCTTGTTCAGATGGGCCCATTTCTCAGCCAGGAGAAGCTCCTGAGGACACAGGTCAGAGTCCCAATATCATCTCCAGAAGCTATACAAACACTGAACAACTCTTCATAAAAAGTGTCAAACACAAGCTGTGGATTTTCCTTAAGGATGAGTAGCTTGACAAATACATTCAGTACTTTCATTTATAAACATACACTAGTGGCCAAAATTGTGGAAACACGTCCAATTTTTAGACATTACAGAACATTATTCCAGTTAATTATTTCATTGTCAAATATATGATATTTGCAAACATTCTTTGATTGTTTATATACTTTATCACCAATATTCCTTTAGTAATTTTTAGAACGTAATGCCAAAAATGCCAGGTGTTTCCACAATTTTGGTCAGTTATGACTTTGCTTGAACTGAAAATATTGAAATGCTCTTCAACATCCACCCATTTTCCATACCTGCTTGTCCTATGCAGGGTTGCAGGGGGTCCAGAGCCTATCCCAGAAATTATGGGTACAAAGCAGGGAACAACCCAGCATGGGGCAGCAACACACACACACAAGTCACACACACATTCACACTGGAGAGATGGGTAACTCCAGTTCACCTTCGTATGTTTTTGGACTGTGGGGAGAAACCCGGGTCCTTGAAACCCAACAAAGACAGAGGGAGTAAGCAAACTCCACAGACAGAGCCCAATCGGAAAGTGACACCGCAGTCCCGGGGTGTAAGGCAGTGGTGCTGGTTTTCACGCCACCATGCCCCCCATCTCACCAACACAACATATTTAATCAGCTAAAAGAATTTCACTAAAACTCCTGAACTCTGAGAAACTTGTACAAATAATGACACATGACAGACAGCTATGAGAAAGATTTTTTAAATATATATATATATATATATTTAAATATATATACATATATGTGGTATAATAATAATATATTTTTTTAGTACCCTGGCATAATTTTTAGTTGTACAGATAGAGCAAGGATCACCAACTCCGGTCCTGGAGGGCTACTATCCAGTAAGTTTTCTGTCCTACTTGGCTTCTGATGAGCCACACTAGTTCGCAGGTAAATACCAGGAGCAGGTGTGGCTCATCAGAAGCCAGGAAGGATAGAAAACTTACTGGATAGTAGCCCTCCAGGAGCGGAGTTGGTGACCCCTAAGATAGAGGAACTTGAATACTGAGTCAAATCGATGTCAAACTGCTGACCTTAAAGGGTGGAGAGGAATCACTCGGCCTAGCGGTAAAGTCGAATGATATAATGAGGTCCACGCCCCTCTCTGGCCTGAGGATGAGCGGGTATGGTAGATTAAAGCTCAGGCCGCTGTCCACCACATGGATCTTCTTGCTCTTCGGATCCAGAGGCTCGTAAATGCGATTAAACTCATTGGGTTCTGTTTTCAGGATTAATGACAGAGAGAAAGGGGTTCGGGGAACACCTGTCAATATGTCGCCCACTGCAGAACTAGAGATGCGCACGACTGCCATGACATGAGTAGGAAACAGAGAGTCTGGAGGTGGCACAGAAGTGGTATAGCAGACTAAACCCCGATGACTGATTGTCGGTAGACCAGAAATTTGTCTTTCCCCTCTTAGTATGGCTGCAGAAAATATCCTGATGTGTAAGAAACCTTTTTTAAAAAATGATCAACAAAAACAAAATTGTCTACCCCTAATGATTCAACAAGAGTGGAGTAAAAGTAGGTATAAATATGGGTTTCTATCCCACATAGCACAGGTACAGTACAATCTGCATTGCATGTCAGTTCACTGTAGGCCACACATACAGTCATACTCTGCAAACAAGTTAAGCCACTTTGCCACCAAAGTTCAGGATCTGGTTCTGAATTCCTGGGCTGCCTCAACTGGGAACTTTTGTAGTTCCTGGCCACTTAAGTGTGTCATTTCCCTTTCTACCGCACAACATGAACTGCAGCCTATATGCTAAAAAAAAAACACATTTTAAACTGCACACATAATTTCATACAAAATATACACTACCACCCCAAATCAATGGAGAACGGACAAGTTTTTTTTGTTATTTGTTAGTTACTGAGGGGCTCGATTGTGCAGTTCAAAAATACGTGACAAATCTTGTACCGTATTGGTTCAAAACAGGACATAGCATGATTAGCAGATTGATCTTTTCTTTTCCACAGAATAAAAAATGTATTGTTCTTCTGCAAATGAATGTTGGCACTGGGGATATTACGCAAAAATATATTGGTTATCAATCGATTTTTCCAATGTGGAAATACAGAGAAACAAATGAAAAATGTATTCATTAAGACATATTTAATGTAACTGAGATACAAAAATAATTCCATCTGTTCAATTTTCGCTCCAGTACTTCTGTTTCTTTTTCCTGCACTTCTGTGTAACTTCCAAGGTTAACGCCAGTCCTTGTGGTCAACCAATCACTATAAGCCCCAAACAGTAGTTCCTGGTCTAGTAAAATGTACCTACTCCAAAGTAGGGACAAAAAATAGGTTCAGGAACTGCTACACAGAGTTACTGTCGGGTCTAGTTCATTCATTGGAAACGTGACAGAATGTCCCTGGTTCCTAAACAAAGTTCCTGCAAAGGGAAAGCACATTCAGTGATGTTAATTTACCTAACTGCACATCCTGTGACTACAGCAGGAAAGTCACACAACATCTGAACTGCACACACTCACTGAGTGGGAGCAGGATTTGATCCCCGAACCCAGGATGTGTGAGATAACAGTATCCAATAGGCTGTCCAACATAAGGTTCTTCTTATTTTATCTGGAAAAAATGAGCACTAAGAATGTTTTATAGTCAAGCATGAGGTTTGTTTTGCTTGTGTTCCTTCTACCCGGTATAGACCACATAAACCATTACAGCCAAAACGTCTCACACGAGGCTCGCGAACCGTTTGTCTTTAGTTTGAAGGCTGCTAGTTCATCGATGTTGTTCACTGCTGAGTCTATGGTCAGAAAGACAGACTGAAGTGGTTTCAGACCTTTGACAGCGTCTGCCTCCTGAGCAGCCAGCGCCTCCTTGGCGAGGTCCCCACAGGGCGAGTGCGGCCCCAAGGCGCTCAGCCGGAAGCCCCACATGAAGTTGTGCACCTTGCTGGCTCGGCCTTCCCGACTTTTCAAGATGGCGGAGTTGCTGATCAGAGAGGTGAACATATGAGGAGGCCAGCTGTTCTGCTCCTGAAGGTGGGACTCATTGCCTATGTCCACAAAACATTTTTAAGGGTCAAATCAAGGCAGTAAATACAAGTCAGCATAAGCAGTGCCTTAAAGGTATTGTAGACTCAAGAGTAAAACATCAATCCAACACAGCAGGTATGTGTCCTACACAGACAACATTTGGCTCATGCATATAATGTTCACAGACTACCCAGATATATAGCTTTATATATAACTGGATTTTGAACACAAAGAAAAACAGCAAAAGCAACCAATAGGTATGTGTCTTACAGCACATCTACACAGAGAGACATGCACAGGATTACAACACATATCTCCCTCTGATTCTGACCTCGGCCATCTTCATCATCATCGTCTTCTCCCACAATATGCACAGGCTTAATATGTTCTGTAAAACCAAAACATTTCACAGGTTTACAAACTACAATATATAAAAAACTAATTATCTTGGAAGAAAAATTATATTTGCTCAGAAAAAAAACACAATTTAACATATATATGCAAATGAACTTCAACACAATAAAACATAATTATTATTGTTCTCCAGAAAGCTTGAAGAACATCCCTTTGGGAACGCCCCTTTTGTTAAATTTCACCACAAGCAAAATTAACTTAATGACTATAGATTAGCCAAACATGATATGCTAGTGGTCAAGTCAACAAATGAATGGGTATTTTGGTTGCTGGAAATACTGGGGTGAGTTTATGAGACCTTTTGAAATGGCTATGCTGAGATATAATATTGTAGTTTTACAATAACACCGTAAGACATACAATATATAAACAAATACCCATGGTAACGTCACTGCATGAATGTCACATAACGCAGTTGCTCATTAAGCAAACAGTGAACTGCTTTTTCCGATGACTTTTGTGTCAGTCCCGCAAAGGCCAAAAGTTTAGCAAAT
Organism: Hippopotamyrus pictus; assembly: GCA_026781145.1. NCBI lineage: Eukaryota > Metazoa > Chordata > Actinopteri > Osteoglossiformes > Mormyridae > Hippopotamyrus > Hippopotamyrus pictus. The sequence goes on along the minus strand of JAODLC010000036.1, from coordinate 15,052,623 downwards.
CACGTTGACCTTTGGGGAGGCTCAATCAACATTCTTTCCATAAAGCAATAAACACACAACAGCCCCTAGAACGGGTTTGAAAGGGCAAATCATCTGAATGCTGGACGTCCCCTTGTTCCCTAATGATTTTCTTACAAATGACATTTCTGGGGGTATGATTTTAAATAAAGCACTGACTGAAATTTGCCTTTTCAATCACTGTGTATTTTGGCAAAAGGAAGACGGAGGATAATAGCAGATGATGGTCCAAATACGAGAGCCAAGAGGTGTTGGGAGCATTTCACACAAATGCAGTCATCACAGAACTTAAATATCACAACAGCATGACTGCAGTGCATCTTCAAAGGCATCCATGGACTCCATTAATGCGAGGTTAGCTACAGATAACTGTAGTCTTTAGCCTCTTGGAGTAGCCTATCTTTGTCATCACTTTGACTTAAATTATTCTGCATCTCAAAATAATCGCCACAAAAACATAGGCCCAGCCCTGTTGCTTGGCTGCATCATCTTACATAATACAAAATATGGTAAATACCTTACAGCTAAGTGTCATTTTCTTTTGAGAACATATTGTGTATCTTGAGTAGGGCTGAATGATACTGAGGAAAAAAAAATCACAGATCAGAATTTCTGCGATCAATTTTGCGGTATTTATAAAACAAAAAAGCTTGAAAATTTGATTTGAAAATTTACCCAAAACAAACTATAGCCAAATTTAAAAGTGATGGAAGTTAGAGGAACTCATTAATTGCTGTTCAGCTGCCAATTAGGTGCTTGTGCATGACGGCTAACTGCACATGCATCGCCATTTCAGAGATGCTTTGATCCAGTCAACTGACCATAATGATTTGGCCCTTGTCAAAGTCACACAGATCTTTACCCCTTCCCATTTGTTATACATTCAACATATCGATCACAAGCACCAAAGTTTACCGTTTAATATATCGCAGATCTTGATACAACCCATTTTTATGAGATGGTCAACATTATTCATGTCATATGAAGGTGATCGTAATGTTTTGGCTCATCGGTGTATATAATATATAATTACTGAATTTATTACAAAATAATTGGTAGTTTACTTGATTTTCATCCTCCTACTCATACTACCATTGACCTATGAATGCATCATTTCTCATCAGTTCTTAAGCAGAGGACACACACGGTATTCATTCAGTTGGCCCAAATGAACAGAAAACAAACTACATTCTTTAAAAGAATTTCTCCCAATGAGGTCTATAGCCCAGTGGCAGGAAAGAACCTTCAAAAGACAATAAAAACCATGTTAGCAAAAGCATGAAGGACATTTGCCTGCGGTTACGTGTCTTTATTAGTGCACAGATTCTACCTCTGGTTACGGTACTGCTCTCAGATACGACGTAGTATTTATAAGCCTGTGTACACAGGGCTGTCTGTGTGTTTATGTGTGTATATAGACACCCACCCAAAGCAGGAAATGCCTCTTACCCAGCTCCTCTTCCAGGGTGCTCCCCCTTCTGTGGGCTTGGCCTCCAAAGAGTCGATTAAAGAGTATGGCGAAGGCGCTGCCCCATACCCCTGCGTGACACAAACATCCCATAACACATCTGCTGCTGTTTCCTCCACTTTGGATCCCATCTGAACACAGAGGCTGGTGCTTTGCTTGAACGTAGGTGGATAAAGGTTGAATTCCCAGGTTCAGTCATACCAAGCCAGCTATGCAGAAATACACTTCAAAATGACTTACCTTAAAATCAACACACAAGACAAATTCTAGTTATAAACCCCTGGCATTGAATTATATTATTTATCAGGCCTAATTAATAAATACTTTTGGTATTTTTGACCCCATTTCAGATTCACTTATTGGTAACTAACTGTATACAGTGAAACCCGATTTATAACTTTTCATATAACTTTATACGTCTGCATTCGTAACCGCTTTCCAGTTGAGCTGCATGCATGTGAAAACAGATGTAGTGATGACAGGTGAACAACAAAACTGCAATACTTCTCTTTGGACAAGTGACTACCTGCAGAGTCACTGCAAGAGATCAGACTCTAATATCAGCCAACGATAAACGTAATATTTGCTGCACCTAAGAGACAGTGACAAATTACTGCTCACAAATATCTGGATTCCTCAGGAATGTCTGGATTCCTCAGTGCTTGTGTTATCTGCATTCTGAAAGTCCCCCCCCCACCCACCAGTATTGCCCTGCTTCGCCTATCCTGCACCCAAATACATCACAGCTGAACATAACAATAGCATGGAACAGTCCTTATCTATTACCTCATGTGGCTGCACTGTTAGCTCACATAGCTGGACCTAAGAAATCAAAGTGCCTAGCGCAGGATAATTTGTCATAAATCACCACATTTCAGCAGGTGTCTAATTTGAAATATGCAGATTGCTTAGTGTCAATTATCTGCCAATGTGTTTTAATTGATGGCAATCAAGAGAAGTCTAGCAATAATAATAAAATAAACAGAACAGAATAGAATAGAATAGAATAGAATAGATCTCTGTCTCTATGGCAGAGGCTGATTTTGTCAAATCGCAGAAGTATCTGATCTGTTATATTAATTGTTCTCTTCCTCTCACCTGAGGACAAAGTACAACCACCTTATGGACCTATAAGATAAACCCACCAAACAAGGGAGTGATGAGTGCTCCTGAAGACCCCCATGGCCCCACCTGGAGTTGGAGAAAGTGCTCAATGATGCCACCCTGTCAGCATCTCTCCCAGTCCTGCAGGAACCACCGTGTCTCTTACCCATGAGGAAGTGAAGGGGGCTTTCCTCAAAACGCTTCACTACTGATCCCATGAAGAACTTGCTCCCAAAGAGATCAGGGGTCATGAAGGTTCCATACTTCGCCATCCCAATCTCATAAGGGCTGAATTCCACCCAGTCTGCCCAGCCAAAGATGAAATTGCAAAACATAAAATTCATGGGAATGCATATTTGCTTATCATGTTTCTTTGAGGCTAAAGTGATACAGCTCAGTTCACCGTGCAATTCTGCTGGAAAAGAGCTGATGGATCTGGTGTCATTACATGTTATAAATTGATGCGAGCAGGCCTCCATTGGCCTCCATTGAGTTTCCAATAAATTTTGTGTAATTAACTTCAAAATTAAAAAAAAAAAAAAAAAAAAAAGTTTTTGAAAATGAAATATTAAGGCAACATATATTTGATGTAAAGATACTCCAGAATACTCCGCTAATACAAGGTCTGTGTTGGTTGCATTTCTTTTAATAGCTGCATTTTTTCCTTGCATCTGTTAAGTTTCAGAATAAATTAATTTCATACAAATTTGTCTGAAAATAAATGGGGGTGCCAAAAACATTTTTAAAGGTTTTCAGTTCTATTAACATTTTATAATTATATTTCATCAAATACAATTCCATACTAAAAACTCAATGAACATTTTCAGTTTATACATCACCACTTTCCATTGTTATACATCATAAAATGTGATGGCCGCATCGACTCACCAGTCACAACCAAACAATTCAGACAAGCCCTGCTTGGCTATCCAATATGCCTGACTCCAATTAGGATTGCTAATTATGTGGATTCCAAAATACGCTGATCTTTTTGGAAATTAATATGAAAGTTTTGAGTATTTGAATGTGAGTATATGAAGCTAGTATATTGTTATAGATTCATGTTTCAGATCAGCAAATTTACAGGGGATGTAAATTGTCATGAAACACAATGACTGGGAAGAATATAAAATACAAATATAAAGACTAATATAAAATTAAATATTATCAAAACCTTTTCAATTCAGGCTTTCTAATACCTTGTTAACTGAGCTCAGATAAATTAGAAAACACTTCTTTGATTTTCTAGTAATCCCTAACACAGGGCGTCAGCTGCACTGCAACTCAAATTCCAGCCGAATAATAACCATTAGTCATACAACAGCACAAAAGAGGGCCTGTGCTGATCTGAGGGGTGATGCATGGTTCACTGGAATGCAGCAGCCAGCCGCCCAGGGGGCCGTCACCTCTGCAGAATGCCCGTATGCACGGTCGGCTGAGGCACCTTGCCTACGCCCTGGGGAACGGTGTGAAGCAACAGCAGTCGTGTCTCACAGATACTGAATTCCCAGTCAGCCCGGAAGAAGATCCAGGCCTGAACTAGCAGTGAGACGAAGGAAGCCGGACGGAAAGTGAAAAGTTCACTGGAAATTCCGGAAGCTTAAACCTACTGAATGAGCCCATTGGTTCCGAGAAATATCACTTTAATTAATAGTTCCTGTACCATCAATCCACTAATCCATTAACTTTTCCAGACACATTTAAAACAACAAATTACAGGTCTCCCTATGAGTGTCTTATTAGAACATTCTGCATCATCTGAAAAGTAATACGTTACGTGTTACGTTAATTGTCATTCAATTAACATTACATTACACTCCATACTATAATATATATGTATATTTGAGACAAAAGAAAATAGCGATAAAGTGACAACCAAGTCCATTTGGAGCCACACAGACACACTGTCACATACCTGCGAATATGAGCTCTGACACGTCACACTGTCACATATCTGCGGATATAAGCTCTGACACGTCACACTGTCACATACCTGCGAATATGAGCTCTGACACGTCACACTGTCACATACCTGCGAATATGAGCTCTGACACGTCACACTGTCACATACCTGCGAATATGAGCTCTGACACGTCACGCTGTCACATACCTGCGAATATGAGCTCTGACACGTCAGGCTTGACGTGCAAACAGGTGAATAGGGGCAGCGGGTTCTGGGCATCATCCACCTTCTCCGCCATCTGGCTCAGCTTCATGTCCATACGCTGGAAAGTAAATGGAGCTCTGATATGGTTCATGTACAATAAATGCAAACTGGCCCGTGGCTTTATCTTCCATAAGTACTCTCAGGAAGCACAAGGGACGGGACGAGGCAGGGAAACAGCCTGGATGGGATGTGAATCCATTGTTGGCCACACATTCAAACATCCATCCATACATTCTCCACAGCTTATTCAGATCTGGGTCACGGGGCAGTCTGAGCAGAGATGTCCAAATCTCCGTCTCCCCAGCCACCTTCTCCAGTTCCTCTGGGGGGATACCAAGGCATTTCCAGGCCAGATGTAATCTCTCCGGCATGTCCTGGGTCTGCCCTGGGGTCTCCTCTGGGTTACACATCCCTGTAGCACCTCTCCAGGGAGGCATCCTGCTCAGATGCCTGAACCACCTCAGCTGGCTCCTTTCGATGCTGAAGCGCACTGGGGCTACTTTGAGTCCCTCCTGAACGTCTGAGTTCCTCACCTTCTCTCTAAACCGGTGTCCAGACCTCCAGAGAAAAAAGCTTATTTGCACTGCATGCATCCATAATCTCATTCTTTCAGTCACTATGCATTTGGCCTGTAATCATAGGTGAGGATAGGAATGTAGATTGACTGGCAAATCGATAGCTTGCCTTTTGACTCTCTCATCATCACATCAGATCAGTATGTGACTGCATAACTGCTGATGCCGCACGGATCTACCTGTCAATATCTCGCTCTATTCTTCCTTCAGAAGACCAATTCACCCTTTTTTGGTTGAGAACTCAGGGCACATCTCATCTACCTCTGGAGCCCGGCCACTGAAGACTACCTCAGTGACCTCAGCCCTAGTGATGCCAGTAACTGTCAGCTACTAACCAAGCATGGAAGACCTCCTTTTTCAGACTGAGGGCTCCTTTTACTACCGGTGTCTATCAATGGGTTCAGGGATTGCCATCGCGACAGGAACCAAAAACCTTACAGCTACCGCTCTGACCAACCACCACTGCAATGGAGGCACGGAACATCGCCCATTTGGGCTCGATGTCTCAATCTACCTTGTAATGCAAGAGAAGTTCTGCCAGTGGTGTGAACTGAAGATCTCTTACACCAGGGTCCCTGGCAAAGGTTCCCAGCACAGTCTCACTGTATGTTTTGGTCGACCAGATCTGTCCAGCCTCTTCCCCCACCATCTAATCCAACTCACCATCAGGTGCTAATCAGTTGACAGTCCAGATCTTCTCACCATCTGATCTGATGATACAACTACTGAATTGATCAATGAGCTGTTCTGATTCCAGGTGCACTTATGAAAATCCTTATTCTTGAACCTGGTGTTCGTTATAGACAAACTGTGGCTAGAGCATAATAATATAATAATAGAGCAATACCCTTGCTCAGATGGGGCAGGCCATTCCCTCCAATCGCACCCTTCCAGGTCAATGTGAGCATTGAATTCCCCCAGTACAAGAATGGAGTCCTGAAATGGGGGGTCTTCCATCACCCCACCCAAAGTCTCTAAGAAGGCCGGATAGTCTGAACTGATGTTTACTGCATAAGCACATAGAAAAGTCAGAGCCCATCCTCCAGCCTGAAGTCAAGGGAGGCGACCCTGAGGAAATCTGTGCAACATGAGGCACAGGAAGAACTCTAACTGGAGATGAGATGCTATAGCACTACCCTCAGAGCCAGGTAGTAATATAGCACCGGGGTGTGTGTCAGCCATAACTGTACATCCAGAGGAAGGCTTCCGCTCACCCCAGGGATGAGGGTATTCCCGATCATCATGCCGAAGATGTCTGTGAAGGTGACGGGTTGTCCAGCAGCCATCTTGGACTGCAGCGCATGGACATACTGACTGAGGTGCTGCAGCGTCAGCAGCCGCATCGGAGAGTTGGCCACACTCTTCTTCAGCTCCTGGTTAATCTCGCAGGGGCCCTTAGTTGGAAAATCAGGGTGGGAGTACAGTTTGGACATGTACCTGCGGATTAAAAAGAGAGACGGTCAGGGTAGAGGCCTCAGGTACCTGCGGATTAAAAAGAGAGACGGTCAGGGTAGAGGCCTCAGGTACCTGCGGATTAAAAAGAGAGACGGTCAGGGTAGAGGCCTCAGGTACCTGCGGATTAAAAAGAGAGACGATCAGGGTAGAGGCCTCAGGTACCTGCGGATCCAAAAGAGAGACGGTCAGGGTAGAGGCCTCAGCTCTCACTCCTGTCCCTGTTTGCTAAGTTTTATATGCAAGCCTTCCTGCAGTGCCATCTTATTTTTCACTGCAACCCCAGGTTTAGGATTTATGTTGGATGTGTTTTTGCAGAGCTACTGGCATGAACAATATGATTTAATAAGATCAAAAAAATTGATTAATTCGCTTCCTATACCCAGGTTATAAACATACTATTTGAATATCATTGATCACCAGTAATTTTAGCACTCATTATTAAAGTTGAGGGACTTGCGTAAGATATGCATATATTAGCTAGCTAATTTTATTCTTACAATATAATTTAAGATGTAGTACTAGAAACAGATTTATGTACTCATTTATGTACTCACCTACATTTCAGTATTATTACAGTAACATTTTACAGTATAGTCAAGACTTATCTTAAAAAGTACAGCACTCATACATAGCCTTTCTTTAGCAACTTTAGATCCATTGTAGAAAACTGAAGTTCGTACCTAACCATAAATTTTGTGTCCCAATATTAAAGATGAAACATTGTGAAAATGGCTATTTAGTTTACAGAGCCACTTTTCTTCATTGCATGGAAAGCGGAAGAAGGAGAATTCTTTAGTTTTTTTTTTGTTTCAGATCAATTAAAACACTGAGACACAGGACAGTGCAGCATTTTGTTATGTACTCGGGTTGGCCAAGGAAACAGTATTATCACGTGATTCAAGTGTCACGACTTAACAAGCAGATTAGTGAACAGGAACTGTGTTACCACTAAATACTTGTAGCATATTTCTTGGTTATACTGTATGAGGCACTCATGAGTGCCAAGAGAATCTCTTGGACCACAGGCTGTCCTGCTGTATCTGGGGAGTCTCAAACTGCCATAAGGTCAGGGAGGTAGAGCACTTATGGTTCGTTTACAGGGTGTGCTTAGTTACAGCTGTACAGCAGAAGACAAGCAGTGAAGCACTAAGGAGGCACTTGGCTAGCTAACATTCCTAGGGCACCATGCAGTGAC
>JAODLC010000036.1:15024024-15038029 GCA_026781145.1 Hippopotamyrus pictus | reverse complement strand
CGTCAGAACACCGGCATGCATTCTAAGGCAGGGATGCGTTTTTCGGCAGGGATGCGTTTTTCGGCATAACACCTGTTCTCTGTCGAGGTATCCTACCTTATAACACAAACTGACAGATATATCTCTATCCGCATTTTCCACTGCGTCAGAAAATGCTGCCCAACAATTTTACTGCAATGCTTACACTTTGTAAACCATAAATCAACAGGTAGCGTTTTTTGACGTCGGAAAATACCACCAAAATAACCAATATAGCACCTATGGGAGAGATATACGCTACTTGATCGCACCTGTGACCAATTCTGACATTTTGAACGTCTTAAGTGCCTTATCAGAGAATTCTGCCGAGATTATGTTTTATGACATATTATATAATTTTTGGCACATGATACCTAAAGATAAATAGGAAGCACATTTTAGACCCTAATCTGCTCGAGTAGAAATTTACTTAATTGAAAATATTAATTCACACTAAAGACACAAAGTAGCTACCTAAAAAACCTAAGTTACAAAATGTCTGGATTAACACCACGAATGAAATTAAAGTTTAAGTAAAACATACCACTGCAGAAATCCAGGCTGAAGTACCATGAATTTACAGGCGTGAGTGAGAATCAAACTGCAATTGTGATATACGCGAGCACAATAACTGGTAGAACGACTGGATAAATGGGATTAAAAGACACCTGCAAGTCCAGTTCAGCGTGTAAATTTTAATTATACCCATGATTAATCACCTAAAATAATGATTTACACCCACCCATCCCTCCTTCCATTTTCTAACCGCTTATCCTGGGGGCAGGGGGAACGTGAAACCTATCCCACACACCTTGGATGTGATGCCAAGCCAAATATTCCTACTTATTTGAATTATTAACAAGCAGAAGTTGTGGTAAAGCAAACGTGCAGAGACTTTTGAGAACTGGAACTGGCAACCCGTGGCCTGTAGGGTGGAGGTTCAGCGAAGACGAATTTGCATTACAGGTAACGCAAATTGCAGAAAGGATGACGTAAAAACGCGCCTGTTTTGGAAACAACTCTCGTTTCGTTAAAAGTATCGCATTCTTATTTCATTGGAGACAGGAAACACGAAAACGAAACACGCCCCGAACGAGTGTCTGCGATTTACACTACAGCCCACTTCGGTTATAGCACTTGCCATGGGCGTCGTTACCTTCGGTCACCCAGGGCCATTACCCCGAGTATTTTAAGCATAGCCCGGAGTATTTTAGCCCCGATGCCAATTATCTTTCTACGAAAAAAAAAAGCCCCAGGTAAACTTGACTTAGCCCCAGATCTTTTAAATAGGCCTAGCTAAAAACTCCGCTGGTGCTTGCTCCAATAACTGCTCACAAATCTATCTTGGCATTCACTTGAAGTTCGGCAAACGTGCACTTTATTCCTGACAGCCGTATGTTTGTAATGTGCTGTTTGCCTCACGTGTACTTTGCTTTGAACAAACGATAAACACAGTAAATGTAAATATATAAAGACACCCGTGAAGGACGTTCATATATATTCACGTTCGGGTTGGACTGGAGCCCAGCGCAAATGACAGCCGGTGAGTCACGTTCTAAGCCAGATCTCATTGTAATCTTGTTGGATTCTCTTATAGGCAATTGAACCCGGCTCTGATTGATTAGGACCCACCCACCATTGGTTCGGAATTCAAGTTACTCCCCATAAAAAAAACTTTTGCACAATTGCTTGGACGGATGCCCTGCCCACTTCATATAAAAGCTTATTCCCTGAGATTGCCATTCAAAATGTAAGACCCAGTGGCGTCAGGAGTTTTTCGAACTGCACTGATTGATGAAAGCCATTGGAATGAACAGAACCAACCTCTTAGCTTTACTATTTTTGCTGTTAAGGTGTATGTTAGTCTGTGAAGGAGGTAAGAGAAATTAATAGTTTGCTCTTGTGGACTAATTACTTATAGCGAATACTTAAGAGTTCACGTTCTAAGCCAGATCTCATTGCAATCTTGTTGGATTCTCTTATAGGCAATTGAATCCGGCTCTGATTGATTAGGACCCACCCACCATTGGTTCGGAATTCAAGTTACTCCCCATAAAAAAACTTTTGCACAATTGCTTGGACGGATGCCCTGCCCACTTCATATAAAAGCTTATTCCCTGAGATTGCCATTCATAATGTAAGACCCAGTGGCGTCAGGAGTTTTTCGAACTGCACTGATTGATGAAAGCCATTGGAATGAACAGAATCAACCTCTTAGCTTTACTATTTTTGCTTTTAAGGTGTATGTTGGTCTGTGAAGGAGGTAAGAGAAATTAATAGTTTGCTCTTGTGGACTAATTACTTATAGCGAATACTTAAGAGTTGTCTGGATTATTTATTATAAATTACCCGCGACTGTAGTTTACACAATTACTGTGAATAGACACAACCGTGCATATGATTAAATAAAAGTCCTTAAAGTTAAATATGTTTAAGTATGCCTGTCTCAGGAACGCAAGAGGGTCTGATTTCACTAGGAACGTAATGTATGGTCAATATAATCTTATTTGGCTGATTTAATTTAATTTGTACAGGTTCTCGTTGGATGTGTATATTTTTCTGTTTCAATTAATTTCAAATATGCAGGTGATTGTTTTTAATTATTTTAGGCGACGCATGCTGTTCGCAACCTTGCCAGAATCGCGGCGTGTGCACGTCAATGGGAGAAGACGGATATGAGTGCGACTGCACGAGGACGGGATACTACGGCGAGAACTGCACCACTCGTAAGTGGGGACAGTATTAAATCATCAGGTTGTTATTAATGCAAATACTATGAACTGTGTGGTGTTCTTTTATTGCTTTACCTAATAACTCTGCTTTGTCTTTCTACAGCGGAACTTTTCACATGGATCAGAACGACCATTAAACCGACCCCGAACACCGTGCATTACATTTTATCACATTTCAAAGGATTCTGGAATATTCTGAACAACATCCCATATTTACGGGACACGGTTATGCGTTATGTGTTGACATGTAAGTACATTCAGTGTATTAAGTCATATCCTGTCATTTATCACCCGTTGTATTGAAGATATTCGGCACGTACGTACGAACTGTAATGTGGAAAAAATCGCGGAATACAAACTACAAACGAACGTATAGATACTAACATGCACGAGCCTGTTTCACGGAGTTCTATTACTTTTTCCCACGTACAGCCCGGTCGCATTTTATCGACAGTCCTCCAACCTTCAACTCCGACTATGGCTATAAAAGCTGGGAAGTTTATTCTAATCTCTCGTATTATGCCCGAACTCTTCCTCCGGTACCTCTGGATTGCCCAACACCAATGGGAGTTGCAGGTGAGTGCGTAGTAAACCAGTTCTTTTAGATTCTTTTGAACTTGCTAAGAATATCCTGGTGACATCATGACATATGGTGACATATTTCAAGAAGACATTCGAGGACCGTCGCTTTTTGGCTAACTGCTTATGTTTCCATTTGCATTTTTAGGTGGTCAGTTTCAGAGTTACCCTTCACAATGAAAGCATTTTCATTTCCTGAAATGCGCAGCTCTGAATGAATATATATGTTTGTGGCACTTACAGACAGTGCCCTAATGTCTGCATTAATGGTTGTATTTTTGCATATCTCTAAACTGAAATGTTTTATTTTGGCAGGAAAGAAAACCCTGCCTGATGCAAAACTGGTGGTGGAGAAGTTTCTTTTGAGGAAAAAGTTCATCCCAGACCCTCAGGGCACGAGTCTGATGTTTGGTTTTTTTGCTCAGCATTTCACCCATCAGTTCTTCAAATCCGACATGAAGAATGGACCAGCTTTCACCAAGGCCCTGGGCCATGGAGTAAGCGCTTGTAACCTGCATTACATTTGCCCGTCAAACTGTAAAATAAAGATAAATAGCGTTATTTTTTTCTTATTCTTTGATCAGGTGGACTTAAATCACATTTACGGAGATACGCTGGAAAAGCAGCACAAACTTAGACTTTTCAAAGATGGAAAGCTCAAGTATCAGGTATTTTAAATTTGAAATAATCAGTTAATGTATTAAAATTTTCAAATAACTTCACCCACTCACAAGATTGTTTGACATTTTCTTTTCCTACCATAATCTCTGCTCATGACTGATGTCTAAGGAAATGTGTTGAGTGTTGATTTGACACCTGTATCGGCAGGTGATTGATGGGGAGGTGTATCCTCCCTTGGTTACGGAGGTGCAAGTCGAAATGCATTACCCACCCCACGTCCCAAAGGAGCACCAGTTTGCAGTGGGACATGAAGCTTTTGGGCTGGTTCCTGGGCTAATGATGTACGCTACCATCTGGCTAAGGGAGCACAATCGGGTTTGCGATGTGTTGAAGCACGAGCACCCCAACTGGGATGATGAGCGCATCTTCCAGACTGCCCGACTTATTCTGATTGGTGAGTGCCGCCTTGCACCACCAATGGCATCATTTGGGGAGGAGGGAATCTGGAACCCCTGGTTCTGTCAAAAGACCAGCATATGAGTAATGGAAGAGATTAAATAATTAATGGAACTTATCAAGTTACCCACTGTTTGCAGGTGAGACCATCAAGATTGTGATTGAGGATTATGTGCAGCACCTGAGTGGCTACCACTTCAAGCTGAAATTTGACCCCGAGCTGCTATTCAATCAGCGCTTCCAGTACCAGAATCGTATCTCTGCTGAGTTCAACATGCTCTACCATTGGCACCCCCTCATGCCTGATGCATTCAACATTCACGGTCAGGTCTACAGCTACCAGCAGTTCCTCTTCAACAATTCTATTGTCTTAGAGCATGGCGTCAATAACCTCGTGGAATCCTTTACCAAGCAAATCGCAGGCAGGGTGAGTACCCGTAAGAAATGCAAAGTTCATTGCGCTGAGGTTCTCTGCTATGAAATCCTCATCTGTATTTGCTATGAAATCCTCATCTGTATTTGCTATGAAATCCTCATCTGTATCACTTTGCTCTGTCGACAGGTTGCTGGCGGCCAAAATGTACCTGCAGCCGTGGCGATGGTCGCCACCAAGTCGCTCGAACACAGCCGAGTACTGCGCTACCAGTCTCTGAATGCCTACAGGAAACGCTTCTCTATGACTCCCTACACTTCCTTTGAAGAACTGACTGGTGAGAAGCACAAGTTAACTTTGCTTCAGTCCTGTGATGCCATGTCAGTAGATGAATAAGGAGAGATTTACACAGAAATGTAAATACAACAAATGTTAATTTATAATAAAGTATTGTAAAGCACTTTGACATTGATATAGATTGTTTCTTCTGCCTTTTTTCTTTGAGACTGTGCCACCAACGTCATTGTTTCAATTTCCTTTCAGGAGATAAAAAGATGGCATCTGAGTTGGAAGAATTGTATGGGCATATTGATGCTATGGAGCTGTATCCTGGTCTGCTGGTGGAGAAACCAAGGCCCAACGCCATCTTCGGGGAGACCATGGTGGAAATGGGGGCCCCGTATTCGTTGAAAGGCCTCATGGGAAATGCCATATGCTCTCCAGAGTACTGGAAGCCAAGCACCTTCGGGGGAAAAGTCGGGTTCGAAATCATCAACACGGCTTCTCTGCAGAAGCTTGTTTGTCGCAACGTCAAGGCGCCGTGTCCCCTGGTGTCCTTTCAGGTTCCCGATTTGAATAACGGCAGACTAACTACAATCAACTCCAGCACAGCACAGTCTGCACAAAGAGACTTGAAACAGACTGTCATACTGGAAGAACGAGCTTCAGAGCTTTAGCAGCCAAACAAAACGCACAATCGTTTGGAAACAAAAAAGTACAATTAACTTATTTATTTATTTGTTTAATATTTATTTGAGTCCAATAATTCTAAAGAACATAGTGATATTTTTGTACATTTTTTTTCTGGGTATGAATGTTTATAAAGTCAAAGTTATTTTTAAATGTCTATTTTATTTATGTTGTATCTATTTATTTAAACCATTTATTTATTTTTCAGCGGAGATCAATCAAAATATTCCTTGCCCACTGTGTTGTAGAAAGGACATTTGATTCGTTTCCATACTTGAACTTAACATAGTTTACATTAATTTGCACACTTTTGATGTGTGCATTAGTATTGGTTAAAATTGGACAGTATTGTGATAGTTGAATATGTTAAAGATGTTTGAATAATGAATTTGAAAAAAATGGTCTTTTTGAAAATAGTCTAAAATATATATTCTTTAGGAGGGGGTGTGTGCGGCGTAGGCTTTGGCAGTATTACTGTAGTACCACAGTATTTTCATTATCAGGAAATTCCACAATACCGTTGCTTTTTAAAATGCCATCAACATACTGTGGTACATAATGTCTGAATGGTATGACAGTATTAAGAATTACATACTGCCCAAGCCTAGTGCTGGCTGGGCTTGCAGCAGTAAAATTTCTTGCTGGATAAATGTGCTTCCGCTGAATAGCAAGCAGAATGACAGATTTCCAAGACATTGCGCATCATTTGTAGGTGTCAGGCAGCTATCAGTTTGCAGGAGAGTTCCGGAAGAGGCAGGAAGCCAATGTGCCCCTCCCAGGCAAAACACGGCTGCACCCGAAATCACATACTTACACAACAGGTACAGAATTTCTTCAGAAGCCAAATGCTTGACGATTAATTCAGTATGTACTGTGTGTATGCACAAGAGCAGTGCTGATGCATTTCGATAAACGTTGGTCACCGTCCTGCATGTTACACGACCTGGATGTTTACCAGTCGTGTCACTTGACCACCCAAAAAACTGTTAAAACTATGAACAGGAAATATACATATTTGAGTTGACTTATGTAATTGGGTAATGTTTGCTTCATCATCTGCCTTCTTAACAAAATGTTTCTGGGCAAGCATCATTCTTCGTTGCGTCACTTTCTGTGATAGCATAGCATCCAACGACTTCGTAATCTTGCAGCATGTGTTAAGGGATGGCTAGGAAGAACCTAACACTTTTTGGTTTTGGCTTAATGATTTAGAAAATATTTGAGTTAGATTAATCATATACAATCAATAAAATAAATAACATACAAGCAACATACACATCTCTGCTGCAAGGAACACTTGAAGTTTCTTTCCAGGACATACCATTCTTGTATAATTGCATGGAAAGTGACAGAAGTGAAGTGTTACAATTTACCCCATGGGCAGGGTGAATTGTAACACTTGCTGGAAAAGTCTGTTTGAATGCAGTTATTTCAAACAGTGGATGCTGTTTGTGGATCTATCTATCTAAACACATTCAAAAGTCTAACAAAGCACAATCTGAAGGGAAAAAAAACTTGGACCTGAAAAACTGACGTTTGACGTTTTGGCAATATTTTTCTTAAAACCTTTATGCCAATAAAGCCCTTTGAATTGAACTGAAGATAGCTGTTTTTATTTCATTATCATTGTATTCTATGGGTGGCTTAGTCACTATGTCACTATATGACACTATGTCATAACTACCCACACTGTCTTTTATGGAAGACCAAAACCATGTTCGCTTTATTTGCGTTAACATGCTCAAAAATGACATATTAATACACACATTTTGTACATGTTAATGTGTAATAATGTTGAGCATGTTAACGTGAAAAAAGCAAACACATTTCTACCCTTTTTATACATGTTTTGACAAGATGGTTACTAAGGCAATATCAGATTGGATTCGGTGATTTGCTTACACAGTTCAGAAATCGAAAAACAAAAAAAGATAAATTAACTTGCATGCAATGAAAACACGTCCAATCTCTCTGAAAATTAGTGGGAGACCATCACTGGTGATGTGGTAAACTGAGCAGAAGCACCCTATTGACCCTGTGGTTCTATGTAAAAGGTCAGTGTTACATTTAACCTCGCGACAGGAGGTTCCTCATGCACCCCTATGCCATCCAGGTATCGTTCACTTTCTGTCTCACCCATATTGGGAATTGAGATATATTCCTCGTGTCATATACTATATTTCACCTACTATAAAGCAAACAAGTATTTGTTTTCCGATGCTCCCTATGTCCACCCCCATGTGACAGAAATAACGTCTATTAAGATGTTTCTAATTGAAATGTTAATTTGTTATAATATCAAAGCCATTTCAAATTTAGCCTTTGTAGAATTTTATGTTTATGTGGTCAAAGAATTTCATTGTACTATGTACGCATTCAACAAACCTTTTTCATAATATTAGAAAAGCTCTATGGAAGAAATATTTTGTGTACATAGTTACAATGTAGTTACGTGGGCAAGTGTAAAACATCAATTCAGATGTCTGTGTATTTGTTGACGTTTATGAAACATGCCTCGACACATACCATCGTATTTACACAAGCCCAAGTCTGCTTCAGCAGTGGAGTTCTCGAGTCCTGTGATTTTAATTTGGCCTCAGTATGGGATTATGGCAGATTGCTGGAGGGCAGGAAGTTTTCTTTACAAGTTACAATAACACTGTTTTTCTCTTAGAGCCTAGAAGTGATGTTTGATTTACTTGAGGCTTTTTCCAGAAAGCTCAATTAGTAACTCACTCTCATTGTATTTTTAGAATTATGATCGTAATTCACCATTTTATGCATGACTTTGAATTGACAACTATGTTTATCTGCCTTTTCCATAAAATGTATTGTTTTGTATGTTTCTGTCCTTTAATTGCTGTGTACAAGCAAGTCAGTTCTTCCTAGTGATAAATGCTAAGTAAGTTTTAAGTGGATTTTTTTTATCCCCTTTGGTTCAATAGATTTTGGCAAAACATATTAACTGCATAAGTTAACAAGCAAAGTTTCAGATTAGAATTTTAATTTGCTTTATTCATGTATGGCCTGTGGTCGACTTTTAAAGTCAGTTATACACCTGCAAAACTAAATACTTGACTGTCCTACTCATGGACAAAGCAATGCAGAGTCAAAGAAGTTCCAGACAGACACATCAAGGGAGGGATAATATGTCATAAAATGAACTCTGTCCTGCATAATGAAAGCCATTTATTTATTAAAAAAAAAAAAAATTGCATCAGTAGCTACAGATAGCAGGTAAGCTTTGTGCTAAGCTGAGCTGGTCATCAGCAGCACAGAAATCCTGCAGATCTTCTGTGTGCTTCCCCTTTAGACTTTCCTGTTACTCTGCAGTGTATAGTGTACAAGCCGGGGGGCTCGAGTGACACGTGACCCTAAGACACACAAAGGTGCGCGACATGTTCCTGGTCACGGAGTCACAGCCGACATCATTCACATTCCAATGGAAAATATTTCAGCTTCAGAAATTTCCTTTGAAAATCACACATTATCATCTACAGCATCTTGCCAGGGCTGGCAGCCCCTATATAACCTTTTACATATTTTTTTTTTACCAAAAATTCTTTCAAAATAATAGTCTGAGGTATAACTTATTTTAATAACCTATTTTAATAAATTAGTGCATCATAAGACAGAGAGAGGTTTGCTAAGCCACCTCAGATGATGTTGTCCTGGCAAGTGGCCATATTGCCTATTTTTCATAAATATACATCCTTCAAACACCCTACTTTAAAAGAGCTGAGATATGCCAGGGCAGTAGGGTCATTAAAATGTGAAGTGTGTGGATTATGCAAGGTGAGATGGTAAAGAGACCAAATGAGGATCAGGTCACCACAACAGTGGGGGGAAATATATATATTTAAAAAAAATTCTAATTAAAAAAAATATATATATATATTTCACTATTTCACCAAGATTTAGACATTTTGGCTGTGAATAAATTGAAGAGGAAGTGAATTCCAGGTCATGCCACACTTTTTATTTACCAGTAATTAACTTAAATATCTAAACATTTCAAATGATAATATAGCATAAAACAACAAACTACTAATGGCACCTTCTATGATATGATATGTACAAATCTGAATTTGGGGCAGTATGGTCTGTTATTCAAGGGCTGTGTCCCACAGTGGTCCCTCTTTCACATATAGTTGTTGTGACCATCGGAGAAAAATGACACAGAGAGTTTAACAGAAAAAAACACAAATTCAAACTGATAAATTAGGGAAAAAAACAGAAGAGGTCACATGAACCAATGTAACTTAGTTGTATGTCTTTTGCAGCAGGAATGTCTGACGTGGTGATGTTCGTACTGAATGTTCCGTTCCAAGATTGCATACCTCACATAGTCTTAAAAGAAATGTCCATGTCATACATATGACCTATTTCCTGTAACTACATAAGACAACACATCTAAAGTTACCAGTAAGCTAATGGCAATGAGAACCTGTGAATGAAGAATTGCATCATAATTATTATACAGATAATTGCACAAGGAAAGAATTCTTTACCTACCTTAACCTACTAGGCAGCGTAAGCAGTTTGTTGCATGGCGCAGTGTTTCATAACACAGACAATAACTATTGCATTTAGAATACCTGTAGGATTATTGACGCATCATATTGATTGCAATAAGTGTGTCAATGGTTCAACATGGAAGGCCTTAGTGAATGAATAAAAGGAACATGTTGCCAAGAAGTGGCAATGACACTTTAGTTTAAGGTGTACCCTTTTAATTAACTGTTACTAGTCACATTAGTAAATAAAATCAAACAATCGAGAGTTTAGAAATGTATAGCAAAGACATCTTACTCTTGTCTCACAAAATATTTACTAAAGCACTTCTAAATCACTTGCAACTTAAAAACATCAAGTATGCATTAGTAAGCAGACATAAATTTGTTATACTTCAGCCGTAATGGTCTACTGTTAGGTAAGTATTAATAAACTGTTACTTCATGATACCTTTGATAATGCATTAGTAATTGAAAAGCACAATCAAATTTAGAAATGTAATACAAAAATATCTTACTTCTTTCTCACAAAGTTTTTACCAAAGAACTTCTACATGTTCAATTATAACTAATTTCTGAGTATGATTACTAATCCATTATTATATATTTGCAAGTGATTTACAAGCTATTTTGTAAATACCAGGAGCAAGATTGTAATACACTTCTAAATTTTTTGTGAATGAATCACCCTTTAACATATTATGAAATAATTAGTAACAGTTTCTTTCCAAACCTTACACTTAAGTATTATCAAACTGGATGCCTGAGTATTAAAACTATGACACCCTGCCATTGTCCATTTTCCATCCATCCATCCATTTCCTGAAACCACTTAACCTGTTCAGGGTTTTGGGGGTCCGGAGCCCATCTCAGAGGCTACGGGCACAAGGCAGGGAACAACCCAGGATGGGGTGCCAAAACATCACAGGGCACACTCACACACCAGTCACTCACACACCATTCACACACACATACACACCTACGGGCAATCTGGTATCAGTCTTGACTATAGACATCATTAAACAACACTACCAGTCAAAAGTTTTACACTACACAGTTTTATACTTCTTTTCCACTGAATCCAAAAACTGCAGATATTTTATTCATGTTAAGCACTGTAATGTTGAGTGAACAACTATAAATGAAAATATTAGTGAAATAAAATATTTTTCCTTTATAAAATGGAAAGAGTACGTAATAGTGCATGTCTGACATCCTATCAGTTGGTTGTGGTGTGATGCACTAGTTAACTGTTTGATCCCATGAAACAGAGCAGTATTTACTGTCCCTTGTAGATAGAATGCCTCAAATTTTCTCTGCTGTTATAACTGCTAGAGGAGGTTACTTTGATGAATCAAAGATATGGCATTTTCTTGCTAATAAAGGTACTCAAATGGTGAACATACTGTAACTTTGTTCGCAAAGAATACTGAGTATATTTTCAGTGAATGTTAAGTGAATAACATGCAAATGTAGAAAATCTCAGTGTGTGCAAGAACTTTTGATGATACTTACTAGCAATGTATGTTAACCACGCCGTTATGCCTGGAATCTACATTTGCCGCCAATTCTACTGAATGTTCCACCTTCATTGACCTGTAAAATAAACAGAGTCTTGCGCTCCACCCTCTCAACAATAAAACTTTGTAATTTCACCTACGTAGAGTATACCAAGGTACAATGTGCATGCAAGGGGCATCGTCATGTTCTCTAAACCCAGCCAGGGCGCAGCTCCAAAGCTTAACGTCAAAATTGACAATCCTATAATCTAAACGTCAGAAATCTCTAAAATGTAGCTCAATCAACAAGACAGTAGAGGTCAAGAAACCATTTAAAAGCCAAATTCTTTGTCTAAGTGACCAGAAGTTACTTGGGTTTCTGCTATGATTCACTTGAATTGCTATTTTCACTGTATATTCCTATTGTCATTCATTGTTTGCAGGAGTGAATGTCAGCATGTTTATATCCCAGAGTCAATGACTAAGAAAAAACTTGCTATATCTCACAGCCTGTATTATAAACAAAGTCTATAGTTTATGTAGCGCTTCCTCAGTTTAAAAATAAATTGGTTTATGTGAAGAAGTGCCCTTAGCATATAATGGTGTATATGTGACATATGAGTGAATATCATGTGATAAAGTATTAGAGCCATCTAAATTGGGGGGGAAATGCCAAATTAAATACAGACTAAAGTTGAAATAAATTTTTGAGAAAAACTGAAAAACTTTGAGATAAAGTCGAGAGTTTTGAGAATAAACTTTAACTTTCAACAAAAAGTTGAACATTTTTAGATTAAAGCTGAAAGTTTTGTGGTTACAGTTGAATTATACAAAGCTTCTCCTAGCGATTTTTTTTCCTTTTTTTTTTAGATGGCCCCAATGCTGTTCTGTAGCAATATAACTGAATAAGATAATCAATTTCAATACGAAGATGTGAAGTGTTTGATAGGAGTATGGTGCTATCCATAAACTATAATCCATCTTAAAAAGTTTAAACTTTTTTTCAAAAGCTTATTTCATCGTCTTTCTCAAAATTTCATTTTCATTTTAATGTCTCTCCCATACTATCATCCCATCCAGGGCATACCCTGTCTCTCCCATACTATCATCCCATCCAGGGCATACCCTGTCTCTCCCATATTATCATCCCATCCAGGGCATACCCTGTCTCTCCCATACTATCATCCCATCCAGGGCATACCCTGTCTCCTGCCTCACACTTTCTGGAATAGGATCCAGGTTTGCAGCAACAACTTACTTGCGAAGTAGCTGGAAACTGACTAGCTGGTTATTCATGTGATACAGGACAGCGATACACTGAAATGAATTCGCTTTCGAAGAACATCTTGTGACTTTTGTGAGGTGCCATCCAGGATGTAAGTTTCATTGATATTTTTTGGAGAAACTGTCTGCAGTGGTAATTTACCTAAAAGATACTGCATTTTTTCAAAGTGAAGAAATCACAGAAATTGGGGAAAGAGACACTTCATCAACTAACCGACAGCTTCTGACTGATGATATAAAGCAATTTTTATTAGATAAAGTGAAAACATGCGCATGAGAGAGTCCTCAAATTTTGTGTGGTCATGGTGTTTTACGTATCTGGTGATTCTTTGTTAAACCTCAAACAGGTGTTTGTTCTGCTCTCTCACTCGGCTGGATTCCAAGAATGCATCCCTGTTCCATCCCTTGCTCCCAATGTCGCACAGATACAGTCGTTCCCAACAGAGACAAACCATACACTCAGCTACGCCCTCTCCATGACACGCCTTGTCGACGTTCGGATCAGTGTGTCACCCAAATATTTGCTCCGCATGATGAAAATCACCATTGATTTCCCACTGTGTAAATGCATACTACACACCAAAGTGATACAAGTCTTTGCATTCTTTTGTATTGAGAAATTGAATAAACTTCAAATGTGTAAATGTGTAAGTTAAAAGGTTTGCTATTTAAATCAGCACCACTCCTTTTTCCATATACGCTGATTTATGAGTAAGACTCTATTTTTAGAACAAAATGTCCTCACCATCCTTTCCTCGGGGGGCCACATAAGTGACTAACAGGAAGTAATGTATCTAAATACTCTCCATTGTTGTTGGAATAGCTTTGGGGTTACACCTTTCACTTAAAAAATTTAGATCTTTATCAAGTGAAACCAACCAGGTTATGCACGTAGATCATGCTTAAAATCCCCATTTCATAAAAGGTTCCACAAAGAGGGAATATGCACAAATACATTTC
>JAODLC010000036.1:15004010-15020064 GCA_026781145.1 Hippopotamyrus pictus | reverse complement strand
TGCTGGTACTCCCTTTGTTATCCACTACCTGATGCTGGTACTCCCTTTGTTATCCACTACCTGATGCTGGTACTCCCTTTGTTATCCACTACCTGATGCTGGTACTCCCCTTGTGATTCAATGACTGCAGATACTGAGAAGTGCTGGTACTCTGAAGAGAAGAACAAAGAGGTGCTGATACCACATACCGATGAGTATCGGCCCACTTCATCCACTGCGGGAAACTACTAAACTGGGGGAAGCAGTACTTCCTATCTTGTGATAACCATTAACCAAAGACAGTGAAATCTCCATCTCCAGCAATTGGAGGGTACAAGAATTACTTTCAGTGCATGCCTAAGACAGGTTTTTAAATATTACCAAGTCCTTGAGCATTGGTCTTTTAAAAATTCCAAGGGATAGACAAGGGAAAACCCTTGTAATTTCAAGGTGCCTGTAGTAGCTACAGTAAATGGTGGTAAAACACAAACAATCACTTAAGAAAACACAAAACTGCCCTGGATGAGGCACTAATTGCATCATCACTCGCATTACTAATGGACTGAGAGGGAGTCATTGCTGCTCATTTTTTTGCTGTGTATGTTACACTTGCTTCCTCTATAGAGAGATGCTGAGCTGAAAAATAAAAACATATAAATAAACATATATAAATAAATATAGAAATATAAATATACAAACATGTGCTGTTTTCAAGATAATTATACCATGCCATTGTGTAGTCTACTTAAGAGCAATATGTAGTTAATTATGGAATGTTTACCAGAGTAGATGTGATTACTTGTATCAGTAGGTGCGGGGGGGTTTTTGGAAGTTAACTTCTTGTGATGATGTAGAAAAACTGGCAGTTTATTTCTAATGTATCCTAACAGTGGTGATTATTTACTTTCTTTAAATGGGATCTTCCTCCAGCTGGACAGACCGGACTGTATCACACACAAGTCCATGAACAGGTTACTGTCCAGCTACCTGCCGAAGCACTGGATAAGAGCACAACTGACAAATTTACAATTAGTTGCCAAGATAACAGTATCATTCAATCCAGATTTTATATTCAGTTAACCACCTGGATGTTTTAATGGACCCACTTGGGTTAAGGGTGCACAAAGTAAGCGCAGAACAGCACAGCCACCCCACAGGAACTTCAACTGACCAGGAACTTGCAAGTAAAGTCCCCCACAGGAACTTCAACTGACCAGGAACTTGCAAGTAAAGTCCCCCACAGGAACTTCAACTGACCAGGAACTTGCAAGTCTGTGTCCCAAACCAGCACATGATGGATGCCAATGCAAAGTGAAAGGGCTAAAAAAAGTCCCTGAAATAATGCCAATCATTTCTTTGTAATAGCAAGGAAACAAATTATACATTCATTGTCAGATTACTCAGATTATGTAAATTAGCTTTTCTAATGCTAAAATGCACAATAACTAAATTTGTTGACGCTATCAATGATGCCACATAATTTGCTGTTTGGATTAACAAGCAAATATAGCTAATTAAATAACCAATTAGTATATATTTGAAAGCCTCATATAACATGAGCTACATATTAAAACACAAATTCATGCAGTAACATTCAACTTTCATTCAAGACTTTAAGATGATCAATAATTAATTTCAACTTTCAACTTGGCAATATTGTTTTTACCTCACAGGCTGGCATCTGTAGTTGCACAGAAGTGCTTGCCATTATTTTGACCGATGGCAAAAGTTCAATCAGTGTTAAGACAGAGACCTTGTGCAGCAATCCCAATGTTTGTACACGAACACAAATGTACACATACATACTCTCCAGATGCGTAATTTCCTGTTAGACCACAACGTAAAAATAAAACATACACACTAACTCAAAGGTACAATGATTTTCAACACAGAAACCAAGGAAGTTGCAGTACCTTATGCTATCAGCATTTGAAAATGTCATGGGTTGCTGATGACCATTATAACGTAAGGAAATGGCACCATCACGTGGCCAAATATATTACAACAATCTTAACATTTGTTTCAGGTTAATGTGTTTGATTTTTTTTTCTGTACATTTCAGTAGTTGGCCTTGACAAATTTTCACCAGTGTGTTCGAATTGTTTAATAATAATTAAAAAATAATTTTCTAAGATACTTTCATTCTATTCCATTAACAGTGCATAATTTCCTGTAGTAATATGTGTGGAGTTTTTTTCAGTAAAGTTAAAAAGAAGGTTTTAATTTATCTAAATAAAAAGTTAACCAAATCAAATCGCAATAAATATGAAAGATCTCCAAAGTATCGTTCCTTCATCCAATTGTCTTGGGGCCAACAGTTTATACAACTGTCGGAAATTCAATTCACTTTAAAATAGATTTGATCTTAGATTGTGCGTATGATCAAATCCACGCCAAAGATCAGATTCTTTGATGTAGAAAAGCACTTATACCCACGTCAGGTTCAGACTTGGCGTACAAACTTTTCCTTGTGGCAGTGTTGGGGTACTGTGCCAGCATGTCAGCTTAATTGATTCCGCATAATAATAATAATAATAATAATAATAATAATAATAATAATAATAATAATAATAATAATAACAGACATGAATTATTGTGGTTTTATTTCCAGATTCAACACATAATTGAGGCCTTATGTGGCTTGCATAATATAGGTATCAATAAATTAAAGCAACGTTGGATACGCTATATTGCGGAAAACAATACAAACACGTACACTGGTTTTCCAAATCCAATTAGCGAAACTGACACATTTTTGAAGAAAAAGTAATTTAATACGCATATTATGGTTCCATACGTGTAAACCATTTCGGTCAATCCATAAGCTGTAACAGGTCCAAAAACGCTGGGGTGTGTAAGAGGAAGAATAGCAGCATTGCTCAAGGGGCAATAAGATGGGAACGGCTTTTTAGAGACCGGGTGGACTGCTTTGCGTGTGATTACGATGACTGATAAGCAGCTTCATTCCTAGAGCTTTGTGGCCAGATGCCCCCGATTTTAGAGTACGAAAACGCAATATTTCGGTACCAAGTCGATACAAAAATTCTGAAAACATGACAGTCCCCATTTTGTACTGTACCGTAAGAACTGGAGATGTTACTCTGTTGGACCTGACGAGAACTGTCACTGCAGGATGTCAACCATGAATGAAAATAAATAAAAATAATAATCACCGTCCACATGAAAAGGTTTACGCACTGTAAAGAGCATGACAAACCAACAGGCGGCGATGTAACTTTAACTGTAGAGCCATGTTGGCCAATCAGAAGCCTTACAGGTGCTGCATTCCATTTATCAACATTAGCAATATTAGCGAATAACAACAAATTATGCGGTATTTTCCGCATAAAAACACAACAGCAACATGGTCACAGATAGCGCTTGGACAGTGCTGTGTGTATGACCGATTTAATCAGCCACAAATAAGACGGAAGTGCTAATAAACAGTGTAAAACTACAGCTATAACTTCTGGTGATAAAGGGCGCTGTCATCTTGAATTCTGAGCTAGTATGGTAACAGCAAACAAGCCCACACTCTGATGTAAAACAGTAGATAATGGCACACACTCTGAAACGGAGTCACCGAAAACCTTCACCCTGGACAGAGTTTTACAAAAGCTCATTTTCAGTGATCTAAAACGCTGTTTGCGTGTGGACGACCGGCCAAAATGCATAGAAAAGGCAAAATTATTACAAATACCCGTGTACGTGTGGGCAAGGCCCTAGTCTCCATGTAATTCTTTTTTTTCCAAATTTATCGGCCTATGTTACATTTGTTTTTAAGCTTGTTGCAATTGGTGATACTATTGCTGTTTTGATTGACTGTTCCCATCTTGAAAACTGTAAATAAATATGAAGTCTAAATAAATAAAATATGTCATGTTTTTTAGAGGTAAACTCTAAAACCATTCAGCTGCTCACGATTTTGCGACAATTGGCCATTCGTAGGTTGCCCGACTGGGAGAGAGGCATACACACTTTTTTGTGTGTGTACTTTCATTTGCTGTGTATCACACTTCCAGACTTTTCTGAAATGATATTAAACCAAATATAGAATGGTTTCTATGCATCTTATTTATAAATGTGGCCCCATCAACAAATTAAATAATGAAGGGACTGGATGAAACAAACCATTTTTTGTCAGAAGAAAACAGTTTCAGAGAATTCTGCCACCAGGAAGAGGGATCTGTTTTTAAGGGCACTTCTCTGTTGGCTCCCTGTGATTGTATCACTATGGTGGTTGGAAAGTTTAGCTTGCCAGAACAGAATGACAACATTCAGATAAAATCGATATATATTTACTCTCTATTCATGCTATCATAATCTAGTATCTGGTAGCAGCAGCAGTTCTTAGCCTGAGCAAACACATATGGATGCATTCAGATAGAACTTTATCCACAGTTCCTAGGAGCTGGTCCTTATTTACTGTCAAGTCTATGTTCAGTTTCATTTTTAAGCTATGGAGCCTGGAAAGCGGAATAACTTTGGACTGAGAAACACAAAGGATTCCCCGCATCTCTAAGGGTGCACTCGTTATAGAGTGTTGCAAGACTTTACTTGTGAAACAAGGTATTCTCACGGAAGCATTCCATAATATCCAACTTAGGGGGTATTCCAGAACAGGGGAAGATCATTATGGATTCTTGGAATTCAAAATCATAATCACATGCATGAACAGAGCTAATTAGTTAAAGGGGAATAGTTAGGCACTGATGTATCCTGTACACGCAAGGGTGACAATGATAGTAGTAAATCCTCGGGTGGGAGCGCTGCAATCGCGTGACTAGCCCAGAAGGCAAAGTATTTTTGCTATGGCAGTATGAAAAATATTATTCTTCAGAAGAATAGAACATAGTAGCGGTTGGCTACAGTGTCCATGTTTCATGTTATAAATGTTATATTTCATGAGTATGATGCCTATCCCATGCCTGAGGTAAAAAATTTAATTAGATAATTATCTGCCTTTTACAACAGTCTGGAGGGCTTTTGCAACCATGACCCCCAGTAACTAAGAAAGTTAATAGGGAAAGTTCTGAATTGACAGAATATACCATGCTGTGCGTTGACATGCTTGCATGGAGCAATGCTGGCTTCCAGCACGACTCACCTAAGGACGAACTTGACACCATTAAGAGGAGCAGCGTGAACCTCCTGATTAGTCAGAAGAGGCAGGTGAGGACCTTTTCTAAGCTTGTCACTGCGGATGCTTCACGCCTAGTTTAATGATTCAATATGCCGATTACATATTTATTCACTTATTCTAGCAATTTGTTTATGAAACAAGTTCTTAGTGGTTAAAGGCATCAATATAAGGGGGTGTGTTACATACTTAAAAATAGTACTCAATTTTTGCAGCAGACACAATAAAACTATCCTTGGTCATATAAGATACAGTACGCATTTCCTCAAGCTAGCTCAGTGTAAAAATCTATCCAGTATATTTTAGGGGGAAATAACATGTAAAATCTTAATTTCCAATACAAAAAGGAATGTCTAGCAATCACATGAGCCATATGAGTATAAAGCATTATAGTCACATATAAGTTCATCTTGGGACTCTCTGGGTGAATATTAGGTCATTGCAGGTCTAATATTGGAAAGTGTTTTGTTACTCACAGTTCACCGGGCTGGATCTTAGATAGTGCCTGGACTTGCTCTCAGACAGTATGTGAAGCCAGCCATGGAGTATCCCCTTATCAGCCCTTCAGGATCTCCAGGCGGCCTTAGTTACAAGAAATGCACCCCACTAAGTTTACAATAAGTTTTTTAAATACTGGAAAATGCTGTATAGCAGTCAGTTGCAATTTCATACAAATGATGTAACGACTGATTGCCACACATTCTTGTGAAGTATCTTGGGGTGGCTATGTAGTGAAAGCTGAATTGAATTGAATTGAAGAATTGAATTGAATTGAATTGAACTGATAAATATGCAAACAGATAAATACAAATTAACACACATAATGTAATGAGACCATAAATCTGCACAATATTTTTTATATCATATTTATTATATTTAATGTTTTTATCAGAATCAGAATGAGGATTATTAGCCATGGAAGTTTACACAAGACAATTTGTCTCGGCATGGTGCTTGCAGTTAAACATAAAAACAGATTACAGACAACAGTCAACTTTAAACAACATTAAAATAGTAAATAAGTTCATGTGTGGCCTATGGTGCGGTGCTGGATAGTACAATAATAATTAGGTACATGTATATTAGCAAGTGTCTATTGTCAAATGATCACAAGGGAAAGAAGCTGTCTTGGTGACTTGGTCCTGGTTTTTAGTGCCCAGAATCACAGTCTCGACGATGATTATGCTTACTAATTTTTTGAAGTTCTGAAGGTCCTGGTGAGAGGGCAGCCAATGATTTTCTTAGCAGACTTGATGATGCATCTGGTCTTGTGCCGACTGTTTTGACTGCATTAACTATATTACCAAAGTCTGCAGCTTATGAAATTAATGGGAAAATGATAATAAAAAAAAACCTTTGACTGGTCGTGTAGATGGAATGGAGTCTGGTTTTATCTACGACACACTAATACAATGAAGAGTTATATTCTACATTCTGTAGTGGATTCAGCATAAGCTTCCTTGGATCGGCTGCAAAGTGCTTAACCAAATCTGGTGGATGCTTACCCACAAAGCTGTCTGTCACCCTCTCAACCATATTAGGCTTTA
Organism: Hippopotamyrus pictus; assembly: GCA_026781145.1. NCBI lineage: Eukaryota > Metazoa > Chordata > Actinopteri > Osteoglossiformes > Mormyridae > Hippopotamyrus > Hippopotamyrus pictus. Next base: position 15,013,398 of record JAODLC010000036.1, on the reverse strand, counting down.
ATTAGCCATTTGCGCAAAAATGTTTTTAAAAAGTTTTTATACACAGAGTAACAGCAAAAAAGTGCTTAAGAGGGCCATCGGAATGTATATATGCATATACAGTTGTGTTATTTATCACATTTATTCATGTCTAAAAGACCAGTTAACAGCTACCAGAGGGGCAACATAGCAACAAGGGTTGCCATGCGGTGGAATTCTTCCAGGGAGGTGTTCCAGGTGTCAACATTCCTCCCTGAAGACATAACAAATTACTTTTTTTAATGACCGACCATTCTGGGTTCATGGGCAAGACGTTCGACTGCCTGGATAAGTCTGTTTACATCACATAGATCCTAATGTCTCTATGACATTCATTCTTGCGAACAGAAGTTTGTGGAATGAGCGACAAAGTAGGGAATAAGCAACTGGGACAGGAGTGAAGAAACCAGCTTATGGAGGAGGGCTGTGTGTGGAAAAGCCAGTGGAAATACAAATGGGAAGAGGCAGCATGCAGACTCTTGACCTGAGAGATAGAGTGATATTCTTGTACCTGATTAACACCTGTGACGTGGGCCTATCTGTCCTCATGGAAAATGAGATGGCTCTGTTCCTGCTCCTTTTTAATTTAACCAGCCCCCACAGCCTAATTGAGAGCTATCCGCTAATACCTCCCGCACAATCCTCTTAGTTTGCATGTACTGCTTCTAAGATGGTCACCAAGATTCCAGTATCTTATTCTGGGAAAGCTCCCCCTTGGCCCTGCCCATCCAACGTAAACACTCACTTTCATACAGAAGGACCAGGAGCCACTAAAACGGCACCTGAGTACAACAGCACTACCAGCCAAAGGAGGAAATCCACAGTGAGTCCAACCCACAGTAAGTCAGCAGAATTTCAGGCCTTGCCAAAAAGATTGCACATGCTCAGGAACATATTTAGCTAGAGATAATGGCTGATTATTGATTCTAAGTTACAATTTATTGGTCGCCTAATCCGTCAGCACTGTAGCCAGTATTTACCGTAAAATAAGATGACGAATAAGATTAACTTTGTTGATCATGCTCAGATGAATAAAGCGTGTTCAATGAAATATTATCCATATTCTTAAATATCAAGGTTGCATCTGTAGTGTTTTGTGTAGCATTTATCCACTAAAAGAAAAGTTTGCTTTATTGTTTTAACTAAAAGATGGAATTTAAAGTTGTTCACTTGCCAGTTAGATTTCCAGTACAACCAGTATATCCAATGGCTTTGTATTTCATCACCATGATACATCATTGAGTAAAACAAACTATAAATAAGTACATGCTGATATTTTTCATGCTTCATGAAAATAATTGACTATGTTTTTGTGTTGTACAAAGGCTAGAGTAGTGGTCTAGAGTACCGGTCTAGAGTATTAGTATCGTTATACTGGCCAGGCATTCATGCTTATATGAAGAGTTCAAAAACCTTTACATATGTACTTTAGATATGTTTACTGTATTTACTCGATGTGAAAAAAATGCTAAGATATGATTTATGATTATTTTAAAGCAAACATGTAGTATTCTACGAAACTTGCAAAATATATTTTGTCGTAACCCAGACTGGAAGAGCACCAATCCAAATTGTGACATATACATCATCTTGAATTTTTTTTCTTCAAAATGGAAAGGTGCCACAAATTGATTAGTGAGAATTAAGGCGTCTGAACACTCATCCTCACGGAATCTGTGGAGGTTTGAAACACCCCTGCTGTAAACTGACAGACAATAGGTTCAATATTTATTTTCATGTATGCTGAATTCAAACTGATTCAATGAAAATACATTATTGTTCTTTTAACAAAAAAACTGTCTTAAAATCATTTGACTAGGTATAGGAATTTTAAGCCAAGCCGTCATTTTTTTGTTCACTATATTGCACATCAAGCATGTATCATTTTTTACTATAACAATTAAAATTTAATTTACAATTTAATTTAATTTAAAAAAAAAAAACATCTGGAGCAAAACATTATAATAATTATGCTTATGATGCTTTGGGAGTTTGCATGTTCCCTCTGTATGTGTGCAGACTTTCTCTGTATACTCTGGCTTCCTTCTCTAGTCCAGAAAGGGATGGAGATTTGGTATTAATGTGAGTCCTGCAATTGACAGGAATTCTATATTGGGGGCCCTTGCCTAGCATACTACGCTTCTGAAGACAGGAAACGGATGGATGGATGGATGGATGGATGGATGCATGCATGCATGCAGCATTGTGCAAACCAAATTTGTGGGTAGGCACCATTTGAAATCCACACACAAGACATAAAAATACATAACTAAATAATTACATTAAACTTAATGTAACTATTATACAGTCGAACATGTCCAGCTAACCTTGTTTACTGCGGCTGAGATGTGAGATGTGAATGTTACAACGTGTCAACTTGTTGATGATGTGTAAAGTTATCGGTAGATGGGAATGATGAAGGACGGGGGAGGGGATTAAGAGATGTGATCTGGTGGAGGAAGCTCACTCATTAGCCGGATTACCCTGACTGCCAAGTTTACTACAACTTTAAAGATTTGTTATTCACAGTCTATGTAGGCACATTATTGGCTGACTGAATAATTAACTTACACATTACATTTGTACAAAATATTGGGTAGGCTTAACTAAATTGATTGGCACAATGGTACTGGATGGATGGATGATTTTAGTCATGAAACAAACAAGGCGGTACTATATATTATGACAATCATGTGTGAGCTTGCATTTTTAAAAACATCAAAGAAGAATTTCCTTAACTTACAAGTGTATTAGTAATGATAGTATTGTGCTACAATGTTGAAACTGAGGCTTCACTAACTCACCGCAGTGTGCATCCGCTGATACCAGGCTGATACCAGCCCCCCACATCCATCAATCAGAAACCAAGATGACCACAAGCTTACCACAGCATGAATACCAATTACACAAATTGGATGCAAACTCATAATCCCATGTCAACCTAAATATCTTTAAATGGTATTGACACAAGCCTACAGTACATTGCAGAGATCAATTTGGAACTATACAGTATCTTTAATTGTTTAAGATTTAAATTTAATTAATTACAAGTGTATAGAGTGACCTGGCCTGCATTCCATGGAGAGATACTTCAACCCATTGAGGTCAGACAAGGCAACTGAGCAGATGTTTGAAAACTGATACCAGTAGATTTCAAAGTAAGTATACAAATCCATGATTCTTGTTTTTTCACAGTTCACTCAAGGAAATGTCAGGCCTTACTCTGGTTGAGGATGAACTATCCGCAAGCCACACAGGTAACAGGAAGTTATTATTTCTGTGGGATGAAAGAATTGGAACTCCGGTTTGACATTGATAGAGGGCAGTTCAAACAGTGGCTATTACCAGTATAGTATAAAATGTGTAAGCAGTATAAACACTATGCACACTGGATCTCCAGAAACCCAGTCTTTTACAGTGCTAACATAAACAGCTGCCACACAAGTTGATGATGGCTCTCAGATGTTTGCAGTCCATACTGTGTGCTGCAGGAGAAAACATTTCAGCAAAAGGCTGCTGTGATATAATGCATTTGGCATCTGACAGACACTCTAAGCAGATTTCCCCTGTTGCCAACCAGGCTTGGATTAAGGAACAGTCTTACAATACATGTTTGTGTTCAGTCCATCAGCCTTCATGAAAGAGAGAGAGTGGCGATGGTGGGTTTTATCATTTGACGTCTCCTCTTAAATTACTCAAGGTCCCAAAGGGGTGATCAATGACTGGAGGAAGTTCAAACTGGAGAGCCTAGACCGGGACGCGCAGCCTTCCAGCAAGCGTGAGCTCCTCCGGCAGATGTCTTCACCGCACAGGTCCAAAGGCGACTCCCGAGAAACACTCAACCGCAAGGTCAGTGGAGACACACAGGGTCTTTATCAATATGCATATTTCACTGTTCTTGTCTTCTCACGCACCCGTTTGACATCATCGTCCATTGCTGAAGTACAGTTCCAATGCTCAAGAACAGAAATACAGAGGAAAGTAAAAATCCCCGGCTGTTATTCTTGCTCAGCCCCAAATTTCAATGATACATCAGTTGCATCCTTGCCACCAAGAATAATCCCATGATTCCTTGCCTCGTAAATTATTAAGAAAGCTCTTTCCAGGAACACAAGTATGTTCTTTGTGTTCTTGGCATTCATAAACACCCACACAAATACCTGAGAGGCCTGTGATATTAACAGGCCCTATGCCATTACGGTGCACACAAAAGGACGGAAGGACAAAACACTGACTTTCTCTACAATATGGGGGGTGGATCGTTTCCAAAATCCAGTTTGCAAAGAGGCCCAAAAGCGATGCTGGTAAATATTTTAAAATGAGCGGCAGGTAGCGGAGGTTTTAAAGTATTTCAAAAAAGACAACAGGTTCCAGTTCAGGGAAAATATTGTACTATTGCGTCCGCAAGTAATGTGTTTAAGATCATAAGCAAAATACACAGAATCTTAATAAAATTTCTGCATTTGAAAGAATTTGTTAGTACAGGGATCCGAATAAGTACCACCTTTGTAAATAGTACAAAATGTAACCGAAACATGACATGGACAGCAAAGAATGTATGTGGAAATAGCTGACTTTATATTCTGGTGGACTTTTCCAATATTAGACTGGCCAAACAGGTTTTGACTAAGTGTCCCTAATTGTCAAGGATGTGCCCTTAACTACCCCCCACCCCCCCCCCCCCCCCCCCACACACCCCGTGAGCCCGCGAGCCGGTCCGTCAGCCTGCTCCTTAAAGGGACGGTAGTTTGAAAGGGCGTGCAGAACGTTCTGGGGTCTGAGTGCTGGAGTTTGTTTGATGGACTTTTGTGCTGTCAGACTCGGCAAGACGCGGGTCCCTGTGAGTCTGGACCGGCACCGAGGCGAGCCTGGAGTGGGTGGGGGGGGGGGGGGGTCTGTCTGCACGCCGTGAAACCTGGTAACACAACCCGCTGCAGCAGGACATCACAGTTCTGTAGAACGTTCCAGCGCAGTGACGGACATGTCCACGCGCGTCCTAAGTGCTCCGCCTGTCTAAACGTAACCACAGTGACGCAAGTGTCCGAGGAGCCTCCCGAGAGCCCCAGGACCGTTCTGTGTAGTTCTGGCGGCACCGCTGAGACTCAGGAGTCTGATATCCGGGTTTTTGCTGAAGCCGCATCATTTAACGGGAGTCGACTTCACCATACAAGGGTCTGGCCCATTGGCTGCGCTTATGCTCATTTTTTTTCGGTCTTGTGCTTGATTCATTTCTGGATTGCTGACTGTAATAATTCAAGAAAGGTACTTACTCTTTAGAGCACAGACGGCTGTCGCTGGCTGCGAGTTGTGCTCATGGGAATATTCTTTAGGTGTTCCTCTCTGGGTTTAGAAGAGCTCTTCTTCAGCCGCTTTTAAAGCCGCGAAGGCGCAGCTTGGAGCGGGCAGGTGCGGGTCAGCGCAGGGCTTATGATGACTCAGGAGCTGCTGGGAAATGGGATTTTATATTAACGCCTCAGTCTTATTCCCATCTTCATTTCACTCAGGATACATCCAGTTATTAGTGACTCCTGGACCTTTGCTACGGTCACAAAACTTTAATTTAAACAGATTTGTCTTCTCTTTCCGGCCTGATTCATCGCGGAGCTCTCGCTCTCGGTGCCCCGCAAAGAAGATATGAAACTTGTGAGAACGTTCGTGAAGAGCTGTTAAGTTTCATGATAGAATCTTCAGCATTAATTTATGTGTCATTTCTGCTGTTCTCCCAGGCAGTAAGCAGAGAACTGGCAATAAGATTTTCAATTTTCAAAAAAGATTTGATTAAATGTGTTTGTACAGAAAACAAAACTGCAGGTGGGACCCAAAGTCATTCCTTGCCTATCAGGTATAGTGTGTGTGTGTGTGTGTGTGTGTGTGTGTGTGTGTGTGTGTGTGCAAGGGGGTATACTTATCCTTATGGGGACACAATGTCCCCATAACGTGATAAACATCCATTTTTTTCCCTTATGGGGACCAGTTTCCTTATTTTGCTTGGTTACTCATGGTTATGGTTAGGGCAGGGTGGGTGTTAAGATTGTCATAGTTAGCATTAGCATTTTTCCCATAGAAGTGAATTAGCGGGCCCCATAACGATAGGTACACCTGAGATGAGCGCGCGCGTGTGTGTGTGGTTGACTCTTCACCAGTCCAAGTCAAAGTAGAACAAAAGTAAATCAAACTGTCCACGCTGTGACTTTCTCAATGTATTTAAGTTTGTAAATTATTGTTTGGCCAAATATTCTGTTGTTTGTGTGCTCTGATGGTTGGGGGGTGCTGTGTTTGCGCTTCTGTTTTCTTGACTAAGTGTTAATTAACATAGCAGCGTAAAAACACACTGACATCATCTGACCTGAGCAGAATGCACCCCTGCATTAGGCAACAAATGGACCCCAGCAACTAGGCAAACCAAAAGCCTCTTCTTCTGGTAAAAGAGTCACAGTCCCCTTTCCCACAAGGCTTTGCACCAGGTTACATTACATTACTTTCTGGATTTGTATTATATTAATTGAACAAAACACAGGTTTCGAGCAGATCAGTGTGACTGAGGCGCGAAAGGACATTAACTTCCTTGACAAAGAACGAGGGGGACGTTTGGCTTTTAGTCACAGCCCATGTATGAGGGGATGGGGGCTCAAACCATCAGCTGAGTGTGGCATCAGATAAGCCACAAACTGCCACGTTTGGTCCCACGCAACCCACGTGGTCCTGGTGACACTTGAGGACTCCGGCTTCTGCTCCAGACAGACGTCAGGCTGATTGAATTATCTGTGGATAGACGTGCTTCCGAGTAAGTCATGTGGACTTTCCGGCACCCTGGGTGGTTTTTCTGGATCTCCATTCTTCTCCCCATTGTGCTTCTGCTTTCCAGGAATCTTTGAGCATAACTCTGAAATATGTCGACATTCTCAAAAGCCCCCTGCAGTTTTTCTCCCTCATTTTCAGGACGCCTAAATCTGTCAGCGAGGCGACCTGATTCAGGAAGCTTGCCGCTCTCCCGTCGCTGGCCTCTGCGTCGGGCCGTGTTCACGGGGCACCTCGCCCTCCCTGCTGCTTCCCCGGCGCCGACAGCGGCGCTGCGGCTCTCGCGCTCCCCGGCGCCATCCGTCATCCCGCCGCACCGCCGTTACACAGGCAGCTCACGTCTGGCCCGCTCCTATTTTTAGCGCAGCCGGACCTGCACGCGGCCGGTGCCCCGTCTCGCCGCCGCGAAGCACGACGGGGTGTCGAGCGGGGAAACGGAGTGGGCGGGGGGGATGGGGGGTGGGGAAGGGGATGTCAGGCTTTTGAGAATGCTAGGGAAGTGGGGGGGGGCAGTATGAAAGGAGAAGTTGACTCCTCTCCCCTTGACAAGGACAGAGGCGTTTCGAGTGGTCTTTGATGCACACACCGATAAGACGGCCTCGCAGCCATCAGCGGTATCCACACCGAGAGCCAGTCACAGCCCCTCGCCTTCCCCGGGCCAAAGCTGACTGCTCTCTAACCCCATCGGCCAAACAATCCTGCCCGGATTTGCGTTTGTCCTCCCGCAGATCAGGGAATAACACGGTCCTGTTCCCCGCAGTCGGCCTCACGAATACCGTGCTCATTCACCTTCTGGATGTTTCGGCTGTGGGACTGATGGTGACATTTAGACTGATCACACTCAAGAGCTTCGGCCCCCGGGGTGCCATACGCGCCGTGATCCTGAACCGCACAGCTTCACCGCTTCGGTCCCGCAGAACGTTTCTGTCTGTGAAGGGCAGGATTTGGCTGCCATTGAGGTATAAGTGGCTTTATATGGCAGAGAGTGACAGACACAGAAAGATGTCCCTGCGTGTTAGTTACATATAGCGTAAAGATTTCCAGTTTTCGTTTCTGAATAAAAAGCCTCCTAAAGCCAGAGTGTGTGCTTCAGCCCCTTTTCAGACGTCCCACGCTGGAGGAGGGTATGCAGGCAGCCGACTTGGGCAGCGTCTCTGGGGCTGCAGCAGGTGGGGACGCCGTTCAGGGCAATCCTGGGGGGAAAATAACAGAACATGAGACACACATAGTGGAAGGGTGGTGGGAAGGTGCAGAGAGTGGCTCTGACAGCTCTGTTTGAATCCCACCCCCACCCCGTGTGTGGACTTTGCATGTCCTCTGCAGTGTTTTCTGCCCGGGCTGTTCCCCCACTTCAGACCCAGGCTGTTTGGTCGATTTGGTATCTGCGGGTGCTATTGAGTGATGCAAATAGGGCTCTGACTGACTACAAGGTGCACATTCTGGGTGCCAGTGACAGTGCTGCGGTCACATAGTAATTTTCCTGGTTTAAGAGCTTGTCAGGGAGGCTTTGCAGGAATCTCTGGGCATGAGGTTAGATTTTAACAGCCACAGGAAGCCATTACAGTAGCTGGGTCTTGAAGTAATAAGTGTCCATTTTATGCATCTTTATGACAGGAAATGCCTAATTCGTGTGCGATTACTCCAGGTTCCAGTCCGGTGCTTGCTTGCATTTCAGGTCAGAAGTCTGAAGTTAGACCTATTCATATTTTCAACAAAGGCAGGATTTTACAGAGTGCCAAACAAAGCAAATGTTCCTTTGGAACACAGGAATAGATTATACATTTTTTTTTTCTATTCAATTATATTTTCATTTCAGTATGTTAATTTACTCAAAACATTTTCCATCACTTGCTGTTCCAGTGCAGTGGTAGTGTTTGGTAACACTATGAAGAGGATTAATAGGTATCGAACGTGACAAAAATGACGGAACAGGTATTAAAAAACGTGTGGATGTGATTTTAGTGCAGCGATGGGAAATGCAAGCTTCACGCCGCTCATTTTGGACGAATACTACTTCCGTCCCCAAGAGTAGCGTGTGTGACGGCTGTTAATGATGAAAGCAGTTCATTATCCGAATCTGTGCTTCCCTGTACAGTACGTATGCCGCCATGTTTCCTCCTCGTAGTCAGCTTATTACTGTTACAACTCAACACGCCAGGGGTACGACACGGAAACCTGCTCTGCTTTATGCCACACAGCATCCCATTATGATCCGATTGCCTCGCTTTACTTAAATCAGCGATTTAAACCGTCATTTTAAAAGTAAAGCAGTGATTCGACCCCCTCCCCCAAAGAAAAAAAACTTTTAAACTCTGACACTTGTTTGTAAATTTGTAAACGGTTAGTTTGGTAGATTATACTGCCATTTATCAAGCCGTGAGACGCACGCATTTCACCCAGTTCACATGCCATACCTTGTGTTTCACGGGTGGACGTGCAGGAAAGGTGGAAGTGTAATTGCGCCACCTGATGAATGTGGTAGCCAGTAGTGATGAGTCGTTCTTGAACGATTCGTTCATTTTGAACGAATCTTTAATGTGACTCGGGAAGAACGAGTCATCTCGTGGGAGTG
>JAODLC010000036.1:14971759-15003910 GCA_026781145.1 Hippopotamyrus pictus | reverse complement strand
CAAGGATGTGCCCTTAACTACCCCCCCCCCCCTCCCCCACACACACACACACACACACACACACACACACATTATATCTATGTGGGGACTCTCCATTCATTTCTATGGGGAAAACTCTAATCCCAACATGATGACCTTAACTCCTACCCAGGCCTAACCTTAACCATGTCACCAAACAAAGTACAAGACTTTTGGCATTTTTAGTTTTTTGATCGCATTCGCAGATCTTTGTGGGGACCTGAAAAATGGTCCCCATAACATCAAAGTAACAGATTTATATCACGTTATGGGGGACATTTGGTGCCCCCAATGTAATATGAACATAATTCACATACGCACACACACACACTAAGTGCATGGTTGGCCTGACAGATGAGCATGCAGGAGTATGAGCTGATCAAGGACGAGGACGAGCAGTGCCTGCACAAGTACCGCAAGCAGTGCATGCAGGAGATGCATGAGCGCCTGAGCTTCGGGCCCAGGTTCGAGCGCCTGTATGAGCTGGAGAGCGGGGAGGCCTTCCTGGACGCCATTGAGAAAGAGCACTGTCTCACTGTGGTGGTGGTGCACATCTACGAGGACGGCATCAAGGGCTGCGAGACTCTCAACCGCTGTCTGACCTACCTGGCTGTCGAATACCCCAGCGTCAAGTTCTGCAAGATCAAGGCTTCAAGCACCGGGGCGAGTGACCGCTTCTCAGATAACGTGCTCCCCGCTTTGCTGGTGTACAAGGCGGGAGAGCTTTTGGGCAACTTCCTGTGTGCCACCCAACAGCTCAATGAGGAGTTCTACGCCATGGATGTGGAGGCCTTCCTGAATGAGTACGGCCTGCTGCCAACAAAATACTTGACGGCCGAGGTCAAAGATGAGGAAGAAGCTGGTGTGGAATGAAGCTGTGGTTTTTCAAGAGGGCATCTCACGTTTCATTACTCTTTTCATAGGGCAATGTAGCAGAACTTTTGCTGTCAAAAGTTCTCCATGAACAAGCAAGGTAGGGGTGACCTTTCTAAATCAGAGCCCCTTTAATGACAGAATACCCCATCAATGAAATGTAAAAAGGATATTCATGTCCTGAATGTGAAGAGCTTAACACTTATCATTGCTTTTAATACTTTCAATATTGACTGATAAATATTGAAATTTGTCAAACTCATCATTTAAATATATCTTGACTGAAACTATGTTATAATAAATATATAATAAAGAGATGTAGAAAAGATTGATTCTGTGCTATAAGAATGTAATTACTTGTACTTACATATATATACATATATATACACACACATATACATATATATACACACACACATATATATATATATATATATATATATATATATAATGTGTGTGTCTGTGTACACAACTTGTGAAACTTGTTTCTCTCTCCTGTAGGATTCTGGGATGACATGCACAGAGTGCATTTAGCTGAAAGCTTACATGCCACTTGTACGATATTTCAGGAGTGTTTCCTTTAAAAGTGATTCAGTTACTTGACATTGGTGTTTAAAACCCAGCTCATCACCATGATGCATATTGTATGATTCGAGGTGCGCATGCAACAGCAGGACCACACTTGTAAGAGTGTACGTGGGTGTGACAGAAAGGTGACGTAGCACAAGTCGATGCACGCTTTACAATGCTGACTTTCTGCGGTCAGGGCTCGGGTAGTCACAACATAAAGATTAGGCCTGTTAAATAAGAGCATGTATAGCTGCTGAAACGGTAGCACATGCCAAAAAGACTGATAATGACATTTTCTAAAATACTGCAGATCAAACTCCGGACTGAACCTATTTACAAATGAGAGAGTGGTATTTCAGAAGAGAATAATTACCAGTTTTAATAACAGAAAATAGAGCTGACAATTAAATTTGAATCCCAGTTCTTAGATCTGAAGAGTATGTTTTTTCTGTTCATTTATCATGCCTCAACAGAACTGAATAAAACTGATTAAAAGCATGGTATGTGCTCTACATCCAAAGGGGCGAAAAAAAAACACGTCTCTTCTCGTAATTTAAAAGCGTGCCTCTCCATCTGTTTCCTTGGCGAGATCACGCCAGAGTCGTGGCTTGTTACGCGCATTACAAAGCGCTTCAAGTAAACCTCTGCACTTATGCCAAGTAGGTTTCGTGCAATGAGACTCCCCAACACTCAACGCAGGAGCGTGCCCCAACAACCTCCCGCCAGCACACCACACACCTTCTGAGCACCACTTCAGTGTAAGGCGGAATAGCCAGGATCTAAGCTTTTAATATCCTTGCCGCATTCAGTCTTAAAATACCTTAGCGTGTAACCACTGGTATACCAGTCTGTGCATCGGATATTCCGTAATTCAAGTATGATGTGTTATATTTAAAAAGAATATTGCAAGTCATCAGTCCAACACTAGAGCAATTACAATAAAATCAACGATTACTGAAAAAACAGTGCACACAGTTCTACATATTTTACAGTAACGAACAAATGTAATTAAGTAGATATTTAAAGTCTGTGTAAAATGTGCTGGAGAAGGGTATCACTCAAGTGAGAATTTAGACTACTGCAAGTGGTGTGCTTCCATTTGGTACTCAGCCATCTGTCCATGGCATGTGATTCACAGTCTGTAATTGATAAATTAAGTGGCAATGACCTTGATAAGCAGCTAAAATATGCATACAATGCCTTTATCGTTATTGTACAGGCAGCCAACACAAGAACATGATGTTCAATCTTCACTCATCTTCCCTATGAGAAACAGACAAATATATAGAAGTGAGAGTGAAGCTGAGGGTCAGAGCACAGGGTCAGCCACTTTTCTGGAACACCAGAGCGAGTCTTAGGGGTTACCAGACTAGCCGATGGGCCCAGCAGTTGTATCACTGCTTTCCCAGCTGCAGGATTTCACTGCTTTCCCAGCTGCAGGATTTCACTGCTTTCCCAGCTGCAGGATTTCACTGTTTTCCCAGCTGCAGGATTCAAACCAACTGCAAACCAGCAGAGCCACACAGCAGAGGGATAAACATAGAAATAAATGACACGGTACTGATATCGTCAAAACATTTTGTGCAGGGGGGCTGGACAGTCCTGTTCCGTCCAGTATCATATAGGAGGACACAGACCACAGGATGGGCTGACCTGTTAGCCACAGTGTCCCCCCATTACTGCACTGGGTCACTGGGATCCACACAGACCACAGGATGAGCTAACCTGTTAGCCACAGTGTCCCTGTCACTGCACTGGATCCACATAGACCACAGGACGAGCTAACCTGTTAGCCACAGTGTCCCTGTCACTGCACTGGGATCCACACAGACCACAGGATGGGCTAACCTGTTAGCCACAGTGTCCGTGTTATGTAAAAGCAGTTATGTAAAAAATCTCTGGAGATAGATCAGGGTATACCTTTTGAAATCATCCCCTTGGGAAAAGTATTGTAAATCCCTAGAGTAAAAAAAAAAAAAATTGGATGTAAAAATAAAACTTAATTGACATTGATTGGTAGCGTAGATACAGAAAAAAAAATTACATTTAAGGAGTTTCCATTTGGGCTAACATAACACCTGCTTTAAGCTTCACACTCCATGCCGTTATTAACGGCTCAAAATCCAAAACCTTTTTGGCAGGATCAGTGGGAGCTGGCCTTTCTCTCGGAGTCAGATTCTCGGCTGACCTTAGCATTTACCATCAGAAGAACAGCAGAAAGAAGCTTGTGGGAAGACAAGCAATTAAGGCAGCTGTCACCACTCCTCCACAACAAAGAAATGCTTAGTGAGTGGCTGGGAAGGCAGAGGTAAATAAAGGGTTAGGGTGCGCTTGTAGCATTTTTTTTTTCCAAAATATAAATGAGACCCATCCAGCCACAAAGAAAGCTTTTGAAGATGATGTGTTCTCACGCAAACATCTGTGCTTTATTCAGCAAGTCAGGTGTTGTCGTAAAGGGTATGAAATATGAAATAATTAAGATCTACAGTCACCCCCGTAGCATTCTGGATGAATCTGGATGTAGACATATGAGTCAAAAACTATTTGTAGCCATTACCTTATTGATTGAAAATTATGCACAGTATAGACAGAATTCCATTGAAATTGAAGGCATGGATCGCTAAAGTTAACTGGAAAAACAAAAGAAACATTAATCGCCATTCACATTAGATTACTGAATAAAGTTCTACAAGTTCAAAATAGAACAACTGAAAATCAATTATATGTAATGTATTTCTTACAGATATCATTGCAATATAGATAATTCAATGATATAGATCATTATAATATAGATTGTAATGTAAATGGGATCACTGGATAAACATACTAAAATAGCCTGTATCTGGTGTGGCATCTTCAAACATCCCATCTTAGTGACTCGATTTCAGGGTGGACATTTGTCAACTGGGGCGGATGTTAATCGTAAAATCCGTAGACCGGGGTGGGGTACCACTAATTGGAGGAATAACTCGACCAGGCAGATTATGGGGGCTCGCAAGCCTGTCCTGGTCTTGACATGCATTATCTAGGGCAAGCGTCAGTCTAATAAGAGCTTAAGTTTCACAAACTTCAGTTGGCACAGATACCTAAAAGCCAAGGGCACCACCTAGTGGCAGAGCACCGCATTGCGAAACACCAGTCCGATAACTGAGGAACATAAGAACATAAGAAATTTACAAACGAGAGGGGGCCATTCGGCCCCTGAAGCTCGTTTGGAGCGAACTTAACTAATAGCTCAGAGTTGTTAAAATCTTATCTAGCTCTGATTTAAAGGAACCCTAGCACTAGCTAGGTATACCATATAGGTATATAGGTATCCTAGCATGCTAGCACAATTCATAACAAGACTTATCAGGGCACCTTGGTCCTGGAAGTGTCCTCATGTGCACCAGTGTCCGAGACACGCCGTTTTGTTCCTGGCATGAACAAAGCTGGAATATGGCAGTGTTTAAAGACCGCGTTCTTCCTCCTACTCACAGAATTGCTCCATTGAGAGACCCTGGACGCTGCCAACTGCATCTGCAGCTTATCATCCTGTTTTCTGGACATAGCTGGGAGTGGGAGCTAGGCAGCTTGCGGTCACTCAAACACCTACTGAAAAAATAAAAAACAAGAAGCTTGTCACCTTATCTTTACAACAAACTTGCTTTGTGAATTAGTAACAAATGCTGACAAATCAGGGATAGGTAAGGTGCATGAAGTCATTCCAAAACTACAGAAGCAAACAAATTCCAATACAAATCTTATCAAAAACTACAACTACCACAGTACGCTGTGGGTCACGTGTTTCCGGGTGCTGCCTTGCACGTAACGTCGGCGGTATTTTCCAAGCGTCCTTCGCTCGTACACAAATTGTGCTGCGAAGGAAACATGGCGGCGATCATGCATTTGGTGGTGGAGCACAGTGAGATAGCTGAGCTGCCCAAAACCATCCGGGATAAATTAGAGAAGTTTCTCTGCGAGAAGCAATCCGAGATAGACTCTCTTAAATCGCGCCATGAGCGATTCAAGGTGGACAGTGGTAAGCTTCGTCGGAAATGGCAGCCTTTTAAACATTGCGCAGTTAAGGAAATTGTGGACAAGTAATCAGGATAACCGCCTCAGTAGGCAGATAAGTATTCATTCGTAAGTTAGATAAGTTAGATCGTTTGCTTTAAATGATAGACGGAACATAAATCACATTTGTTAACCAGTAGCTTTTGGTTAAGTTTGTGGTTACATGAGTGACAGCCGTAGTAACGCTAAATAATAATGAGCCTTTGGGCTACAGTGCCGGTAATACCAGCATCACCCACCGACTCCAAGTTGTATATATTTTGTCTTAATTGTGTGGAGCTTGATTAGATTGAAAATGTCACGTCTGCTTTATATAACGCACGAGACAAACCACGCAACGTAATAATAATAATCACATCCCATCTCATGAACCCAGGCCTTGCCATAACACATTTTTGTCCTTGCTGATTCTGATCGGCTTGTTTTCTTCTTCATAACTAGCTAGTCACCCTGGCCTTGACTGTCGTATTGACTGGTTTGTATTGAATCAGTCTAGATGGAACTCGCTTGTAGTTCTGTTACACAGATGCCGTTATCAATTGTTTTTCTTCATCTGTTAACTAAAATCTTGTGTGGAATCCTAAGAGCAACAAAACTTCGAAGCCGAGAGGCATCTGGCTCAGTGTCGAGACCAGCTCTTGTCCCAAACCCAGGAGAATCACAAGCTCAAAGAAGATCTCACCAAGATTAGTAAGTGCACTTTTCTGATTGTCCAGATCGGTTTGGTTTACTTTTTTAACATAAGTTGAAATAATCAAAACCTTTGCATTTTCAGATGAGAATATGAAAAGTCTAAGGGATAAAGAACAAGAATGTGAATCTCTGCAGGAGAAACTGTCACTACAAGAGGTTAATGCTTTGGATTTTTAATGCTTATTGCAGAAACTGTGGTGTGGGAAAAAAAATAGGCACTAGTATTAAATATGTAACTGAACTGAGTTTTTGTATGTGTTTTTGATTCCATTTTAGTCCCAATTTGTGAAAACAAAGTGTGGGCTTGAATCTGAAAAACAAGAACTTGTTCGAATGCTTGAGAAGAGATGCCAAGAAGTCGAACATCTTAGTGGTATGTGTGTCTCCTTGCATCATCATACCAAAAGTCTAACCGTTTTCAGAGAGAGGAACTGGCTATCCTCATGTATCAGCCCAAACACCCCTTATGGAGGGTTTTAGGTTTCTGGAAACCATGTGCAGTGTGTGTTTTTTAACTCTTATAGAGGATTTGAAAAGGGTTAGTGACAAATTTGCGGAGACCAATTCAACAAAGATGGAGCTCCAGTTGAAGCTGGATGAGCTTCAGTCATCTGAGGTTTCCTTCAAGGTTAGTCTGACGTTCTCCCCTCGTCTCAGCCCTGGGTTCTCGCTTCTGTAGTTGTGTTCCCTTTGCCATTCATGACGACGCTCACTGAACCGAACGGTTTTGGTTCTCGGTTCAGTACAGAGAGAGGAGAATGGAACAGGAGAAAGAGCTTCTGTTGAGCCAGAACACATGGCTGAACACTGAGTTGAAGGAAAAACGTGAGGAGCTGCTCTCTCTATCCCGGGAAAAGGGCAGCGAGGTCCTTCAACTGAAGTGTAACCTGGAAAGCAAGGAAGATGAGGCAAGTCTCAATAGAATTTTGAATGCTTTTAAACATTACTAGTCCTTTTTATCTTGTATTTATTTTAATTGTACTTTTGTCCTCTACAGGTCACCAAACTTCAAAGCCAAGTGACTGCCCTAAAGACGTCAAGGGAGAACTTCCAAAAGCAAGCAGAAGACTTGATTAGCAGGCTGAAAGACGTAAGTGGCTAACTGGCTGTGACTGTCTTGAAATAGGTGCCAGTCTTTTGGTCTAGACTGTGCCCCTCTTCCTTAGGAGAAGGAAAAACAGGCGTCGATGGAGGAGAAGTTTCGGAATGAACTGAACGCACAGATTAAACTCTGCGACTTGTACAAGGTAATAGGAGGGCTTCTGGTATGCTGTATGCTGCCTGCCATGTTTATGGTTGAGTTGCTTTAGGAAAGGCTGCAGGCTGGTTAAGGTCCCATCCTGACTCTTCTGCCGTGTGTCGCCAATGTCCCTCCAGAGTGCGGCAGCAGACTCTGAACTAAAGAGTGAGGAGCTCAGCCAAGCTGTTAAGGAGCTTCAGGGGCTCCTGAAGGAGGCAGGGCATGGTAGGTGGTGTTTCTGCCCTGAGGTAGTGGGTTTGTGGGGTTATGATGTGGGGGTGGGAACTTGTACTAGAACACTTTTACATGCGTGATTGGGTTTTGGTTCATTGTCGTGGCATTTTAAATGACACATTTATTAATGAGGAAACATTTATTTTACTTCATATTTTGACACAATTAGTAACAATACCATAGGATGCATCCTGATTGTAGCTGAAACGTTTACTGATTTCACTCTTCGACGCAGCTAACAAAGGTGTGGAGGCAGGGCTGCTGGAAATGGAGAAGTCTAAAGATAAGTTGGAAGCTGAACTGAAGGAAAAGATCCAGAGTTTGGAAAAAGAGCTGGAAAACGCCAATGATTTACTGTCTGACCCCAAGCGTGGAGGTGCGACAATCGTTCAGAACTGGTCTTTTTTTTGTATGTATGTACAGTAAACATCAGTGAGTGTGTGGAGTGGCTCATTTGACGATCAATCCCCGTACATTGATTTGTACCTGCAGGATCAGCATCATTCACAGAACAGCTGACCACGATGTCCCCAACTGCGGCAGCAGTGTCAAAGATGGTTAAGCCCGGCATGAAAATAACAGAGGTATCGAAATCGCTTCGTTAACCTGTATCATTAAATGAGTGTCTGGTTGACTTGAAGTCAGTTTGAGTCCCGTATCACCCGACGTGAAGGTGTACAGCGCTTACCTGGAGGCTCAGGAGCAGCTGCAGCTGGAGCGCATGGAAAACAAGAGGGTGAACCAGTACCTTGACGAGATCCTGAAGGAGGTGGAGGCCAAGGTGCCCATGCTGAAGCGTCAGCGCGATGAACACGAGCGAGTTCAGAAGTCCGTGGCCAGCTTGTCCTCTAGGCTGGAACAGGCCATGAAGGTAAGGTCTGGTCACGCAGAGTGAGAACGTCAGGTATCTCTGGATCTTCATAAACGATTGAATACTGAGCGTGGCTTGGTGTTTCAGGAAATGCATCGCCTGCAGAAAGAGCGGGATGAGGCCAGCAAGCACTCCTCTGTTTTGGAGAGGGACAATCAGAGGCTTGAACTACAGCTCGCCGACTTGTCACAGCAGGTCCGTAATTAAGAATTAAGTATTTGTTAGGAATTAACCTTAAATTCGGTTGCGAAAAACACCCTGGTCTCTGGCTGCAGGTCCGTGTCCTGCTGATTGAGCTGGAGGAAGCCCGCGGGAACCACGTCCTCCACAATGATGAGGGCGCCAGCTCCTCCGACGTCAGCAGCACCTCGGAGGTCATCTCCCAGCACCTGGTGACGTTCCGCAGCGTTGAGGAGCTTCAGCAGCAGAACCAGCGTCTTCTGGTGGCTCTCAGGGAATTGGGAGAAGCGAAGGAGCAGGAGGAGGTGGAGACGACCTCTTCGAGGTAGTTTCTTCTGATGTTTTGGTCCAGATAAGTCACAAGGTCCTTCGAATGACTACCTGCATATTTCTGCGAAATACCAGTACAGTTGTCCCTCCAGATGTACAAATTTGACGCTCCTGGTTTCTCTTATTTGCGAGTCGGCCATGAAAAATTAAATGGTAATATTTCTGGAGCTTGTCGAAAGATGGCAGTAGACTGTGGAATCTCACGTTTCTCACAATAACTTTTAGACTTCAGTGCCATTAATTTGCATTTTTAATAATGGGTCCAAAATGTAGTGCTCAGTCCATCTGTACACATACATCTATGTCTACAGCAGTACATACAGAAGCGTAATTTAGTTTATATCTTATGTAAAAAGGTATACGTACTGTAGGAAATAAAGCAATTTGGCATTCATAGTGTACAGTACTATTTGTTTAGAAGTTTAGACTTTTAATGTTATTGTTCAGGCTAACAAACTTATGAGTTAAGGTCAGTAGTACCAAAGTATTATTTGCAAATTTTCCTGTTTGTGGGGACCATCCGTCCCTAAGTCTCATGCATGCGAAGGGATGACCTGTAAATACTTCAAGGCAGTTGTCATCCAAATTTTAATTGTTGGGGACCACTTTCCCTCATTTGGCTAATTTTGGCACCAAGATTTATGCTACACTTTACCATAGTGTAGGCCGAGCCCTGGAAAGTCCTTCATTGAGAGCGTCGAGGCTGTTTTAGTAGCTGTGTATCCTCCTCGGTCACCTGAGGATGCTTCCCGCAGGGTGGCGGAGCTCCAGGTCAATCTGGAGAAGGCGCAGCGTGAGCTGGAGAACCTGCAGGAGCAGCGCCGTCACCAGATGCAGCTGGTGGAGTCCATCGTCAAGCAGCGGGACACGTACCGGGTCCTGCTGGCCCAGACCACGGGGGTCAGCTTCCCAATCCAGGGTGAGTGTGATGCCCAGTGTGTTGGGCTGGGGCAGTCGGTTCTGGCGCCATTTTGGTGCCAGGATGTAGTGGATCTATATATTTTCGACCCCTGGTGACAAATTCAGGTTCTGGAGTAAAGTTAAGCTGGTCTAGGTCGCTGAAATAAACTGCGTTAGAGGATATTGCCAATTAGTCCATGATCCAGTACCACTGTCAATATTCAACACATCAAGATTATACACTGATTGTATACTGATGGGTAACAGTTTAATATTGAAATATTGGAATAACAAAAACTTAAAACAGACCAAATTTAAGTACCAGGCAAAAACAGCTTATAACTACCAAAGAAGAGTCAGTATTTTGAATGAAATTATTGCGCATATCAAACTCCCCCTTATATAAAGTATTTCTGTGTGCATCCGTACAATGCGCATTTCTGCTTTTAAAACTGCAAATGTAGAAGGGGGGGGGCTTCGATTGACATTTGTTTTTAACATTTGCGAGGTAGACACTGCACATTACAGCGCACTTGGCATAGGCTACAAAAACAGCATATTTTTATGCAGCATATAAAGAATAACATTCAACTCTAAGTCCATCTGCTGGTGTCAGACGGTACTGCAATAAATTCATTGAAATTTCGCTGTGTATCGATTAATTGATACACCTCTAGAGGGCTGGATGAGGAGTGAGATACTGCCGTTCTCACCCATAGATTTCTATAAAAAGTTCATCGTGAATTTGAGCGGCTATTGTGCGTGACTTACTGACTCCAGGCACCGCTGCCGCTGAGCCGCCGTCTCTGACTTCCACGCCCCGACGCTCCCCGGCAGTCACTCCCACCATGACCACGCCCCTGCAGTCCGCCGGGTCCGAATCCTCAGAGCTCGCGGAGGCCAGAGCTGCTCTTAAACAGGTGATGCTGCTTGTCTCCCATGGGTGAATTGGCTTAATGGGGAGTCGTAGAAAGAAAGAATCAAAGTTAAGAATGTATTGTATTGTATTGGTTCCTGGAGCTAAATTAGGATGTTATAATGCGCACAGACATTCGAATGGGGGCAAAATAAACTGAAGGCCTGAAAATGAAGGTGAGAACGTAGGAGTACAGTATAAACCTGACTTGTTTGAGATTTAACCTGAAAGTACCTTGTCGTCTTGATTTTTATCGTGAACTGGTCTGCTTTTGATATGAGTATTAGATTATCGTGCTTTTGTGGGGGTGGGTTAATGAAATGGCTGAAAACGTTTCCATGTAGCTGCAAGAAGCATTTAACACATACAAGAATGAGAAGGGTGAGCGCGAAAGGCTCCTTGGAGGTCAGACCGACAAGCTACTGGAGCAGGTCTCTGACCTGCGCTCCCAGAACGCCAAGACGTCCACCCAGCTGGAGTTCGCCTCCAAGCGGTAGGCTGCCGAGTTTGACACCCCTTTCGGCAATTTGCTGACCCGCTTCACACACAGAGATGTGGAGGACTTTAAGTATGCATTACAACCCAAAAGCCGGTAGATCAGGGGTCTCCAACTGGTGTGGTTCATCAGAAACCAGGTAGGATAGAAAACCTACTGGACGGTAGCTCTCCAGGACTGGAGGTGGAGACCCCTGCTTTACTCATTGGGGAAAAATCTCCATACTCTTTGGTTGACAGGCTCATTGCAAGGTCACTAAGGTGGCAGAACTGTGACATCAAGGTTGTCTTTTTAAGAGTCACGATTCCAGTCATTCAGAATTCTTTGGATATGGTAGGCTTGAAGCTACTGGAAATAAGGAAGGTTAGGCAATGTCTCTTCATGGGGGCAGCGTGTGGCTCAGTGGGCTAAGCCTGTGTGCCTGTAATCACAAGGTCGCCGGTTCAAACCCAGCCTCAGCACATTTGCGGGTCCTTGAGCAAGACCCTTAACCCCCAGCTCCCTGGGCGCTGCTACGGGTGGCTGCCCTTTGTCAACAACGTACTCTACGAAGAGCAAGTTGAGGGAGGTGTAAAAACAATTTCTCCACGGGGATCAATAAAGTATCTTATTATTATTATTATTATTATTATTATTAATTGGAAATATATCTAGCTCATACAGATATCATTTATAGCTCATATTTTAAAATGTTCAATATTCAGCTTAAGGGTGACCACTGTGAATTAGCAGAATAAACACATGCATCATGATTAGGTATATGTGATGGCCTGTGTCTTCCACATCTGCTTCAGGTATGAAATGCTCCAGGATAATGTGGATGGGTACCGGCGTGAGATCGCTTCGCTGCGGGATACCAACCAGAAGGTGACCACTGCCAACCAGAAACACGAGCAGGTCATTCACACGCTGACTGAGGACTTGAGGGAGGCCAAAGAGAAGCTGACTGTGGCTGATGTGAGTGTTTTTGGTTCCGGTGGCACCTTAATTACTTGTAGCAGGACAAGAAATTCTCTAGAATTTACACACAAGTTTGACATTATAACAGAGGCTGCTGTTGAGACCTTTTTTGTTTTCATTGATACTGATTTATTTGTTGATGAACTTCAGGATTGCTTACCATACTTGTACACCACCATGTTCTTGAGCTGTATAATTTCCATAGAGCCGTTATGAGAACCTCAAGAAGGAGAGAGACATGTTGAAGATGGTGGAGGCGCAGTTGTGTCAGGAGAAGGAGTCCATCCTGGCTGAGCAGCGTGGACAAAATCTGCTTCTGACCAACCTCCATTCTATCCAAGTAAATGCATCTTCAGTTCAGGAGTTTAAATCGTTAAGGAAAACGGCGTTCTGTTCTGCTTTCACGATCCTTTGACTTCTTATGAAAGGCAACTCTGGAAAAGGCAGACATCGAGACCAGGCAACGGCTCAACAGCCAGATTGAGAAGCAGGAGCGAGAGATCACCCAGCTGCAAAAGAAGCTGGAGCACGAGGTGGAGCAGCGCCATCTGCTGGCTTGCAACCAAGATGTAAGCAGCCCTGCTGTAGATAGGCCTTGGATTCCTATGCATTCCCAGGCCTTTTGTCTTACACTTGCATGATCTTGGTGTTAACAGTTGCAGCTGATGGATGCAAGGAAGCAGCTGGAGGTGCAGACTGCCATGCACCAGAAGACCAAGGAGCAGCTGAGAAACGCCGAGCAGGAGATCAGCACCATTCGTGAGCAGCTCCACAGCGTCGAAAAACGGGAAGTCTCCACCCTCTCACAGGGAAGCCACAAAGGTGAGCAGAACGTGCCGCTGGAGGTGCTTTCTAGAACGTGGACTTTTTGTGTATAGTTCAAGTAGAGCTGGCCAACTTGCATTTGTTTCACTTTGGCCAAAAACTGCTGAACCATATTAGAAACCTCAACGTTCTAATAGTGCAACCAATTGTTATCATCAATCAAGTGGAGTTTGTAAATCTTTTCTTCTCCCAGGGCTACTGGTGCCCGATCATGATGTGGAGGAACTTCAGAGGCGCCTCCAGCAGGCAGAGGAACGTGCTAAGGACCTCGAGGAACGCCTGAATAGCACTACCGCCAACATGGAGCAGTATAGGGCCATGACCCTCAGTCTGGAAGAGTCTCTTGATAAAGAGAAGCAGGTGGGGCTGTGACTGTGCGTCTACAGTTCTGCTTTAGTTTGTTCAAGTGTAGTGATGTAGGTTTTGTTTGGAGCTGTATTTGACCCTGTCTACACACAGGTCTAAGTTTTCCTTTCGTTGTTTTTGAAAGATCACTCAGCAGGCTAGTTCTACCATCGAGATCCGCTTGAAAGAGTCTGGGGAGTACCAGAGGCAGCTGGAAGAAAAGCTGGAACAGGCTGAGAAGGAGAAGCAGAACCTGCTGGAGGAAAAGAGGAAAGCAACCGTGAGCATGGAGGAACAGGTAGGTTCCCCAGGCTAGCCACCAGAGTCTTAAGCCTGATTCGTACTTCACTCGTCTGTATGCCGTTATAGTCCACATGCAGCGCGTTATGTAATCGGCGCCATCTAGTGTCTGTGCCAACGGTGTGCGCAGTGCAGATTTCTGGTCTAGCAGACATGTTTGAGCATTGACTGTTTACTCAAGAAATTGGTAGTGCATTACTAGCCATTTCCAGTAGGTGGAATCTGTTGGTCTGGTGGAATATCTTGCTGTAAGCATGCGTGATCGCAACCATACGTGAACATGGACAAATGTAGAATGTACACAAAAGTCCACGCGCTTCACCATGCATGGACCTTAATGGCACACAAAAAGGGAAGTATGAACTAGAATTTAACAGAAGATCGGAACCTTCTTGTAGATTTGTGTTCATTTCAGTGGCAGAAACTGTTATGCGACAGTTCTTCTGATCCTTGTGTTAGATGGTTGAGCTGAGGAGAGATCTGAGCAAACTTCAGGTGGAGCTTCAGGAAGCCATACAGAGGGCAGCCCTGTTAGAAACCCACCAACAGCAGGCCGTCGAGGACAGCCAGCAGCAGGTATAGCTGGAGCTTTGGCAGCTGGGTCCAGACTACCCTCGACGCATGCCACATTTCACAGGAAAGCGTGTCTTCGGAAAGGAAAGCTTACAGACATTTTCCACTCTGACGTTCATTGTTGTTTTAGGCTAAACTCGCTGCGGAGGCTCAGGAAAAATACGAGCGGGAGATGATTCTGCACGCCGCAGATGTGGAGGCCCTCCAGGCTGTGAAGAACCAGGCCCGGCAGCTGGCCCAGATGCGCGAGCAGCTGGAGGAGAAGGCACTTAAGGCCAGCACACAGCTGCTCGAGGCTCGTGTGTCTTGGGAGGACCAAGAAAAAATACTCAAGGTGACCAGTCCGGGATTGTTTGATTCCTTCTTATTCATTGGGTTGTTGCTTTATGTCGCTGTATCTTTTCTCTTACCTCACTTTTATTCCCACGTCCACAGGAGGAGGTATCCAATCTGAGGTCTCGTACAGAAGATCTGCAGAAGCAGAACGATCTACTTCACGAGCAGATTGAGAACCTGAGCAGCAAATTGGCTGCCTCTGTCAAGCAGGCCGCCCAGGGGACCCTGCTCGACCTCTCCCTGACCGAAGAGGGCAAGTCCCAGGACCAAATTCTCGAGATTTTGAGGTGAATCACTTGGTCCCTTTTGAATCTTTTATATGTCTTCTCCGGGCATTACTATGAATGCCAGTTATACAACTGGTTTGTTCCTACATGTCACCGAACAGTCACTGAATGTCAATGCTTCTTGCATGAAGGTTTGTACGAAGAGAGAAGGAGATTGCCGAGGCCAGATTTGAAGTCGCTCAGGTGGACAGCTTGCGCCACAGGCAGAGGGTGGAACACCTGGAGAGGGAGCTGAAGGAGGTGCAGGATAGCCTACATGCAGAGCGTGCTAAAGTTCAGGTGAGGAGCCCACCAGTGTGAACCTGGTCTAATTTTGGAGCTCAGTATTTACGTAATCTTGAGTTTGCGTTTGTGTGTATGCATGCTGTGTTCGGGATCCCTTCGATTCAGTATTTAAGTTTTACTGGTCACATGTTGTGTTTTCCCTGGCAGGTAACTTTGAAGACCTTGGCGCAGCACGATGAGCTGATGAAAAAGACGGAGACCATGAATGTTCTCATGGACACCAACAAGATGCTAAGGGAGGAGAAGGAGAAGCTTGATCAAGAGCTTCAACAGGCACTTGACAAGGTGCCTCTATCAATATGTTCATGTATTGTGATTTATGTCTGAAGCGCTTAATTTTACATGATTCTTTTGTGCTGTGAAAAGATAGTGGTCCAAGCAAAACAATCTGTTCTTGTATAACTTATAACGTTAAATATTCCGAATGGTTGTCATTTATTCAATTTTTTATGATCTACAGGTGCACACACTAGAGGCACAGATCATGCCCCTGAAGGAGTCTAACGCAGAGTTAAGTGAGAAGAGTGGCGTCTTGCAGTCTGAGAAGAAGCTTCTGGAGATGGATATCAAGCGCTGGAAGGCCCGGACACAGGTGACCAGGTGCCCCTGCAGACCCACCTGGTAGTTATATCTGCCGAAGGTAATGATTGTGTTTACCCTGGTTTTAGGAGCTGATAAGCCAGCAGAAGGACGCTGATCCTGAGGAGTACAAGAAGTTGAACGCTGAGAAGGAAGCCCACCTGAAACGCATCCAGCAGCTGATGGAAGACACAACCAGGCTGAAGACCGAAGTCAACAGGTGGACCTCCGCTTGGAGATGCGGCTGTCCTCACCCTGCATTTGCATTCTGTATTTTTGGGGGGAATCGTGTTTTGACAGCTTTCTCTCCAAACAGGAGCAATGCATCCATAACCACCCTACAAAGCCAGGTGCAAAACCTGCAGGACAATTTAGGCAAGGTGACCCTGGAGAGGGATGAGTTAAGGAAGCGTCTGGATGCCAAAGACCTCGAAATGCAAGAGAAGGTCAAGACCATAGTGCAAGTGAAAAAGATCGGCAGGCGATATAAAACCCAGTACGAGGAGCTCAAGGCCCAACACGACCAGGTAACACGCTTTTCTCTGTCTTCCTTTCCCCATCATTTTTGTGTCACACTGAATAATACGATGGTGTTCTGGTTAGCTGGTTGCTGAGGCAGCTACCCACCGGATTCTGGAGCCAGAAAATGAGCAGGCCTCTGTCCAGGAGATCCAGACCTTGAAAGAAACGGTCAGTCAAGCGGAAACTAAGACTAAGGAGCTTGAGGGTCAAGTGGAGAACCTGCAAAAGGTAAGGGAATGTTTAGATGAAATCCAGATGGGTCGTGCCTTAGTAAGGGAGTCAAGGAAGGCTTTGGATATATTCTACCATGGGTATTTCGCTTTATAATACGGTGTGTTGAGTTTATTACAAGCATTACCGTACAGTTGTTAACACGCAAGTTCAGGTTGCGGTTTTACACGGGCTCAGCAGTCCGTGGTGTAACCCGGTCATTTGTTCCAGGTGGCAGGTGAAAGAGAGGTAGAAGCACGGAGCTTCCAGGAGCAGGTGAGCAAGCTGCAGTCTGAGCTGGCCCGCCTCCGGCAGGAGCTGCAGGAGCGCGCCACCCAGGAGGAGCAGCTGCGGCAGCAGATGGCAGAGAAGGAGGAGAAGACCAAGAAGGTCATCTTGGGGGCCAAGCAGAAGATCAGTCAGCTCGTAGGTGAGTAACGGCCCCTGTGAAGCGTGCCTACCCCCCACCCCCATCTTGTTAGTTAGCTGGTTGCTGACAGGAGGGGTGTCTATTTTTAATACAGGTGCCAAGGAGCAGCTGTTGAAGGAGATGGAGGAGCTGAAGCTGCAGAGGGAAGAGCTGGAGGTACGTTTGGGGGCGCTGAAATCCCAGTACGAGGGCCGCCTCTGCCGGCAGGAGCGGGAGCTGAGAGAGCTGCGAGGCCAGCAGGAGCGGCACGGCGAGCCGAGGGACGAGCCCCAGGAGCAGGGCCCCAGCAAGGTATCGTGGATAGTGATCCTGGAATGAGTCCGTTCAGTTTGACGGTCTCCGTTGTGTGCCACCAGTGTCTCCCTTTCTCTTAAGGCCCAAGAGCAGCAGAGGCCAGCTGAACAGAGGCAGATCACCTTGAAGACAACTCCAGCTGCCGATAGGGGAAGGTAGCAAGTCTTCGATTGCACAAAGCCAACATGAATCTTGTTGCTTCGGAAACTAGCATGCAATGATTGGCGGTTTTCTGCACCGTAGCGCCAACGTTTCGGAGCCTCCCACGGCAAACATTAAGCCGACGCCCCTCGTGGCCACCCCGAGCAAGCCTCCACCCATCCCTGGGAACAAGTCCACCCCCCGGGCCAGCATCCGGCCCATGATCACTCCGGCTACCGTGCCAACCCCGACTCCGACAGCCACCGTCATGCCCACCACTCAGGTCGACACGCAGGAAGGTGAGTCCATTAGACTCGGTGACAGAGAAATCCAGAGGCTCATTCTTCAGGCTGCCTTCAGCTAGTACAGACCATGTAAATATTTTTAGAACTAGACCTGAATATTTTTAGAGCTAACTGCTATTTTCAGATGGTTTGAAAGATTGATTAGATCTGTATGCTAACGTTAATCCGGAGCATGTTGCGCTAACGCGGCCCCGGTTTTTGACTTCAGCAGCACAGCCGTCCGAGGGCCCAGTGGAGCACGTCACCGTCTTCGGCAGCGCCAGCGGGTCTGTGCGCTCCACCAGTCCTAACGTCCAGAACACATTGACGCAGCCCCTCTTAAACATGCAGCCCCAGCAACAGATTCAGCAGACCCCTCAGACACAAGCCACCGCCTTCGTCCAGCCCACCCAGCAGACCCTGGTTTCCCTGGAGGTCGCCGCTCAAGAGCCACCTTCATCCACGGTGGAGGCGATGGCCGGTCCCTCGGTGGAGAGGCCCTCCACCTCCACTATGGTCTTTGGTACAGGTGTGCCTCTGTTTCCTTTGTCTTCTCATTTGGAACTGAGCAAGCAGTTCTGAGTTCAATCTAACCTTACCTTAGCTGTGCAGTTTAACTGTATGTGGTGGTCTTCGTAGGTTTAGATGTAGAGGTCACATTTTTGCAGTAAGTAAATGAGCGCGTTCTTCAGTTTCAGCCACGCCGGGTAGCACCATCCCCAAGAGGATACGTGAGGAGGACCTGGAGGGTCCATCTGACAGCACTGACAACAGGCAAGAGGAGACGATGGAGCTACCCAACCCTAAGAAGCCCCGTATCATCCAGAGAGTGGGCCCTGAGGTGAGGGCCACACCCTGCATGTCAAATCATGAAAGACTTTGGCAGGAACAAAGCAGATGTTATAAGAATTATAGAACTTGCTAGACTAAGGGCTCTAGGGTAGTAATTCTGTAAGTAATTTGAGGTTTTTTTGCGTTTCCTAGGAAGAAGTACTGGTAGATGAAGGCATGGTGGATGAAGTTGAGGTTCCTATGGAGAATCGTGAGGCTTCTGATGCTGGCCAGGTGAGGCTTGCTCTGGTGTGACCTCCAGGTGCAAGGTCATGACGCCCAGTGTTTTGGAATAGCTCTGAGTCCAGCATATCCATCTGGGCATGGCTACAGGTACCTACTGAGGCGGAATACCCCATGTTGGAGGATGAGGACGCACAGGACGGTGACTCTTCACAGGCTGTCCCCGTGGACCAACCCACGGAGGCTCAGGTCTGCCCACAGGACCCAGTGGAAGAACTGCATGATGTCATTGTCATCGTCTCGGACACTGACAGTGAGGAGGACGAGGAGGAAGAAGAGGAGGAGGAAGAGGAACAGCAGGTAAATTTGTTCACAAAACCCATTTAATGAATGAGGTACTTTAGAGATTATATTCTGAACCGTTGTCTGTAGGACTATGAGGAGGATGATGATGATGAAGATGATGATGACGATGGGACTGGCATGGGTGATGAAGGAGAAGAGAGCAATGGGGAGAGTGGCAGCGGAGGGGGTTGTGATGAACCATACGAGGGAGACGATCTGGAGGTGAGCTGCCGAACTCGGCCCCGATATCCTGCCAGGTCCCCATGTTCGCTGGCATGTTGGTGATTACACACATACATGTACTGTTACAGACCCGATATCCTGCCAGGTCCCCATGTTCGCTGGCATGTTGGTGATTACACACATACATGTACTGTTACGGACCTGATATCCTGCCAGGTCCCCATGTTCGCTGGCATGTTGGTGATTACACACATACATGTACTGTTACGGACCCGATATCCTGCCAGGTCCCCATGTTCGCTGGCATTTTGGTGATTACACACATGTACTGTTACAGACTTTACTGGGAACGGCATTAAAAAAAGAGAATTGGACTGAGTCACCAATGGTGGGCGGCAGTGAGACGCTACGTAAATGGCGTCACTGTCCTGGAGGAAGGGAGGGAGTGTGTTTGCTTTTACTGTTTAAACGCTGAAAGCACATGGCACCCTCATTTCCCGGACACTCCGTCACAGATGTGACTTGTTTTCGGGTTTTTCCGCATGGAGTGGTGATTTCGTTTATGAATTGCGTGGTCCAGGGGACCGAGGCCAATGACCCCGGCATGGAGAACGAGGAGATCCTGGGGGCTGGGGACTCCATCCAGAGGCTGGCTGACACCCAGACATCCAGTGGTAATTTTAAACAGTTTGTTTTTCCTGGTGCTGCTGATGGGCGTTGGTCTGTGGGTATAGGGGCTTGGATGAAGTCCAGTTTTTCCTGGTCCGATTGATTTTTCTCTCATAACATGAATTAAATTTTAATGCATCCTGCATCCCAGGAGAAGGAAGCAACAGCAACATGGAAACCTTTTCTACAGAGTCCCAGCCAGACCAGCAGCTGAATGTTGACCGGCAGGTGCCCCGCCCACCTCAGTCGCCACGGAGACCATCTCACAACCTGCCCCCCCGACTCAATATCCAGGTCCCCCCCGCCCAGGAACTCGGGCCCCCGCCGCAGGTGTGTGCGCATTTATCTAGTATCGTACAGTTTCTTATATACACTCACGGCAGCCTTTCTTGCCTGGAAACGTGCGTTTGGGCGTTGGTCCGTGTGGGCATCTGTTTTTCATGTTTGAATGCCAACGCTTTTCTCTCCTTCAGCGCTTGCCCATTAGACGTCAGTTCCCCGGGGGGCGAGGGACACAAGGCATCCCTCCGGTCAGCAGCAACACGGTGAGTTACCCATCCGTCTGTATTGGGAGAACGGGGAGAGTCCAAGCCCACCCCCCTGTCTTAAGGCGTCCCGTCTGCGTTATGCTGTGCAGCAGCCCTGCTTCGATGAGGAGGACCGGATGGTTCCCAGCACCCCCACGCTGATGCTGCCCCACCGCAGTGACAGCTTCGCCGAGGCCATCAAGTAAGTGAATTAGCCGGGCCGACTTCAGTGCCGTCACGTCCAGTGTGTGTTGAGGCGTCCTGAGCACTCCTGTGTCAGCGCCGTCACGTCCAGTGCGTGTTGAGGCGTCCTGAGCACTCCTGTGTCAGCGCCGTCACGTCCAGTGCGTGTTGAGGCGTCCTGAGCACTCCTGCCTCAGCGCTCCTCCCTAACCCTGCTATTGCCCGTCAGCAGCTCCCCTCAGGTGGCCGGTGTTCCCCGGTTCCGGTTCGGTCCGCCTGAAGATTTGGCCCAGGCTGGCTCAGACCTGGGACAGCTAGCTTCGCAAGGAGGTATGTTGTCGCCTGCAAAATCAGGTCAGTGATGCGGTTTGGTGTAGAAAATGAACCAAGTCAGGAAAACCAGCACAGTGCTTGTGTAGATGAGTGCGTGTCTGCATTCCCTGTGATGGTCAGTAATCACACCCAGGTTGCACCCCCGGGGAGCGCGATCTTATCCAGAAAGGGCCACTCTGTATGCGGGTTTTCACTGCAACTCCCTAGTTAGAGGACTGATTGGCTGAGGAATCCTCACACCTGGGTTTGAACAGCTGACTTAAAGGTTATCCCCAAAACCTCCATACACACTGACCCTTTGTGGATGAGATTGGCCTCCCCTGGCAAAACTATTTTGTGCCCCCCCCCCCAAACCCTCAGCAGAATAATCAGTTAGGATAAACCTAGAAGAAAACCATGGATTATCGTTCCACTTTAATACCTGTACATGCATCTTCTACATTTTCCTCTGCATTCATTTGCAGCATGAATGTGGAAAATGAAATATCTTGCACTTGCTGGATGAATTGATCTCCTGAGGATTGGTTACATTAACGGAGAACTAAATCCACAGTCCCATGGAATTTTGGAACCTGAAATGGGGCCGTGAAACCAGGGCAATGTCAGCCTGTGGGAATTCATTCACCAGGTTCCCTAATTACTTGGATTACATAGAATTATGGTCAGTGAACCATCCAGAAGGCACAGGGGTTCCCTGGAAGGAAAGTCAATCTGTCACCGGGGCACAGAATCACAGGCTATGGGCAATTTATAGATGGCAGAAGCTGGAGTGCCTGGTGGAATGGACACACTAACTGTATGTGAACTGATATGCCGCAGGTTAGTCACATATCCACAGCTGGTCACCCTCCCTTTCTCAGGTCTAGGAATGTATGAGAGTCCCCTGTTCATGGGGGAGCATGAGGAGTCGGGGGGCCGCAGCGTGCCCACCACCCCGCTCCAGGTGGCAGCGCCAGGTGAGTGCCGGCACACCTCTACATCTTGAGGTACAAATGCCTCTTTGTTGGCCCTTTATGTTTCCTTTTTCTGACATACGACTGCGGTTCTTTAAACTACACATACTCTGTCTCCCAGTGACAGTGTTCACGGAGTCCAATCCCTCCGACGGGTCGGAGCATGCCTCCCAGTCTGTTCCCATGGCGACCACGTCGGGCCAGCGGCCCCATGGGACGCCCAGCCCGAGGGACGACGCGGACGAGGCGCTCTTGGAGACGGAGAGTGACGGGTAGGACGATGACTTGCGGCTCCTACGGTGAACGACCGCGGCTTTTTCCGTAATGTGGTCGGGAAGCTGGCAGACCACAGGGGTCTGTCTGCAGCATAAGTGATTTTCAGCAAAAGTGATTCACATAATCTGAGCAAAAACACCCAGTCTCAGAAGGGACACAATGAAGCTGAAAATAACTTAATAAAACATTGCAACACTTCCAGACTGTTTTAAGTCATATTTACAGTACTATATAAAAGCTTTTATGTGAGCAGTATATAGTGGTTTTCTCAGTAATACAATAAAAAGCAAAAAATGTTTTTCAAGACGTTTCTGAGAGCCAGTTGGATGGTTACAAGACTGCAACTTTAGTGCCCAAACTTCTCCTCATGGGGGCTCTGCCTGTTTAAATTTCACCACCAGCTCAATTAATTTAAACTTGGTTGACTTATGAGGCCTTGATTAACCAAGCATGGTAGACTAGCGGTCGAGTTCAACCAACATGTGCATATATAGGAATGTAAGTGTTCCCGCTGGGGCGCTTTGGGAGTTGCTGAAAAAGCGTGAACATAAGCAAAATATTGCTTAGCAGACGAATTTTTATTCTTATGCCACAAAACCAAGGCCAGTGAATTTTTGTTGGCAACGCTTGTTACCGTTATGTGACGTCACAATTGATAAATAATTACAAAAAATACACATGATAAACAAAGGGGTAAACACAAGGCATGATATGCGGTGGTTTGTGAAAATTCAAGTAGTGCTGATCTGAGAGAAGAGCCTGGTCAGTACAGAGAGCATCCATCATGCGTACAGTGTGAATATGCGGAATAAATTCTAAAATTAAATGTACGATGATGCCACATCAGTACGGGTGTCTGCCATTAGATATTTTGAGAATGTCCCAGTCAGTGCAGTTAAAAGTCCTTCAGTGTCTCCGTAGGATCCATTGTCCCTGACATCAGTCACTTGTTTTTTGGTCTATTGACTTTGAGCCTTTGTACATTAAAAGCAGGATAGCACAGGCAGACTTACCAAGGGCTGCGTGACACACGTGCCAGAACGCGGTGTCAGTGATCCTGTGTTTTGTCCTTGGCTGTTGTGATCCACTTTGTACATAATTGGGCAGCTCGTACAACAAGCAAGCATGATTAAGATGCCCCAGGACTCTTACAGCTGAATCCAAACTAGTTTTTTCAAGAGCAAAAATGTGTTGCCCAAGCTCACAAAGGTTCACAGCAAAGTCTGGGACTTGTTGGTCAAGCCAGGTTTCCCAGATGATTGCCCAGAATTGAAAGGTTTCCCTGATGATTGCCCAGAATTGAAAGGTTTCCCTGATGATTGCCCAGCATTGACATCCTTTTGGGTTTGGAGGAGTAGAAAAAGTTTATGAAATGGATGTTTGAAACGAGCATTGCCGGTAGAGATGGATGGTACGGTCACATTTTGAGTGGGTGCTGGTCCTTCATCGTCGTTTACCCGGTGTAGGTAAGCTTTCTCCAGGTATACGCAACACATGTAATTCTTCTGGAATTGCACATGAACATACCGAATGACTTTGCAAACTGCCTGAGGTTTAATAATCCTTTTTGGCTGTATACACCAATGAGACAAAACATTATGACTTCACCCATGTAAAGTGAATAATGTTGGCTAAAAACGGTGTGTCACTGTCTAATATATCCCAGACCTTAAGCTAACGTTCAGCATGTCAGTGTGTTGAATGCAGGAAAAAATGTGAATGGTACAAACTTACCCTTACTGACAAAAACGTATAACAGCAGAAGAGCTTGTACCAGTGCAGCCCTTCCAGACACCATCTTGGATATTGCACGCTATTGTACATTGATGTGTCCGCATCCTCCCCATCCTGTCCTCAAGCTTCTAGAATAAATCTACCATGACCAGACCATTAAATTGCTTGGACTCTAATTTAAGCGTACCTGAGACTACACTGTGCTCTTTTGGACAGGACCGGTGCGGAGTCCAGTATGGAACCCGAGAGCCAGACCGAGATGGAGGTGCTGGTCCAGCCGTCAGGCAGCGGTAGCCTCTCGTCCAGCAGTCAGGAGCCGCCCTCCAGCTCCTCAGGTTGTGTAACTTCAAATACACTCTATGAAATTCTAATGGAAAATGACTGCAGCTCTCCTGTACCACCCAGGACTGGAGCTTAGGCAGCGTGTAAGAGCAGAGCCGCTGTGATTCTGAGGACGGTTTTGGGAGACGGGAGTTCTGCCATGGGGCTGTGCTGGATGTTTGCTAAGCCCAACCCTACCCTTCCCCACAGACCCAAGCAGCAGCAGAAGCCAGCCCAAACCCTGGAGAGCCCCTCCTGGGCGCCAGCTTCAGCGCTGGAGAGAGCAGAGGGGCAGAGGCTTCCGGAGAGGTGAGCAAGAACACAGCTACAGGCTTCAGGTTTTTGCATTTTAATCAAAATACAAAAAGTTAGAACTCGTACATCAGAGGACAGCAGCAAACTGAACAAATACACCTCAATTTCTTTTATACATTTTTTAACTTCTGGCTTTGGTCATTCATTTTATTTAAAGCTGCATATTATAATCTTTCTTCTGCAGGTGTAATGGGAATAAGGGGTCGATTCGCCAGGTGAAGCGTGGAATGGATCCAGCCGTGGTGCCATAGCCCTAGGCTTACTGTACTTCATAATATACTGAGATCTTGTTTTTGATTTCTGTGTGTGTGTGTTATTGTACTTTTAAAGGTTTCTGAATAATCCCTGCAAAGCGGCGGTGTGTTTTTATTAAAAATTAAGAATTTCAGTCTGTGTTCATTTTCTTTTTCGGCAAGGAAATTCAGGGACAGTTGAACCAGCTCTTTGCGGAGTTCTCCTGAGATTGTGAAGGCTCTGGGGAGGCCAAGGCTGGTTGATCGCCATCGACCTTGATGTTGTAATATTTTTCTGGAGAAGACAAGGAAACGTATTACCTTCTGATGACGTCTCAAACTGGTCAGACAGGTACTACAAGCAAGAAATCCGGGGGCTGGAAAAACAGCTACTGTGTTCATGGTAACCTTTCCCATTGAAAACACAAAGTGAATGTAGACTTAACACCTGATGCTTTCAGGGCAGTGCAGCCTACCAACGATGGGTGCTTCTTTAGTGACAGAATGACTAGACAGTTGGATCTCTGAGTGGGTGAGCTGACTTCCTATGAATGGCGTCTGCCAACCTCTCAAGCGTGGTCTGTCATTGTGGACCAGAAAGCCCAAGTGTGTCAATGTCAGTTTAATAATAAAGAAACCCTGGCATCCATCCAAAGCCAATACTCAACAGAGCACTTACTCCCTGAAAAGATGTAGTAGACATAGCCGCTTGGTTTCCTGGGAGCGGGTACAGAGACGGCAGATGTCACACGAGTAGGGAATCCCTCCCATGTGATTTTAATCTCCCTTTCAAGGCCGTCTTCTGTAGAAATGAAAGAATCAGACGATAATCGAACGAAACTTTTGTCTGTCCAACAATGGGCAAGGATGAATAAACCCTAAACGACTTCGTACAGGTGATATTTCAGTTTTATTCTTTTCCTCTGTCACTTGGACGTGTGACATGTAGGTTCTGGCATGTTCAGTCACATGAATATCACATGCTATACCTTTATCTACATTAACTTTAAAACCAAGAAATGAGGTCCACCTTTACCTGCTTGCCGGGTATGTCTGCCCCTGACAGTGACCACCATGTACCTGGTTCTCTGGCCACAGGTTGGGGTTGTCCCATATTTAAAGCCGTATCTCTGTAGCAGGCCTCCTACAAGTGAACCACAGGGCAACAGAAGATAAAACACTGAGGCCAGTAGTAAATGTCCAGCCATGAGCGGTTTGAGCAGCGATGAGAAATTACCTTGTTTGAAGAAAAACACAGACTCTGATCGCCGCCCGTATTCAGGTACGGTCAAGGCAGCGGTGATCTTGCCAGCCAGTCCACTGAAGCCCGTGGAGATTGACTGAGGGTAACCAGGATCCATGACGTCGTTTTCAAACCTCCAGTAATTGTTCCCCTGTGAAGCACAGATAGTGTACATAGATCAAAGTAGTTTGCGTTTATTGTTCTACTATAGCTTCAGTTAATATGTAACTACGATTTGTCAATGGTTGTATTTCTACAATGGTTGTATGGCATGGGAAACTGTAAATGTACCTTGAAGAAGTAAGTCTTTCCTTGGCAGTTGCAGCGGGTGAAGACCGTGTCTATGGGAGATGGGATGCCCCAGACCTCTCTGATACTACGGGCAGGACCTGGTACCCTGTTGTCATCCAGCATCCAAAAGTAGTGACCTGATTTAAAAAAAAGTGTAGAACGCATCAATGGCTGCATCTATCCTGTGATCAGTATTAGTCCATTTTTCAGTAGAACAGTTAAAACAAATGAATACCGGTGGATGAAAGTTGGAGAAATTACTGCGATATGTTACCCACCACGGAAAACAGCAATTGTCCCATTGCGGAGGGTTGTGAGTCCGCTGATGGGTTGTCCGTTGCAAAGGTCGGTGTCATTGCTGTTGTCTGAAAATGAACCAAGTCAGGAAAATGGTACCAGCATTCAGGAGAAAGACACTTAACTGACTGCAGATGAGCTAATACTCTAGAATACATTTTCCAGAAGCATGGATTATAGTTCCACCTTTTAACATTCAATGTCAGAATTTGATGCAATTAGACTAAATAGTCTCCTAATGCAGTTTCCCAACCCAGTCCTCGGGGAACCCCGGATAGTCCGTGTTTTTGGTCCCTCCCAGCTCCCAGCCAATCAGGAACACCGAATACCTGGTACAGGTGCACTGGGAGCCGAGAGGAAGCAACAACGTGGACTGTCTGGGGTTCCCCGACTGGGATGGGAAACACTGTCCTAATATTTCAAGCCAAAGAAAATGATGATGGGGAGAGGATTTTACCTGCCAGGTAGTCGGAGTCGGTGGGATCGTCGGTTCTTAGGGCCTCTGTGCCGTCTGTCTGCATTTCAGATTCGCTAGGTTTCCCAGTGGAGGCTACTGGGTTCACAGGCACAGAACTGGGGTCCCCAGAATCCCCTCTTCCATCCTGACGCTCTGGCTGGTCAGCAGCAGGACGTTCAGGCTGAGCAGTGCTGGCGACCACATCATCTACAGACGGTGTGCCAAGCGCAGAGGGCACAGGCTCTGTCTGAGAATCCACTTCGGCGGGCGGGGTTTCCGGGAGGGAGGTGTCATTAGAGGCGTCACCCGGAATGTTCACCGTGTCCGGTGACACATTGAGAACTGAGCTTCCCGGAGTAGTGGGCTGTTCGGGTGTGGGGGATGTTTTCCCATTTGAAGGCATGGTCTCGGGGCTGTGTGTAGAATTGAACTCATCTGAGCTCACGGGAGCTAGATTTCCATCGTTAGAAGAGATGGAGTCTGGATAATGTAAACTCTCCTTCTGCGATAATCTTCCATTTGCAGGATCCTCAGAGTTTGTTTCATCTAACTTTTGATCAGTTGGTGGTGTTCCTGCTACAGATTTTTCAGAAGATGGAGTGTCCGATCCCTCCATGTCTGATCCCTGCGTATCTGCACCTCTGGGATTTTCTGTGAAGACAAAGCTCCCTGACCCAAGAGAAGGACCAGGAGTCACCTCCTCTATGCCCTCAGGGATGTGACCTGAGGGTTCAGCACTGGGGGAGTTCTCACCTCCCCCAGAGCTCATATTGACATCAGGGTCATTCCCTTTAGTGAAATGTTCAGGGTCAGAGGGTTTATCAGCAGGGGTCACTGTCATAATGGAGAGGAAGACAACAGAAAATCAAAATCAAAAAGTATATGGAACGTAACTTTCCAAGAGTCAAGATATCCCTGCTTTATACTGCTGTTCTCTCAAACCCCTAGGGTTAGAGGTGAGGGTTCTAATGCCACATCTGCTCTGTGTGGGTAGAGTTTCCTTGTTCTCCCTGTGTTGTGTGGGTTTCCTGTAGGTACTTTGGTGTCTTCCCATAATCCAAGACATGCAGTTAAGATAACTAGTGCCTATAAATTGCCTAGGGAGTATTTCTCGGGTATCCTGCAGTGGACTGGCAACCTGTCCCAGGGAGCTGGGAGGGAGCAAAATTGTGGACTGTTTGGCTAAGAGCTGGGATGAAACAAAAATGGGGACCATCTGGGGGTCCACGAAGATGAGGTTGAGAAATGCTGACCTATCCTGCCTGAGACAGACTTCTGGTGATGTGGTTGGTAGAGTGCTGATTAGTATTTCCATGTGTTCAAGATTTTATATTTATTCATCTGTCTTCCAACCACTCATGGCACTGATAAAATTCTTCAAAGCTGATGTTTGTCAGCTGAGGAGTAACACTGTTTTCTCGCCTAGCATGTTGGTATATGTAACACTATTTCCACGCATAAGTAAGTGGTCATTTACAAGCATAGCAACCTATTCGTTACCTGTGGTCTGGGCCGTTGGCTTGCCGGTTGCAGAGATGGTAGTCACATCTCTGTCACTGGAAAGAGTAGTTGTTTCTGGAGAACTTCCAGATTGATTCTCCTGAAACAATCCATCCCCGTCCCCTGAAACTGAGCTTGATTCCATGCCGGAGGTATCCTGAAGGTAGTGCTCAGAGCTCTGAGGGACAGCCGTGCTTTCAAGCGTGGAATCCGCTTTGGGTGTGTTCGGCTTTGGGGGCTCGTAGCCTTCATCATCCTTTGGACTGGGAGTGGACCCGGAGTTGGCAGACTCCACTGCAAGATCACATAAAGTAAGCCTGATTACTGACCCTTCTCCGATGGGCCAGAAACATCTGCCGCCCGTGGAAAGAGTCTCCTGGAGCTCCAGCTCGGGGGACATCTGCAGCCTGACCACCTTCTTTGAACCAGTGGTTTAAGCAGGCGAGCACCTCAAGATCCCTTGGTTGTTATTTTTCTGTAATTTACTAAGTAAATCCTGGCAGCTTTATAGGCTCTAAACTGAAGACAGCCCCATAAGTAAATCCTAGCCATTTCAGGGATTTCATGATTGAAAAGCACATTCCCAAAATTCACTCAGTCCATGGGATACACTTTGGACAAGATTTCTGTGGACTGAGTGAGTTTTGGAAATTTAGTGAAAGTTCTTCGTTGGAATACGTGAGGACTGAGTGAGTTTTTGGTTCCTGATACTGCGACATGATGAGGAAGCCAGATGGTCTCATCTCAAAAACAAGCTGCATTTAGAAAATTTGCTCTACACTTAACTACAGTGCTGGACACACCTCTTTTTGGAAATGCATGCCCTATAATATAACTATTCCCTGAAAAAGCACCTCCTCAGAAATACACAAGGATAAGTTTTTTTCTTATTGGATTAAATAAGTAATTAATATGAGTTAATATGGATAAACAGTGGACAAATTAATATGGACGGGCGAATTAATATTGGATGCATTTTTTTCATTATCATGCCAGAAGTGAGCATGCATGACTTACTAGAATACAGGACTTACCTTTAGCACAATTCCCCACATAATCAGGGCAGCACTGGTTATATTGAGTACACTCAGCATCACAATGGCACTGTCTGCCTCGCTTGAAGGACTCACCACATCGCCCTTTACACGAGTCTCCTGCAAATCAAACCTACTCTCTAAATTTCTTACATTTATATTCCTTATGCTTGTATTTGCCACATATTTATTTATGATATATTTTCATGTTCAGTAGGCCACGGAAAACTACACCCACTGCAAGCATAACTTTCAAGTATATAACTGTACGCTGTTTTTAAAAACGATTATTTCCAGTACCAACTCTCCCGTGAACCCGAAAGACAGAGAAGGCTGAACCTGTTTTTGCTGATGGTGATGTTTCTCATCCTCCTCCAAGAATAACTCTGTTCTACAACGCATGCAGGTATTAAGATTCCTGTCTAATGCCAAAGAGCGCCACACAGGACACATATAAGCCGTATAGCTTTTTATGCGGTCATTTGGACACGATACTATCAATGGTACAGCCATGAGACGTGTTCAGGCGGCTGTGCATTCCTTCACAAATAAACAGCAGAAGAAGACCGTTACCCGTGGTGCACAAAGATTCATAATCCCCGCAGCATTCATTGTGAACGATGCAGCTGTAGTCGCAATGGCAGCGATTGCCGCGATGATACGATTCTCCGCATCGGTTTCTGCAGCTCACTGTTAAGGGAACGACATATTCATTTTCCATAATGCTAAAGCTGCAGCTGAAAACTTCTATTGAGCAACCAGTAAGGCTTCCGAACATGGGCCTGTTTGTGTTTAATCATTCAACTATGTAAACAGTAATTAGTCTGAAATGTTCTTAAGCTCTATACATTGCCAGAAGAGTATATTGCACTTTGATTCGGTGAAAGAAACCGCACTTACGTTGTCCGGTATACAATGGAAGAAGATACATCAACACCATAAGGAAAGGTGGTATAAAAGTGTGGGCCATTGCTCTAATAGGCCTACTGTAAGATAAAGACAGTAAAAAAATATTTTAAAATTACATTCAATATATTAAC
Source organism: Hippopotamyrus pictus (assembly GCA_026781145.1). Lineage (NCBI taxonomy): Eukaryota > Metazoa > Chordata > Actinopteri > Osteoglossiformes > Mormyridae > Hippopotamyrus > Hippopotamyrus pictus. Next base: position 14,973,214 of record JAODLC010000036.1, on the reverse strand, counting down.
CGTTACTTCGCATTGTATTTTATAATGTAATAATTCTATTTATAAATCAACATTCAAATTCATATGTTGTACTAAATCAATTTTAAACAAAGGTAAATTAAGAAATCTTACTTCTTGTCAAGTGAGCTCCTGTGAATTAAAATTTTTTGTTCTTTGGTGGTAATTTATATAGTGAGGGCTGGATTTTTTTCAGACTGGGCTGGTTCCTCTAATTAAATAATCCTACGACATAACCGAAGGCAAAAAATGAGAGGGAGACGTAGACTTCCTGTTTTTATTCCTGAAAACTATTAGTAATACCTGGACGAGCACCAGCGTTATCTGCGCGAAGAGTGCGGGGTAACACCACATGCTGACTCCTGTGTTAAATGCCAGATATACTGAATGTTCCTAAGATCGGATCATATTTACACACAACAATTCAATTAATATTAACGCCGTATTTAAACAATGTTTGGAATTTAAAGTATATACATTTGGGCTCATCGTTTATTTTAATTTAAACGCATTTGAGAATTGCTTTAAAGAATTACAGGTCTGTGCCAATAATTTACCAAGACATTACACTGTCAGATGAACTGATCGAAATTGTCAAAATGAAATTCTGACGTAATGTTTTAATGTTTCTCTCACACCGGTCGGTTATTCAGTTTTGTTTCCTACTGGCAGGGATTCCTCCAAGTGGGTATTCCAGAGGGGGGCACATTTTGTGCCCATTTTTATGTGATGAACGTTAATAAAGCTCTCTATGACTGACTTCAAATAATTCATTTAAAGCGCAAATATTTTGGAACGTGGAAGAAAATAGGAATGCAGCAGAAAGCATAACTTGTAACACTCATCTCCAGTCATATGTTAATAATCCTCCCGGGAGAATTATGTGATGTCTGCAATCCCTTTTTCAACTCCGAGAAATAACAAACTGTTTCAGGCACTGCCTGTATAATGACGTCATGGCTCCTATGAGGTGTCTAGGCAGACCTTAGCATTTCATGTCTGATAAAAAGCATATGGAAGAATACCCCTGGAAGATATTTGGTGACTTACTATTTATAAACTTATTTTACTGAAGTAACGTCTCTGAAAACAAATGCTGGCCTATTGCTAAGACTCCGACCTCAGTAAAATAATTCTAACAGCCAGCTAGAACATTTCTTCAGACAGACACTAATTTAAAATGTAAAAATTAAGGTCAAAATATTTCCTTCAATGCTCAAAAGAAAAGCATTGCAATATTTATGAAGTAAACAGAAACACTGATATTCAAGGAACCCTATTCCTCCAACCAACCCTCTCCACGTTCTGATTTTTTTTTTATAACGGAGCACGATTAAACAGTCCTAAAATGAGATGATTGAAATAGTTTCTAAAATAAGAACATAAGAGCATAAGAAATTTACAAACGAGAGGAGGCCATTCGGCCCATCAAGCTCGTTTGGGGAGAACTTAACTAAT
>JAODLC010000036.1:14948318-14970330 GCA_026781145.1 Hippopotamyrus pictus | reverse complement strand
CCATCCTACCTGAGAATATAACTCACAGTGGTGAGTCTGAAATTTACGGTTAGTGATGAACCTCAGTGAAGCATGATTAAAAAGAGGATACGACATATTTAGAGGCAAAGTTACCAAAGTATGAATTCAAATTCAAATAATTTGAATCAGTACAAATAAATGACTATAGATGTATTTTTTATTTTTCTTGAGAATGATACCTACAGGTTGATTTACATATTTAGAAATGTCATTGCAACAACTTTACATTCAAAAGAGATTTTAGCCTCCCAAAAAGTGATGCTGACGAGAGTGGAGAGCAGATTCCATACTATTTTGCTAGAGTAAGTGTCTAGGTCAGACAACATGTCATTAATAAATAATAATCGGTTCTATTAATGTCATTCTCCAACGTGTTTTCGAAGTTCAAACTTCCCAACTACGAAGATTGTGACCGTTCCACTTCAACCGGTTTGAGCAGGCAACTCCCCAATTTATACTTGTCTTCGCATAACGTGGGATCCAACTTTAAGATACGATTTATATATTCTTGTTAAAATAAAGGATAATAAGACATTTTAGTTACAACTTATACGTCATTTGCAATATTTTGTTATTTTCAAAGCGCCATTGCCTTGTGACTGCACCCTTAAGTGTCCATCGATGGTTTATTCCCGACCGGAAGTGCCGGTGTTTACAGGAAGCAGTTGTACGAAGTGCGTCTTCCTTGGACATTTTTTGGAGTTTAAATGGATACTCCGGCCTTTTTCGGTCAGGGTATCGAATGACGACGGTTAAGGGAAGCTGGAACACACTCGATCTGTAGTTCTGTCAGTACGGCAAAGGTACAGCGGCACCGTCGCGGACCAAAGAGTGACCGAGCAGCGGCCGGCCATCTGCCGCTGGCTAGGCGTCTAGCTGGTTAGCCAGCTCCCTGGCGAGCCGCTAGGAGGACGGACACACCGTGGTGCAGGTGCGATCCTGGAAGATCTCCCAAATGTTTGTCGGCTCATGTCTTCCACCTTCAGTGGCGAACAGCTTTGACAAAGCTGTATGGGAGGAACCGTGTAGTGAATTTCCACGTCTAGCTGCACGATTCCACATCTAAAATTGATCGACTCAGGTAGCCCTCTAGGGGAGATCATGCATGCACTTCAGCTCTCCGGCCATCGCGTTTAACTACCCCGATGACAAACCACGTCGACGCTAAGGCGTCCCACGCAAGCTTTAGGTTGTTACCTATGACTGATTAATGCGCACCCGCTACTCTTTAATAAAGTATTGTTGGATGTGCGCGTTTTTACTGTAATCCACAGTTGTTTGTAAATATGGAAGCTGGTTACACGGGTGAATAACCGAATAATAATTTATCGGTTCTAGTATTATGACATTGATACATTATTTAAGAAAGTTCTTCGTTTATAAATAACTGTTTATAGCCTAAAGTGCATATTAAACCTCATTTGTTTATGTCAGGATGCACCAGGAAGACGCTTTTGGTTACTTTGCCTGTCATGTGCTCGTCTCCTTTCTGTCCAGGCCCCGAGTCCGGTCACGACGATGGGTCTGGAGAGCAGCGCCCTACGAAGCTGCAAACTGGAGGAGCCGCTGCTCACCCTCCCATCGGGGATCACCATGTACTCTGCCCTCCTCCAGGACGGCAAGCGGGCCTCCGTGTTTGTTCATAAGCAGGGTAACGAAGACAAAGTCAATAAAGCTGCCAAGGTATTTGTCTGAAACTGAAATATAGCATGGCCACACACAAAAATATATTTTTTGCTTTGTTTGAGAGTCGGTTAAGAAAACGTGGGTTTATTACAGTTAAGGCCATGATTTATATATGTTTATTAACCTTAAGAAAATTAAAAAAACAACAAACAGACGTTTTGTCCTTTCACTGCCCCCTCTCCCAAAAAGCACCTGAAGACCCTGCGACACCCTTGCCTTCTGCGATTCCTGTCCTGCTCAGTGCAGGACGGGGGCATCCACCTGGTAACGGAGCCTGTGCAGCCCCTTGGGGTGGTGCTGGACAGCCTCTCACCAGAGGAGATCTGCGCTGGGATCTACGACTTGCTGCAGGCCCTGGTTTTCCTGCATGACATAGTGAGAGCCTGGCCTTTTAAGCAGATCCTGTTGAATACCAAGGATATTGATCATTTGTATGCTAAATATTTATGTTCACCCTGCCGATTATAGTGCTTTAACTGTCATTGCCATTGATAGCTAATGTGGATGCTTTCAGCAAAATACATACATTACAGTTCCCACAGGTTACTAAGGTGGGAATTTTATAGGAGAAATGTAATGTTAAAATGCTGGGCTTGAAATAAGGGGTATGTTGTATATTCATGTAAAATTTCTAACTTTAGTTGTAATTGCATAAATTGAAATTGTACGCGTTGTTAAAAGTGTTGTTTGTACAGAGCTAAATACCTTCTATTCTAACACAGTCTTAAACGTCATCTAAACTAGCGGCCGTTTCATGGAGAGGAACGTGAAGCAGGTTCCGTCATGAACTTTTGATGTTTGCCTTTCACAGGGCAAGTCAAGCCACAACAATGTGTGCATGTCCTCAGTCTTCGTCAGCGAAGACGGCCACTGGAAGCTGGGCGGAATGGAGACGGTCTGCAAATTCTCCGAAGCGACTCCGGAGGTGAGCTTTTAGTCCAAGGCTCACATGCACGTCTTTTCAAAGCTGCTCACTCATACGTTTTCAAAGCACATAAATGCTTGGTTACTTAAAGTTTCTTTATGTAACAGATTTACCTGTTCTTGTCATTGGCTTCTCTCTTTGTCACACCTCGGCGGTATGTCAGAGGAATACACTGTTTTATTATGTCCATAATCACATTAACCCCTAAAGGGGAGATATGCCAATATTTTTTGGTCAGTTTAACATTGAACTACACCAAAGATTATTGGGAAACTGAGGTGTATAAATCCAGAAAGAGATGCCTGCCTTTTCATTCAAGTCTTATGGTATATATGTGTGGTAAAAATATAAATTTCTTATGCAAACAGACTCATCTGATAATGAACAAAATGAATGTTTTCCCCTTCACAGTAGAGTTCCCCTTTGAAGTAGCTGTCAGTGGTAAACATACAAATACGTCTCTATTTTATCAGTTTCTTAGAAGCATCCAGGCGGTGAGAGACCAAAGCGTGCTTCCTCCAGAGGAAAGGGTATGTCATTTATATTATTCCTATTTTCCTTAATTTTTTCCCCCGTTGGGTAGAATGGTGTAAGGAAGGATCATCAGGCACTGAACATTGATTTTAAAATGATTCCAGGTTATAAGCTTCCAGATGCTTCCTGAAAAATATGGACATTCTAGAGATTCCTTTTCCTTTGGGGTCATAGTGGAGACCTTAATCCCACTTTTGAGTGATTATGGTAAGTATACGTTTTGTCCATTAACCTTTGCCGGCGTGTCACACACAATATTTTGTGTCATACAACATTCAATATCAGGTGTTTAAGCTGGTCGTGATTGAATTAATTCTACCCAGTTATGGTCTGAATGTGCATTGAACACATATTGCACCACAAGATAAATAGACCACTATACCAATACACTTTCCTGAGTATTATACCAGATCTGAGAACGTAGCTTTTAAATTATATTCGTCAGGCTTTCTAGCATATCCATTTTCTGTCTCTTAACTTTTGTTTCTTTGCTGGCTGTAGTCTCTGCAGAAATGTCAGAAAGTCTCAAGTGTACCCTCCAAAATGGTTTGCTGAACCCAGATCCTCTGACCAGGCCAACCCTCAGCAAACTTCTGACACACATGTTTTTCCGGTACTGTACGTTAATGCTGGTGCAAGTGTGGGTTAAAATGACCTGTTTGGTGACTTGATGCCAACGGTTTACATGATTCATGTTTGATTGGCCAAGTGCAATAAGTACATTGGAATGCTTACTCGTTAAGTACTGTGTAGTTTTTTTCTTGTTGGTCAGTAAAATGCATTTTTTACGCTGTTAAACAGGAATGACTTTCTTGAGGTGGTAAACTTTCTGAAGAGTTTGACACTGAAAACAGAGGAAGAGAAGAATGAGTTCTTCAAGTAAGCCATTCTTAAATTAAATACACGATTCTTGTTATTACTATAGTGTTCCTGTAAGCAGTATGGACTACACATTATCTTCTTCAAGCAATATAATCTAAAATCCCAGGGACATTTCAAACCTGTTATAGATTCTTCCTAGATGTTTTTACTAAGTGTCAAATATGAACCTGTGCAGGTTTCTCACGGACCGGGTACAGAGTCTTCCAGAAGATCTGATTGCAGTCCGCCTTGTTCCAAAGCTCTTAAACGCCCTGGTGTTTGCCGAGCCTGCTGCCGTTAAAAGTTTCCTCCCTCACCTTCTCAGGCCAAAGAAGGGTATCACTAATTATGTTTGGTGCTTTGGTATTATAATATGCAGCTTGAATATCTTCCTTATCTCATGTTGTAATTCAGCCAATAAAAACGAATGAATTTTTTAAATATTTGAGGTCAGATGGATCAACATACTCTGTCAAGTTAGTCAACCAAGATTCTTTTTCTCGACCTTGGCCAGGATAAAAAACAATTGGAAGCGATGGGGTGGGTGCTTGTTTTTCTATGGTTACTAAGGAAAGTGTTTCAGGAGAGTAATCAAAACCATTTTGCTTCTGGCCAGCAGATTCCAGGGGTAGCAATGAGGATTGCCTTCTGTCCATATCCCTCTATCGCAAATATGTCATCCCCCAGCTTCTGAAGCTGTTCAGAGTCAACGAGGAGCATGTCAGGACAGTGCTGCTGTGCCACATCACGCTCTTTGCTGAGTATTTTTCTCACGAGGACCTGAAAAATCAGATTCTACCTCAGGTTTGTGGCTTTTGGTTTTTATATAGCCTTCCTCATCTGTATTTATTGTTTTGCTAATCCTTATCAGTAAAGTTTAATGTAAGGATGACTCTACACTTAATAATTTAATGTATTCTTGTATACGTGTACCGATTTTTATTTTCCAAAAAACGGCTGCTCTTTTTTTCCTGCTTCCACCACAGATTTTACTGGGAATGAGAGACACTAATGATTCGTTAGTTGCTATGACGCTTCAGAGCCTTGCCGTTCTTGTTCCTTTACTTGGAGCTGAAGTCGTGGTGGGTGGAGAGAGAACTAAAGTGTTTAAACGGACGACCCCCAACTTCACCAAGTCTGCCGAAGTCACCCCAGATTGTAAGAACTGCATGCATTTCCCCTAAAAGTGTACCATCTTTTTTTTTTGTCTTACATTTGTGTATTTGTGTGTGTCGAGGAACATTTATGGTTCTCTTCTGTCTCTGAAGGCTCCCCTATTCACATCAGTTTACAGCCACAAATTGCCCAGCCACCAAAAATCCTAAATGTTTTCCCCAGAGCCTCTGAAAGTAAAGAGCTGGTGCTGGAAAACATTGAGTCTCTCAGATCGAAGGAGAAATCAGCTGAACAAATGATGACAAAATCAGGTACCATCTAAGGACATATCAGAGGATTGGTTTCCGTTATCTTCCTTCATGATTGAAGTATTCCTGAAACTTTGGGGTAGATGCACATTTACACCTGTAAGGTATAAAACGCGGTATAAAAAAATAGCATCTACATGAATAATAATGTGAAAATGTGGAGGAACCTTTTTACTACGCAGATACTGATGTTCTGGGGTGCGTTTCCCAAAAGCTCCCGTTAGCAACTTGCGTAGTTGGACTCATTCAGTTGCATGGCTCCAACTATGTAAGTTGCTAATGTAGTTAGCAACCATGCTTTTGGGAAAAGTACCCCTGTTTGACTGTGGCTGCTTTCTTTGCTATATGGTGCAGACGGCCTTTTTTCCATTTCACATTTTCAGCGACCACTCTGAATGGATTCCCCAAAGGACTGCAAGCCTACGAGCGGGCCGAGCCTGTGGGCCATGTACAGTCTGCGGAGGAATGGCCAGACTGGAGTGACGTGGAGGAGGACCACCCAGGGCAGATCAGCCTCCACCTCGTGGAGAAGCAGGAGGGGGCTGTTGTGGACGCCACGGAGCAACGCGAGACGTGGGGTGACAGCTCAAACCGGTCCCCTGTCTCATTAGCCTGGAACTCGATGACTGACGTCACCCATGAACCAGTAAAAGGGTCCGGAACCTTGAAGCTGAGTGCTGCTTCTAAAACCCAGCTAGAAAGAATGCCCCCTTTGCATGGCGACGGCCAGAACCAAGAGGGCGACGTGAAACCAAAGATGCCCGCGGAATCCGCAAGGCCAAAACAGGTTACAGCGGGCGGTTTAGGGGAGGAGTTCACGATTGAAGTGAGGAGGAAACCAGAGAGAGATCCAGAAATGGACTTCTTTGCTGACATGGTTCCAGACATTAAGTTGTCGTCTGCGACTTTGACGGCGATCTCCGATGGCATTGTAGGTGATTCTGAACTGGTTACGCCGATTATAGGTACTTCTGAACAGACGGAGCCCACAGGCCTGGACCCATCAATAGATACGGTTGCGTTGACAGCAAAGTTTGCTGCAGCAGACACAATCGAAGTGAGTATGACTTCCTTGCTTGGGTTTAAAATCATCTAAAATGTTCTCTCAGTGCTGTCAATCACTGCCCAGTTTAACCAAAAACCTAAAAAATAAAGTGGGCTAAGTAGAATTGGATTAAGCCAGTGAATGATTAACAACCAGGAATAGCCTGTTTGCCGCATTTCCCTCCTGATCTTTGTTCTGTAGCGGGAAGTCTATTCCCCATTGGGGTTGCGTCAGCAGTGCTAACTCCTTCTAACTTCGTTTATGTAGAATGAAGTGGCTGGCTGGGGTGATGGAGATGACCTTAACTGGGAAGACGAGAATGAGGACGCATGATAAGGCTGTAGGCCATCCACAAAAAGCCATGGAGCAGAAGCTGCTGATCACGGTGAACGAGGCCGAGTGTGTCACTCACAGCAGAAACAGAGGCCTTCACTTCTACTTTATAGACTGTATATGGTCTACTGCCATCTTCTGTCTGCAACTTTCATTTAGGTTTACTGTGGCACACTAAAGGTTTCCTTTTGGGTGTACTTGTGTAACATTTTGGTTGTACTGGAAATTTTAATCCTGCCAAAATTTGACAAATTTATGTGGTGGGAAATGCACTGCTCTTATTTGTGATGGATTTAATGTGGTGTGTGCCATAGTGCTGATTTATTATTTTTCCTTCATCTTCATCCCTGAACTGAATAACAGGCCTTGGGGGGGGGGGTGGGGCATTTAATCTCGGTGAGGAGAATGATGTAATTTATTTGTATTTGAGGCTTCTAATGTAATAAAAAGTTCTAAATAAATTAATTTTGTAAAGGACTATCTATTGGAATATTGATGATTCCCATGTATTGTAAAAAAGAGGGAATTGGTATTATTAAATTTACATTTATTAAAAATTGACATTTGCCTTAGTGAGCAAGTGTTGACATCAGCCAGATAAACAGTACAGAGTACTATAACCCTGAGACACAATGGCATCCTGGTGAAAGAAGCTCAATGAAAGTTCAGGCCGCATAAACAAGCATGAATGTACAGTAGGGTGGTATTTTGGTCTCATTTTCTCTATCGGAACGCTACGTTCTTGGGGGCCCAGCCGTGCCGATCTGGGTTATCAGCGTCTGCAGTTCCCGGAGTCTGGCGCTCACCCACTGCGGCGCCGACGTCCGCTTCGCCAAAGAGTGCAATGCGGCCAAGGTGCTTTCTGCCGTCTGGAGATGCTTCTCAAACTCTTCTTCTTCGCTCGTCAGCTGTCGGGCCCGTTTTGAGCACGGCTGGGAAGGGACGGCCAGGGGTTTGTTCAATCATGTGATCCAGCACAATGGTCTTTTTTCAGAATCACCAAGCACATGAGACACATATGACTACCTCTAAGCCAGCAAGCAACTCCTCTTCCTCACGTTCCAGTCTGGCATAGTGCTGTTCGTAAATATGTCTGTCGTCTTTTAATCGCTTCACTCGTGCTTCCCCCATTTCCTCACCATTGACTTTCTGGGGGGGGGGGGGTCATGATAAATCTATGCATGTAAAAGTTTGGTAAATAAAGCATTTTAAAATATCGACTGACTTACCTTGCTAAGGAAATTCACAACTTTGTCTTTTGTTCCTTCTGATGTCAGACTCTGTGCTATCACTTCTTCATGATTAGTTACCTGATGTAACAATAATACACGTTTTCACTCAGACAGTGAAGCACTGTTTCTGCATATAACCCACATCACTTGGGCCAAGAGGGCACACAAAGACTTGCCTCTGCAAACCGGGAAAAGGCTTCTAAGGCATATTGGTGAAGAGGCCAGACGTTCTGACCCAAGAGCTGACTGAAGAGGCTACAGAGTTTGGGCAGGACCTGGTTCTGTGGGCAAAATGATTGGGGTGGAGGGTGAACAAATGGTTGATCAGTTCAATATGTAATTTGTATGTTTACAGCCTAGCAGAATCTTCAGTGGAAGAGGAAGCTGCAGCATTGTGGAGTAACGTGGAAAACCTAGGTGCGACATTTGATGCTAGTTACATATGTCTTCACAAATTATAAGTTACAGATAAGGGCACTTTTCCACTGCACCAGGTACCGATCCTTTGGTATGGTACTTTCCCGGTGTATACCATCAGTACCATAAGTACCAAACCAGCTAGGATACTTTTTTTGGTACTTGGACTTGCAAACGTGTTCATTGTCGACTGGTTATGCAAATATCCTGCCTCTGAAACACAAGACAACCAAGCTTTACTTATCTGGTCGGAAGAACCAGAAGATCTGGATAACATGACAAGAAATAAAAAGCGTTTTTGTAATAATATATTAGGCTGCGCGATACTGGAAAAAATTAAATATTGCAAGGTGATTTTGTTGTAATAAATATTGGTATATTTATAAAGCAAAAAGGAGTTCAACAAAGATAAATTTCTCATAAACCCATCTATGAGTGATTCAAACGGCAAGGATGAAAATGATTGCAAAGTGCATGCAGAGTTCACGCAAAACTACTGGCGGTAAACTTCATACTAATTTTTTTTTAACATATACTACATAATCTTGAAAAGGAACAACCATTAAAACTGCAATGCTCGCTAAGTTTTGTTTCCTTTCACAAAATAAAAATATTTTAGTGAAACTTAAACCCTCCACGCTATAATGTCCGTACGCTATGATGGTATGAAAAAGCCTGATTCCAAACAAGCTTGGTGGTCCTTGTAATGTGAGAACTGCATGTGCATAACATGCAATGTTGGGATTAATGTCACACATCACCCAGCCCTATAATATATTATAGCCATTTTTTCAAATTCAGTAGAAAATACCACACCTTGCGTTGTGATGTCAGACAACTTTAAATACCATATTTCAGGTACTTTCTGCAGTACCAAATGTATGGTACCTGGTGCAGTGGAAAAGCACCCTAAGTTAATGTACAAATAATGATACCAACGGTATGGTTTGGGATTCAATATGGTGACATGCCACACCTGAATTTCTGGAGGGATAAACAACCCCCCCAAGGAGGCTAAGAAGTCGAGCCCGGCCAGCAGGGTGTCGTCAGGGCACGCCATGGACAGCAGGGAGCTGAGGCACGTCAGAGCCTTCACAACAAAACAAGAAAACAACAAAATCCTGGACTGCACTTATAAACAGGAAACATGACAACGACCGAGGAAGTTCATTGGTTCATTGGGCACCTGGCAGATGTCACTGGAGTCCAGCTTTTGTAATGTAACTGCAGAGATTGAGAAGAGCAGTTTCAGAGTCTGCTTTACTGCAGGGTACTTCAGGACCTGCAATGTCAAAGTTTTAGTCGCATATATAAAGGCACAGAACACATCATACTCCTACTCTACACATATACACACACACTTCACAGGATCCCATATCTATGTTATTTAATGTAGTCACTATAGTGGCCTACAAACCTGTGAACCTCAACCCATCTCTCACCTGCTGGGTGCAGATACGAGGCCACAGCCGCGAGACCAGCCCGGCAGCGGACAGCAAGCACTCCGGAGCTTCCTCTCCAGCCGCGACCAGCAGGGAAGAGAGCACCACGTTCTGCGGACAAAGAGAATCCCCGCTACAGTCTGCAACACCCGCCGGCGCTCTGGCCTCCGGGCCGCCCTTTCCCATCCTCACCACTTGCTCCAGCTCCCCCAGCCTGCGCCCCTTCTCCAGCCAGCCGCCGACGACATCGCCGGCCAGTGCCGCCACGTCCCGCCGCACGCGCTTCCTGCCATCCTCCGAGAGCGCCCTCACAAGGACGTGCCGCCACACGGGCTGGTTTTCGGCCAGGCCGGGGGGAAACTCCTCTATCAGCTCCATCTAAGTCCAGTTACAGCATGCACCCCATTACTGCAACCTTTCCCAAAGGTTCCAGAAGCTTATACATACAACTTAACCCTGGTTCTTCTGACCTGGTGTTGTGGCGTCATCAGAAACAACAGTCGTCTCAGCAACAGGCCCAGGTGGATCACATGGTGAGACTCCCCAGGACAAGATTTGATCTGTTGTGATTTAAATTATTGGTCCTTTTTCTAGAGACAAACACTTGCACCACACAAATGCGCACTGAACGAGCTGCATGTACATAAACCACCTAGCTATCTGTTACAGTGTCTTCTTACATGTCATTTTTATAATGGTCATATTGGCGAATAGCAGAATTGGATCAAATATCCCAATTAATGTCTGCGGTCATAAAAATTTAAATTTAAAAAAATTCCGAGCCTGTTTGACAATCAAAAAAAGAATCAAGTGTGTTTGGGGTGGAGGTTAATCTGGCTGTAGCACGAGGCAGCCAGAAATGGGGCTTAGCTGTGCTGGGGGTCAATGCTCTCCACGTAACAGACAGGTGTCTGATACAGGATTATCTGCCACTAATAGTCACCTTTGGCAGGGAGCCTGCAAGTGGCCAGGCACTGAGTTAGAGGGAGAAGCCGCCCCCCCGGCGTGCTCCTTTACAAACGCTGAGAAGAAGGTCACCCACCCGGTGGACAGTACTCACCAGATGAGCGGCGAGCTTCGCGTGATGCAGGCACAACTCTGCGGTGCCGAAGCTGTGGGGACAGCGATGCAATAACTGCCATTTTTACAAAGACTGTGAAGCAGTGAGCTGGGAGCAGCAGGAGATCGGCCTGCGTCCTCCTACTACCAATTAACGTCAACGTCACATTCTCACCAACATCTACGACAGCCTTTGAAAGCATCTAGAACACTGGTCCTCAATCGGTTGAGCCATAGAGTCACAACCCAAATTTTTAGCATTCTGAACCAAATTTCACTAAACAAATACTCTATAACAGTAAATAGACCAACACTGTCATGTACTGTCAAAAAAAAATGTGGGAAAACGTGTTCATTGTTGACTGGTTATGGAAATATCCTGCCTCTGAAACACGACACAACCGTTGTCTTGATAAAAAGTTGCAAACTCAGAAAACAAAGATAAAGGAAGTATTTAAAAAGTAATAATAATGTATGCTTGGACAAAAAAAAGAGACCCAAGCTTTACTTACCGAGCCAGGAAGCACCAGACGTCGGCAGCGAGGAGGGCAGTCTGGGTGTCAGGCTGAAGTACTGCCTCCAGCAAGGAGCGCTCCTGGGGGGGCCGGGGGGGTGGGGGTGCATTTTTTTCAGTAGAACTCCCCCACACCAAACCTCCTAATGCACAGTAAACATTCTAACAGTAAATTGTTTTATTTTTTGAGAAACTACACTCTTACATATTCCCAAACCTTTGACTGTCTAAAACTAAAACTTTTGCATAGTATAGTACATGAGGTACACAGGAGGACTGGCTGTCTTCCGGGGCCCTTACCAAATTTGGGAAGACGGAAGCTGGAAGAGCAGCCACGCAGGCACACAGCTGGACGCACACGTGCTGGTGCAGAGTCACCTGGCTCTGGGCCTGTCCGTTCATCATCACCCCTGGGACCAGGAGGGGCACGGCCCGCTCCGCGGAGCACCGCCGGAAGCTCCAGAACACTGCCTGGAAGACAGAGGGCCTGGCGGGGCCCGCCAGAAGGTGAAACTCAGGCCGGGACGGGGCGGCAGACGGAAGGGGCCGTTCCCACGGCGACGGCGGGGCGCGTACCTGGGCGTCTCCTCCGGGAATCGGCTGCCTTCGCACCAGAGGCAAAGCACGTCCTCTGGCTGGGAGCGCAGTTTGGTCACAACACTAACGAGCAGGAGGCAGTGTGGGAACAGGGTTTCTGGAACCAACTCTGAAAACACACACGTCATTAAATAAAATATTACAGTATTAAGAACCATTTCATTATCGTGTTACATATTGTGACAACTCACTATGCTGTAAGGGGCCCATCTATTTCATGATTTCTTGGAACCAAAGGTTTATTTTTTTTATATGTGATACTAACAACAGACGTGATTACACTCATACTGAATGGAAAAACAATCTGCCTTCCATGACTTCATTTTCTCTCCTTCTGCCCGACAAGGCTATTAAGAGAACTCCGCGCTCCCTGTGTGATGATCAGTGTCTGGAAGGGACCTGAGCAAGCGTCAGTCTGGGTCGAGATGGGACTAACCCTGCCCTGGAGCCAAGACGACCTCCACAAAGGCTCTGCAGGGAAGCAGCTGAGTGAGCAGGACATCCACAGCAGCCAGGATCCCGCTGCTCAACTCCAGGCGATGGGGCGTCGTCATGGAGACACACCAGAGGCTGGGGGGCAGCTTACTGGAAAGCATGTTAAACCCCCAAAGGAACACTTATTACCAAATAAATAACCAATATCAATAAGCCAAACAGAACTACATAACCAACTAAATACCTAAAGATCTGCAGGTAGAGATGGTGAAAACGGCCACAGGATTTTGAGAGATAAGCCTTGAATTCCTGGTTGAGAAAGAACAAGGTACAGTTACTCACAAAGCAGAAGTGAAATGATAATCAGGTAAAATATTAGTGGCCTTATAACTTGACGTTTCCCCCAGTCACCGCTATAGCTTTGACACACAGCTGAAGGTGCTCGTGTCACCTCCAAGAAATGTATGATAAGATGATAAATCTGGTACTTCAGAGACAGGCAACATTGATTAGTCGATTAAACTACTACTAAATGTGGCAGAGATGTACGAAGAATTTTGCTTGAAATACCTTAACGTAGTGCACCAACGTGTTGGCAAAGAAGCGGCACATTTTTGCCGATTTCTGGAACAACTTGTACTCAGGACATTGCGCCTCCTTTAAGAAAGTGGGGGCAGCTGTCAACAAGACAGCAGACCGCAGATAAAGCCTGCAGTCTAGAAACAGGCCAAACAAACATGGACTGTACCTGCAAACCTGCTTGCTTCATTTCTTCAGCCAGCTCACAACAGGAGTAGAACGAGGCGAGCAAGTCGTCACACAGACGAGTAACGATGTCACCGTGATGGAGATGCCCCTCCAGCAGGGCCTGGTGCTTGATGCTCTGCCTAAAACGAGAAATTAAATTCAAAACGAATCTTTACTTACCATTTTAATACAATAGGAACACACATTTAATGATCAAATCTATCCATTCAGAAGCCTGGTCAAAAAAATCATTAACACTTATACCTTGGAGGTTGAAAACGATGTGCTTGTGATTAAGAACAATCAATTTTATGTATTTTACTAAGATTATTACTTACTTAATGATAAACTTCCATGTGTTGGCATGCAGTGCAACGTCCAGGTTTGATATTAGGGTGCATATTTCCAAAAGGCTATGTATTACTGTAAAAGAAAGGGTTATTAAAAACAGCTGGCATTATTTCCAGCGATGAGAGTAAGTAGTTACAAAACATTTACAACCTTCCACAAGACTGGGGGCACCCTGGGTGGTAAACTCAAGGCATGTACACATATGCCCTCACAGTCATACACTATGAGCAAACTAGAGACAACAAATCAAACTAACTACATGCCTTTGGACTGTGGCAGGAAACCCACACAACACCGGGAGAGTGTGCGAAAGGTTAGATGCAGACCTCAAACCCTGATGGTGTGAGGCAACAAAATTCCAAAAGCAGTCTGAGCTCCCAGTTTCGTCTCCCTTCACCCACCGATGACAATATCAGAAATTTCCTCTTCAGAGATCTTGTTCTCCACGGCTGTTTTGTCCAGCAGCTCCATCAGACCTTTCTGGAGAGTGTATGCCTCTTTAAACAGGCCCTGAAGGAGGTCAGCGACCACAGACAGTCGGCCGCAGTATACAGCTTCACTGTCCTGCAAGACAGAGGAGAAACTGTCACAGAGAACAAAGAAAAACTGAGGTTTGGCAATGAATCAGCTGACATTTGTTGTACGCAAAATCAACATGTTAAATACGTTGTCGGTGCTGAATCTGAAGCTGCTGATTCTTAGCAGGGAGGGAACCGTACCTTACAGTGCTCAAAGGTGTCCTTCAGAAGCTTCAGAACGCAAGATGGTAAGGACCGAATTGAGCCCAAGGTCAGACTTTTCTCAGGAGCACAGAGGAGACGAATGACACCTGACAAAACTTCCAGCACTTGGATCATGAGCTGAAAAGTGTGTGAAAACGATTGGTAAACTTAAAACACTAAAGAGAATATCTTCTAAGTAAGAAACATACCATTCAGTACATTAAAACAATGTTACCGCACTTTTTATGACAATCCCAGAAGCTTTCCTGCTAGGACGGGAAACTGGCACATCGCACAACTTCAAAAAACTAAAGTTTGAAGTTCAAGAAGGATATTAAATATAAAATGTTCGACTCAATACTGTGTAGAACTTTCTAAGATAGCAATGTTATTAAAAACCATAAAGCATCCTTTACCTGAAGAACATCCCTTAGATATGACCGCAGCTCAGAGTTCTGACTGGACAGTTCCCCAATTTGTTTTGAAATCTCATCCATTAAACTACTGAACACCTTTACCACCTGTAGGAATGACATCACGATTCACTGTGACATTGCCCAAGTACTCCTGCGATGCAATCAGCCCAGCAACTTAAAATTATTCACCTTTGGTAACACCTTGGAGAAACACTCTTCTTCCAGGTCAGACACTCTGAGATGTGGAAGAAACATCTCAGAGATTATTCTCAGGATACCTGAGGGGATCAGGTAATGATTTATGGATGATGGACATAGCATGCCTTTGAAAAACACACCAAGTGACAAATATGAAGTAATAGTAGTTTGGCAACACTTACGTATACTTTCTTCCCAGTTGTTGGTGTTCTGATACATAGAGTATGACGAGTCAAGAATAAAAAGTTTGGTTTTGTGTTTCATAGTCGGGCACAACACCGGAACCTATGAACTCAATGACGAAGGGAGACAAGCTAACCAGACCACAAGGTGATTTAACGTTTTTAAGTGCTTAAAATCCCTCCCGGTCCTAATGTTCCTGCAATGACATATTTGCAGTCAAATAAAGGATATGACCAGCTTTGGTAGGACAGACATCAGCTCCTGGCCACAGGTCTCCGGACTCCAGGAGGTCACCTCCTCCAAAAGTGTGGTCTGTGACATTGTCACGCCTTCACACACCTACCAGTTTCTGCAAAAAACATAAAGTAAAAAGGGGGCGAAATCAATATTAAAATCAAAAGATCAAAAATAGATTCTCTGAAAATATTTTCCCATCAGCCGATCAAACTGCCACTTTCAAACATCGCTTCTCTATCTACTTTGAGTCAATCCTATCACTGACTACGCAAGATAAACAACCTTTCTGCTTGTATCATTTTAAGTATTCTGTGAGCGTCAAGACACAGATGGCAGTAACAAAAAAGAACCTTGTTTAGGGCTACAAGCTGCTTGTAACGTCGGCTACTTAGTGAGAGGCAAAAACAATATGCCAGAATATTCTCAATTACAAAAAAACCCACCTCATATGCTATATTAATTCTCAAAAAATGACTTCCCCATCGCTTCCAGGTATTTTTATAACTACATTCTGCGATAACAGTACCTCAACTTTCCAAATTTGCCTCCATTTCGTCTTTCCGTCACTGAACGTGGATTAAACCATTATTCTAGAATTTAGGGGAAAACAATTGGAAATATTTTACCTTAATTATTATGTAATTAATATAAAATTTGTATTCAATATATACATAACATATTATTTTATAGATTATAATACTGGAATATTTATAGTTTTGGCAGTGGTAAACATTTATTCAAACCGAATGTTTCTCACTTTTGGTTGGTTCCAGAGTGTGCTCTCTGTTCAATGCTTTACGTGTCACATGGTGTTTACGTCACAGTGGCCGAGAGTGGCTGTTGTTCGAGTACCGAGATCGAAGCCTTCAAATAAGTCAATACACGATATAGCAAGTTGGATTTAACCTATGAGATTGGTGCTACGATATTTTTTTTCTTTATGTTGTTTCCTCCCCATATAATTAATCACGACCTGTGTCACAGTATGATTAATGTTACCACAGTCATAATATTAATATGTACTGCATCACATTTTAATACCATAAACATGTCAACGTTTTACTTATTACAGCTAGCTATTTCCTTTGCACTACAACAGGCTTCCTTATGAAGTGTGAGCCGTCATACCTTGGGTTACAAGGCTTTGTCCTTTATGTTGTGCTACGTAATTACTGTCATTATCGAGTTACCTAATATGTCTGCAGTTATTAGAATACAAGTGTATGGTTTTACTGTATGCTTTCCTAAGAAAGATGCTCAGAAAAAAATAAGTACAAAACTCATGTCATGTTTGTTTTGAAAACATTTAAAATCAAAAGTCAATTTTCCACAGTCCTGGCATAAGATCATGCTAGTTGTATTTGCTAATATCTAAATATCTTCAAATACTATGAAAAACATATCCTATATTTCTGTGTTTTTTACTTCAGTAATGCTGAACCATTCACTTACCTCTTATTGTGTAATTCTATGTTAGCATAGTATTTTCCAAATTGTGTTGATCATTCTTGTAATCCTGTACTGGATTAGCAGTTGAAATATGGATGTATGTATGTATGGATGGATGCTTACTATAATTTCTTTCATGGCCTTATATCTTTGTCATTAAATGTTACAATATGGATGTTCTTGATACAGAAAATAAATCTTGAATTTTATCTCCTTCCATTGTACCATTTTCTCAATATATCTTTCAATAATGTACTCAGTTAAGATATGAAGATACTAACAAGGCAATTGCTGTTTACCGTGATTCATATTGAGAGCTTAATGTATGTTTTGGACTCTTGGATTAGTGGGCACTTCTAGAAAATACATATAAAATAACATCCAGCAATATTAACATGAACAGAAACCCCCGTGCTATTAAAGTGGAGGGGAGGGTAAATTGTATTTCAGTCCAGACACAAAAATACGGGGAAAATCGTGTCCCATCTAAATTTTAGTGAGCATTTACAGGAATTTTCTGAATTAGTGGGAAGAAAATCATTGCTTAACATAAATTAATCAACAGCTGCTGTATTTGCTTTTCTGTGAATTGTGCTTCAGTTGCCTACAACCAATTCTGGGAAATGAATACACAGGGAAAAAGAATTGCTCTGTTTCGCCCAGTCTCTCACATGGTAGTTAGAAACTAACAATGAATGTATTCTACAACTATCCTGTGACCTTTCCCATAACCAATCACCAGATAAGCACCCAGTGTGATGTCAGTCTCCTTGACTTCAAAGTACAGGCTCTCCTGAAGAGCAGTAAATATGTCATGTTTATTGTCGTCTGCAGTCAGCAGGGACACACAGTTCTTAAACCAAATGGTCCAGCTAAACATATACCAGAGTGCTGTTCTTCTGGCAAACATATATGTACACATACACCTTTAGCAGCACAATTAGACTCAAGTCTGAGTAGAAAGACACTCCCAAGCACAGAGAAAAATCTGAATGGCCAAATATTTTTATTTGATGCATGTATATGAACAAATGATGGGACTTCTGCTCTTCTACAAGAAAGTATCCAGAATGATTATAGAAACAGAAATTAAATGCCTATAAAAAAGTTGAGACTGACGTGTGGCCATTCTGGCTTCCATGTTTTTTCAAAGATAACCCAGATGCCACTCTACATATGTAATTTATATGAAGGCGAAAACCTGATAAGGTTGGGTGCCAAGATCGAATTGACAAGTTTTCAAATGTTGAGCACATTCCTACATGATACATATTGCACACACACACACACACGCATAGGAAAGATTTATAATAAATAAAGCAAATGTTAATTAATATGAGAAAATAAGAAAAATGAAAATGTTTTCTGTAATGCAGACAGGGTTTTCAACATTTTGCAGAAATGATCCCCCCCCCCCCCCCCCCCCAAAAAAAGAAAAAAAACAAATAAAAATAAAATAATGATGATTTTTGTCAGCTGGCATCTAAGCAATTAACTGCGACTTTCATTGCATGTCTGGAAACTTTCATACCATATATTTGTAAGCTATATTACACCATTTACTTTTTATCATCTGACCAGGTGATTTCATAATCTTTATAGGCCACCTTCAGCTTCTCGACGGTTACAGAATGATCTGCCTTGCCATAACCCTAAAAGACAGATATATTTATGTTAATTTGTGTAATTATGTAAAGCAGCTAACCATAACTGGGAAATGTATTTATTTTTTTATTCGTTCATTAATTTTGAAAATACAGTACAGGAAGCCCACTTACAGTAGACATGCCAAATACTCTGAGTTTTTTCTCTTTGGAGTTGTGTTCGATCTTCCCTCCCCCTAGGCAGGTACACTCCAGTCCTGCATCCTCCATCTCTGGATTGACCTTTTCAAATATGTGATCTAAAACGGGGAGGAATTGCGAGAGATATTTTTTTAAATAACCATATTATTTTTGAACTTTCTCACATCTATTATCTAAAAATTACTTTAACATAAACAAACGTTTTACCAGTTAGGAGAAATATCCAATCATTTCACCACTTAGGCCTACTTAATTGTGGCAAAACTTCATTCAACGTTCTGTAGCTAAGTTATTAACGAAGGCGTGATTAACGGTTACCATGTATCAAGCATTAGCAATCGACCAGCTATATTTACGAGCCGTATTATAGTCGAAAGACAAGTTATATTTAGTTGCAACTTTATCTGCCAGCTACCTCTTTAAGCTGTAACCAGAAATGTTACTTTCGGTTTTATGCCCTTGCAATCTAATATAGTAGATTTTCTAATATGTCGTGTGCATTTCCTAGCCGGCTAGATGTTTTTGCAGCATGTATTATTCTAACTATGTATATCAGCTCCGCTGCGGTCAGGCCCCGTTTACTTAGATTTAACTTACTGTGAAATTCGGCACTCTTCGTGCCTCTCACTATGTCTTTTTGTTCTGATCCATCTTTGACTTTCACCTTCACTAATATGTATTTAAATACCCCATCGGGGTCAATTTCTACATCAGAAACTGCACTTAAGGCGGCCGCCATGATCTTCGCTAGAGGACCTCTTCTATCGCAAAAAAAAAAATAGCTTCAATATCACATTTAAAGGAACAGTGCACGAATAGTAATAAAAAGAGCAGGGTGCAAAGGTTTTTAAAAAAGTTAAATGTGTTTACAGTGGAGCTTATTGCAACCCACTGACCACTGCAAAGAAGTGGGTTTCACATCAAATTGTAATGATTTTTAATGATGGTCTTTCCTTGGATACCCCTGCTTTTTCCTGGAGTGTGAACACTTGCAGTTTGTTAGCAGGGAAATCTGCAAACTGTGCTGCCTACTGGCCCTCCAGGACACCAAACTGGAGAACCCTGTTGTAGAACGTGGTTGTGTGTGACTATGTATGGCCTGCAATGGACTGGCATGCAATCCAGGGTATCCTCTGCTGTACGTGTTTCCTGAGCTTCTTGGGTAATGTCAGCCAACCCGTTAGGCAGGGGTCTCACACTCCAGTCCTGGGGGGCCGGAGCCCTATGTAGCTTAGTTTTTTCTCTGTTCCAACAGAAGTGATTCAGCTCAAGAGCTGTGTGGTAGTTAGGTAAGTAACTGAATCAGGTGTTTTTAATGAAGGTAAACCAAAAATTGTGCAGGGCTCCAGCCCTCCAGGACTGGAGTTTGACACCCCTGCCATTAGGCAACATGACAGTTTTTGGCATTTCAGGTCCAGAAGCTATAAATCCAGACCAAGATTTTGTTTCTACCAACCAGTTGTGTGCTCTGTGACCATTGGTGACTTCCCTTCATGGCCTACTTGCCCTTACCTACAGCGAGCAAGTTGGGAGCGACATAAAGAGAATTTCCTCACAGGGATCAGTAAAGTATCCATTATTATTAAATTCCCAACACTGTTTTCTGAGGGGCACTGATGTAGCAGACTGCTGACGCCCTTATTAGCTAGTTCCAGGTAGGAACCACTATTTGTTCAGAGAAGCTTTTCTTCGCACCACTGTTACACTGAGCTGCTATTTTTGCATTTGTGTCCTTCCTGTTAGGCTTAATAAATCTGGCTGTTCTGCTCTCATCTATATCATTAATAAGGTGCTTTCAGCAACAGAATTACCCCAGACTCCATGTTTTTTGTTCATTTCACCATTCCGTACAAACCTCAGATACCACCATGTGTGTAAATCCCTGGATGGTAGCTGTTACTGAGATGCTTGAACCGTCATGTCTGGAACCAAGAATCACACCAGACGTCTTAGCCAGTCTTATGCTTTGTTGATCAGTCAGTCTGTTTGCTGTAGTTTGTATTCAGCTGCAGCCACGTGATTCGTCCTTTGGAGGAGCAGGCTGTATAAGGCACCCAGCACATGCACCTGTTCACCTGGCCACAGAGTATACTATAGGAGTACAGTATATGTATCAATAAACATGTTTTAAGCCTTAAACATGGATGTGATTTAAAGTGGTGACACATTCGAAATGAAGAGGAAAAGATGCTGTGTTGATATCTTGTAACTCTTTGATTCTGTGGACTGCAAAAAATCAATAAAAATATATCAAATTAACACACTGCAGTTAAAGAAAAACCTGAAAGACAAAGTAGAGGTGAATGTCAGTTTTTATTCTGTGGGTGTCAAGCCCAGGCTCTTATACATTAGTGTCAGGGTCAGTTCACACCATTGATTTTGAATAAAGGAACTCAAGTATTTCCTACCACTCTTGAGCTACAGTAACACCAAACATGGACAGGATGGAGCGTTAAGCATTACATGAAATAACACATGGAAACATCCTGTCATTTTATGTTAATTCCCAGCCAATGGAGAAAGGCAAGTGGAGTTAGTTAAGAATGGGCAGAGCAGTAGGCTGTAGAGGAGAGAATACGGCAAAACAGAAGAATATCACATCAATTACCTTCAGGAGAGCAAACCACAGTAAGCCATCATAGATAAGCCTGATCTCCTCATACATTTTCACTGGCATTTTCAGAAAAGTGGCATTTTTAAGATACTTTGAGCAAATTAACTTTTAGAAAGATCATAAATGCTTATGAACAGCACTCTTCATAAAATATTCAAGGAGTTGTGCACATTGTTAGCACATAGCAGAGGTGTAACTAAGCTCACAGCAGATACTTACGTGTTTCTGTCTCTATTTTCACGTTTGTCAGATGCTTGGTTTAGGAGAAAACCTTCGCCTGTTTGGATTATTCATTGTTGTCTTGGTTGCCCTCGACTACGGTAAGCTGTCAGACAATGCAATAAAACTGCATCTTTGTAATATTCATATTATGGTCAAATTCTGACATTCATCTATGAACGCTGTATTTAAGAATGCTTTATGGCTCATTTGTGTTGTCAGAGATCTTTATGAAGAAGTATTTCCTTTCCCATTGAAAGCATCTGCTCGGCATCTCAGTGGGTAACTGCTTGCTCGCACCTTGAGGGCAGGAGTTTGAGTCCCACTCTGGCTCTCTTTATGTGGAGTTTTTTTCTCCGTGAATTGTGTCACCGTGTCACCTTGGGCTCCACACTAGCTTTGTGAGTGGGTAAGGGGGTAAAATTTGCAGAGATAAGGTATAATGTTCCTTGAGTATATGCCAGTAAAGTGCTGGGTCCTCTGAATCAGCCCAGGGAGTCATGTGCCTCCAATGCCCCTGCGTTCGGCTCCAGGAGAGCCTGTGCT
>JAODLC010000036.1:14912631-14926580 GCA_026781145.1 Hippopotamyrus pictus | reverse complement strand
ATCCCCTGGAGGAGTTCAGCTATAGCTCCACCTGCTGGCTCGGCTGTGAAGAAGGATTCATCATGAAGGGGGCAAACTTCACTCAATGCACCTCGCAGGGGGTGTGGAGCAGCGCCTCCCCAGTTTGTGAGGGTAATTACACAGACTTTGACAGTAGGGCTGGGTGATATGGCATAATATTTTATTATGGTAAATTTTTTCATATCAGTTAATATTGACAATTGCCATGATATAATTCATTATCTTGTTACTTCATGGCTCCATTGTTGCTTAAAATTTCATATAAATTGCCCTAAAACAGACTGAGGACATTTAAAAAGGCAAAAAAATTAAATGGACTGCAGACATCATTTTTTAACCAATACCGGACACAAATTGTTCTGTATTTCTTAGGACAAAGTGGAAACCTTAATTGCTGGTCTTTATGCCTGTAAGCACTGGCATTCTGCATGTTCTACTTAACAGCAAAGCTCCAAGTGATGAAAATCGTTTGCATTATTTCCAGTTTTAGTCGGCACAATTTTCAGCATGCACACACCACCAGTCAGTGTTGTGTTGGACTTCAAACAGCAAAAAGCACCAGTACCGCACTGACACTTTTTACCTCACTTACCCTCAGTATGTCCACTGAGTTTAAACTGTGCTATGGGTGCTGAGCTGTCACTTTCTACGCCAACATTTGAAGTTTGCATTGATGGAGTGCTCACCTCTCCCTTGATATTACCAATACAGTAACATGTGACAAACTCTGCTATCTCAATCAACCTTACTGTGCATTCGTTGGGCATAGGTTGTCTGTTCTTAAGAATGACCACATGATTTGCTGGAGTAGCGCTTATTTCCATTATGTGATAAGCTGATGTATCAAGTGAGACCTATGCTCTCAGCTCGACAGTGTCGCCCCTTGGAGGTTCCATCCCGTGGTCACATGACGTGCTCCCACCCTCATTCCCACTTCAGCTTTGGCTCCAGGTGTGAGCTGGGCTGTGAGGAGGGCTTCCTCCTCAGAGGATCTCACCTTCTGCGGTGCATCACATCTGGGCTTTGGAGCAACGTGACGCCCTCCTGTCATGGTGATCCAGAGCATGGCCTCCCTAACCCTAGTTCTATCTTATTAATACATCGCTTAACAAATATAGGTGCCATTGTAATATGTTATTGATAGATACCTAAAGCTGTTGTGTTTACCCCTCTTTAGCTGTGCAGTGTCAGCCCCTAGAAGCTTCACCACCACTCTCCATGAACTGCTCTCATCCACTGGGCATCTCCAGCTTCCAGTCTCTGTGTCACTTCCACTGTGGGGAAGGCTTCATGCTGAATGGGACTGAGTACATGTCCTGCACCTCCTGGGGCCTCTGGACGAATCCTTTACCTTCATGCAGAGGTACCTTTTCCACCCATAAAGGTTTATTGTTTTCTGGAGCAGCTAGTGGACAGTAGCTGACCGTCAAGCTCAAATGAAGCCAGCCTGTTTTGAGAACACTAAGCGAGTGGGGGTTGGGGGATCAACTTGGGGGAGACTAACCAGGGGTAAACCTGGGGGTGCCACTCGGAATTAATGTTAAGTAACTTTTCCAGTAGTATAGCACTTCTTACCTACCTACACGTGTGGCCAAAATTGTGGAAACATTTCCAGTTTTTTAGAAATTGCGGAACTTTGTTCAGCTATTGCTCCAGTTACGTATTTAATCATCCAATGTCTGATATTTGTTAACATTCTTTGATTGTTTATAAACATTGCCGGCAATATTTCTGTAGTAATTTTTAGAGTGTAATGCCAAAAATGCAAGGTGTTTCCACAACTTTGGACACTAGTGTAGGGCTTGAACCACAGAGTACAGTCAAATCCTGAGACTTTCATTAATAGGTATGCTGTTTGGCTTACAGTGGTGATATATTCATTTCATAAGGTGTAAATATCATTTGTCTAAAATGATTATATGATAAATGACATAGATAAGAACACATACGATACGTTGTCAAACACCGTATGAGATATTCACGCTTGTGATCGCTAGAGACTGGAAACGTGGTTGTGTGGAAGCTGCCATTGGCTGGCATCAGTAGAATGTATCATACAGCAAACCGCTATCCTACCTAGGATTTCCACTGCCTTGTACCCAGTCCTCCAAGCTCCAAACTCATCGCAACTTTGAACTGGACTAGCAGTCAAGAAAGACAATTAGATAGACGCTGTCATATCAAATCTGTCCTTATTCTTCCTGCATCAGGGTTTTGTTCTTTAACATGTGAATGATGAATACAGTGCTAAAGGATTTAACTGAGCCTGTGATCTTTACGTTTCAGTGACAGAGACGTCGCTCGGGGTCCGCATGCTAATGTATGCAGGGTTGGGGTCTGCCTCGTCGATTGGCCTGCTTCTCGTGGGCGGTCTGCTATTCTACGCTGCTACGCACCTTAAAGAAAAAGGTATCAAAAAATCAACGCATACATAAACATCACACATATGCACTAGGAATGTACTGTACTGGGGGGGTTGGCAGCAGGAACCTGAGCTTCAGATATGAGATGTAAGCACAATACTTAGGCAGGTGCTGTCTGTTTCTATGCTGCGCTACACTACATTAACGCTAAAGCATGATATTATTCATCTCCCTTTCTGTAGGTGGCGCAAAAAAATTGTAAGTCCATCTTTAATATGATAAAAATGCACTCGCTGAATAACAACCACTGGAATTATTAGTCAAAATATGACTGAAACTTAATTAGAAATTATTTTAATTTACTGTTCTGATTTCTAATACGTGTTTCCAAATGCAGTATCTTAACGTTTTCCTTTCCTTTTTTTCAGGGATGAGTCTCTGTGGGTAGATCAAGAAAACCCCACCTTCGAGAACTGTTAGAAAAATCAGATCAAATTCCATGCTGTTCAAGATTTTGTATTCTTTTGAGTTTACAGCACAGATTCAAACTGCTGTTCTGACTCTCTCCACTCATTCATTACACACATTAACTTTTTTTTTAGTTGTACAATACATTTAATGACATGTTAACTTTTCTGTTAGGTGTTCAATATACCCGTTAACTTTTAGGTTAGGCGTACAATATTGCATAAATAGGTCAATTTCTTTCATACAAATAGTTTTCAATCAAATTCATGTTAATATGTAAATCGAGCATTTATGCTTTGTATTGTATATCCGGAGACATTGTGCTTTATGATACAGTAATAGATAGATATAGTGAAACGTCACCCAAGCGATCTGACTGACTTTCGCTTGGAACAGGAGTCAAGTGCGGGCCTCCCCAGCGGTAGCCCACTGACAGCGCCGGACTGGAGAGCGAGTCCCGAGCATACTGTCCCCAAGCATGAGGCCTGCGAGTTCTGAGCATACTGTCCCCAAGCATGAGGCCTGCGAGTCCCGAGCATACTGTCCCCAAGCATGAGGCCTGCTCCCTACCTGCGCCGGACCTCAAGGCGGCCCGCGTCTTGGCAGCTGCCTCCGCCGTCTCCGGCCGCCGGGGGCCGGGTCAAGTGGTGACAGATGAGTGCGATGGAAAACCTGAGGGAGCGGGTGGCAAATGCCAGCCGTCTCGACGGGTCGCCCGTCACCTGTCACCTCCGCTAAGCTCCGCTACCTCGGCCACCGCCGCGTCGCCGGGGGCTGCCAAGACAGCGGCAGGGCGCGCGGCGGACGGCGTTTCGAAGGGTGACGTAAGGGGGAGGAATTAACGGAATCCTGGTGTAAAAACCTGTCTCTCACATCCCGTAAGCATGTGCCATTTTTTTAAATCAAAAATGTATTCCATAAATTTGTTCTCATGTCATATGTTGATTAAAAAAAGTGCGATTTTAACCATAAAAAGCTTGCTGTAATTTAACTTTAACGGAAAATTCTGAATTAAAGAACAATAATATCTTTCAGAGGGAGGACATACAAAAACGGACACAGAAGCAGAATGTCTATTATATATGAAAAACACTAACGTATGATGTACTTAAAACAACGCTCGGTTTATGGTATGACGTTAGTAACTTAAGCGCTAAATTCACTTTAAAGTGTATAAACAAAAAGACGTACTTAAGTCCTGAACGTATAAACAATTAATAAAAAAAAAAAACATAGAAATGCAGCAGAATACATATTCATTGATTTAGCCTTGCTCACACATGAAACGTTCTTAAGTATTTAGCTACTAATGTTTAATTATGAAAATATCCTGTTGGGACGTTTTTAGAAAATGAGCTCATCTGTTTCTGCTCTGAAGCAGCATGATGCCAATTATAACAGTTAAAAGACAGAGGGTTTGTGGCCCAAGGTTGGCACAGAAAGCGCAATAAATTACCGATCAACAGACGGGGTGCTCTTTGGTTATTTTCAGAATAATAATGATGTTATTGCTGCCCGCTGTGCCGGCGCACTATTGGTTTATTGCGATCCAGACTCCTTCCCTGTTTCCGCGCATTTTCCCTCGATGAAATCTCTAACGCCGGTCAGCTTTCCGGGGCAGGCAGTGCAAAACAGCGGCTGAAACAGCGGCTGTAGGGCGGCCGCCGAAAGAGTTTGAACGCGTGCCAGCCGGTGCCCGGCAGCCGCCCCTGCGCGTGTGATGGACGGAAACTCCGGGGAGAAAGATGTCCGTCTTCTACATTGACCTTGGAATATTTTTGTGTCGCATATATGCACATATATACCAGTGTGACATTCGATTAATGGCACTAGCATTTCAGTGAATTTGTTAAATCCATTGTGCATTTGAGTGTTTCGGGTTCATCCGACCGCTCAACGGCGACCTGGGCTTGAAACGCCCGCAAATGACAGACGATCAGATTGCTCCTGACTGACGAATCGCGGACTTTACCTTTAAAGGTCCGGTTGCATGCTGAGAAACGCGAGATGAAACGAAAAGTTCACAGCCAGGGCAGAGAGCGCCCGGTGGCTTATTGCGGACCCTCATATCTGCGTGTCATACCTGGCAGTTACTCTGCCATAGCTTCTAGTCCTGGTTTCTGAATCCCGGTATTACGAGTGCATTCCAGCGGAGAGATGCAGAGGCTAACCTGGGTGGTCTCTGCAAAGGGAAAAAAGGTAAAAAAAAAAAAAAATGCAGGTATGTCCTTTGATAGTAAGCCGCAGTCTTACCCATCATGATCACAGGAGGGATGTGATCATTACCCATCTCTTTTGACATCAAAGAAATGGTCAACTTTGACCCTTGAACCGAGGATGCCTCCCTGACTGCAGAAACTACTTTGATGATAGGAATTATGTTATATTATCCTAATTATACTTAAATATAATGTGAGTGTATTTGTGCTGAGATGGGCTGGCATCCCCAGTCTTGTGTCCTGTGCCCCCCCATGACTCACACAAGCAGTTATAAGGTGGATGAATGATGGACGGACATAATGCTTGAGTGTGTTTGTCCTGCGATCGACTGGCCACTTCAATCGGCGTTTACTGCCTTAGCCCTGGGGCTCTGGGCCACCGCCAGCCCTGTACTGAGTAAGCAGGTATCCAAGATGGGTGGAAAATTATGACAATAACACATTTCTTGAGCCAGATTTCCATTAGATATATTTTATTGAAACGTGAGCTGAACATATGCAACAAACGTTTCGACATTCTACTAGTGATCATAAAAAAAAAGAATATTTTCAATGACACTGGAAGGTGACAGTGTGAGTCAGTAAGAGTCGCCTGCTCTGGGCCAACGTGGGGGAGTCGCAAGAGGAGCAAAATGCTCAGATTGGGCTCCTGACCTTGGACCGAACCCGTGCTGGTATCTCCATTTTCTGCGCTCCGTCACGTGTGGCTAACCTGCACATTACCAGCCTGGTGTTAGATTACCTGCACTAAGAGCCCCGCCCCCCACCCTCCAGGGCCGGCCGCTGCCCCTCCAACTGTGACCGGCACCACGCTCTCCCTGCTCTCAGGTGACTCTGTGGGATGCTACCTGACTCTCTACATGCCGGGGGGGATTCCAAAGGGCACACGGTCCAGCTCCTCAGCTTTTCTGCGGCTTTCCAGCCCAGTCGAGACTGACGCTCATTAAATCCCCGATTCCACCCGCCCGCAGAATGCTGGGGGTTTGGGGGTGTGATGGGTTTGATCTCCCAAAATAAACAATATATTTTCAACCCAAGCCATTTTTACGACTCCTGACGTTCAAACATTCTGATGGCATCTGAAAAAAAAAATGAAAACAGCTAAATTTATCTGATCCGTCGCTTGACACCCATCCTGATCACTGGTCAAAAAGTTTTACAACCAGTACCCCCCCCCCCCCCTTACCCATATTTACAAGTTTTACTGGTCCACGGTCATCAAAACACTGGGAGGGATGACCCTAAACTACCAGTACTACCTGTGATTTAATGATCCAACTGCCCCAAACCTGCCTACAGCTAATATTGTACAATGTTTATAAATACAGAAGAGTTATTTACAGCATATGCCGTGTTTCCCTCCAGCGCTGGGTGAAGCGTTTCTAAATCGCTTACTGCGGGCTTCAAAAAAACGTCTGTCGTGGAAACAGTGCGAGATCCTTTCAGTCTGGTTTTATGGGTTTTCGCGTAGGTTGACCCTCCCCGGTGGTCGCCGTCCGCGAGCCCCCGATGAGTCTTTTCTGTTCCGTACAACAGAGGAAAATGTTTTTCAGCCTGATACCTCCGAAGCTTGGCCTGAGAGAGGTGCACTCTCTTCCCCCGTGGGACACTGGCCACCTGCCCCGGGGCACTCAGGAGGCAAAGTAGGAGTCCTGCATGGAGCAGAGGCGGTCGATGGGGTTGAGAAGGGAGGGGTCGTGGGGAGACAGGCAGTCGCCAAAGTGACAGAGGGAGTCAGCATCCAAGCAGTGGTATTCACTTCCTGTGGGGGGGGGAATTGGCGAGGTCACCGAGGGTCCAATCAGAGGCCATAACGCATCAAGCTGTGTATAACAAGTATTGTAAGACACTGTCAACTGTACACAAACACCCAGCGTAATGCAGGGTTCTTAAAGAAAATGTAAATGAATATGACCTACAAGCAGTGACAGGAAGTCACTAAAATAAGCGTTTGGGATACAGGCAGGTTACAAAAGAGAACCGCCTCCTAAGTTTGACTTTAAGTCAAATTTGTAGGTAAGTCAAATAAATAAGAATACAGTATTTTTATGTAACAGGCTTTATGGCAGTCTGTTTGTATGTATGTACAAGTTGTTCATAACCCGGTGACTGCCTGTACTCTAAATTAAAACCTATATTGAAACTCTCAAAAATAAAATCACCTTGCGGTAAATTTTATAACTGGTTTGGGTTATGAAAAAAACATTAGGTCTACTTTTTAACTATTATAAATAAAATAGTTACTAATAATTTGATAATATGTAAGTAAATAAAAAGATTCCCTCATAATCAGATTCATCCACTGGTTTATATTTTAAGTGATTTAGAAGCTGTTTTGTAAATATGATAATATAATACATTTGTAAATATGTATGTTAATGAATATTTCTATCTATTAATATATTATCAAATGATTAGTAACAGTTCATTAATAGTTTAGGAGCAGACCCAAAGTGAAGTGTTACCAAACAGGCATAATATTTTATGTTTGTCAACTGTTTATCAGAATTTAATACCTGCATTTTTATATGTAAAATGTAAAAAGTTACACGTTAAACATGCATAAAAATACTCAGTGTTTAGTAAGACTGGGGATGAGAGATAAAGCTAGTGAATGTGACGTAAGACACGGTGAGGGTGACGTAAGACACGGTGAGTGTGACGTAAGACACGGTGAGGGTGACGTAAGACACGGTGAATGTGACGTAAGACACGGTGAGGGTGACGTAAGACACGGTGATGGTGACGTAAGACACGGTGAACGTGACGTAAGACACGGTGAACGTGACGTAAGACACGGTGATGGTGACGTAAGACACGGTGAACGTGACGTAAGACACGGTGAATGTGATGTAAGACACGGTGAACGTGACGTAAGACATGGTGAATGTGACGTAAGACACGGTGAGGGTGACGTAAGACACGGTGAGGGTGGCTAATTACCAAAGGGGTGCATGTGGTCCCCAGGCATCTGGGGGGGGGTGAGGCCTTGTCGAAAGGGGTCCGCTTTATAGGCCTGCTGCTCCAGGGCAATGATCTGCTGCTGCTGCAGGCTGGAGTACGAGGTCAGGCTGTCCATGCTGGGGTTCAGGCTTCCACAGGGGGGCGCTAGAGAAGACACACATGTGTCAGCCAGAGTGCAGCTGCTGCACTGAAAAGGGAATTCAGAAAGGCCTTGGGGGGTGGGGTGGTGTCCATCAACCCACAGGAGGACCATTACCATCGAAACTTATATATGAACAATATAAGACAAAACCCTGCCCTCTAACCCTAAAAGTATAAAAACACTAAAATTAAACTTCATTTGCAATGTTGGGAAAAAAACTCAATTTTTATACTTAAATAAAAGTACAGGTACCACACCAAAATTCCACTCAAGTAAAAGTTAAATATTACTCAAGTAAAACGTACTTTAAGCAAACCTGAGCACAACCCTTGGCCAATATCTCTAAAATGGTAATAAATTAGGAATCTTGTGCAATTAACATTTTTATTCATTCATAGCCAAAGCCCAAGAATGAAACCAACTAATTTGAAAAATTGCAAAATATTTGACTAAACAATAAAGGTCCATTTTTAAGAATAACCAATAAAAGTCAGTATACCCTAAATCAATGACATTCCATTCTCTTATTTTAAAAAAATATTTGTATGTCTGCCTTTATTTTTGCTGACTGATTTGATGCTTCTGGACACTGATGATGCTGGTCCTACACAAATCTATGGAGAAACTGCCATTTATTACAGATCATTCTTCTCAGTTGTTCTTTGCTGGAGGGGATTTCTTGCCCTATCTTCCACTTTTTGTTCTGCTGGATTCAAGTCAGGAGACGTACTTGGCCAGTTCAAAGTATCCACTCGTTTGTTCTTTTTTTTTAAAGAAAACTCTTGTGTGATTTTTGCAGTGTGTTTTGGGTCTTTGTCATGTTGAAAAGTTCCTCTTCTGCCGAGCTTCTGGAATCCCGGAATCACCTTTTCATTCAATATTTTCATATACAAACATGCATTCAGGGTGACATTTATAAATGTCATCTCTCCAACCCCTTTTGCACTCATGCAGCCCCATACCAGAACAGTCCCACCTCCATGTTTCACTGTCAGTACAATGCACTCACTGTCATAATCCTGGCCACGTCCAAACATGCTGGACTCTGTCTGATCCAAATTAATTTATTACGGCTTCATCTGGTTTCATTTGGTTGCCTTAGACACAACCATTGTGAAAATTGTGACAGTTAAGGTTTTTGCAGGTTATTTTATAACCTTGTTCATGGAAATATTGTTAACTGGAAATCACAAGTGTATTGACTTTTGTTGCAGTGCTCAAAGGTGTACTCAGTTTTGTTGCATTGGATTTGTATTTTGAGGTCCTTATCTTCAATGTAGTTTATCTACCCTACTTTATCTACACATGAAATATCCTACACTTTAACTTAAAAATGATACAGTTATTGAAAGATGGTACAGTTTGTAATCATTTACCATTTTAGAGATATTGGTCTGGGGTGTACTAGTGTTGTATAGTGTATAATTTGGCTTCCAGTTCAGCTTTCCAGCCTAGGTCTCCAACACAGCTTAAAGAAGCACAATATAATTATCTTTTAAACTCCCTGAATGGCATGCAAAGGTAGGTAAACATCAGTCATGAAGGTGGTACGCGGTGATATGGTACATGGTGTAAAATGTTTGTGAACCACTGCTTTAGAAAGCTCACAAGATTGTTTAAAATCACGATTAAATTGACCATTGTGAGTAAGTTTTAACGCCGGCTACTTAACGGATTATCCATATATAGTTTTTCATATTTTCCTTCATATTTTTATTCCTGCTAAAAACAATTTAAAAGTGTGTGTTATTTTTTAGACATGACCCAGCCCTGTACGATTGTCCCAGTCACAGTGTACCAGGAAGTAGCTATAGTGAACCCAATATTCAGCCTAGCAACTGCAAAGCTTCCCCAGTTTTTCATTATGGAAAATATCTACAATGCATATATGGGTGTGAGTGTGCGCGCGCGCACACGGGCGTTCGTGCATGTTGTACACCACTAGATGGTGCTCTCTGTACAAAAAAGGGCTCAAAGCATGAACTAAAGTAAACCAAGAGCACCATTTAGTGGGGTCTGAAAATACAGCAAATGGTTCATGAAGCGTCATTTTGGCCATCACTATTCCTTACTCTCGGCAATCGACAAGTTAGCAAATTTGGTACGTTCGCACGTTTGATTAATGCGTTTACAGACACTACTCGTGAAACTCATACGAGATGTTTATGATGTAAACTATGATTGTATTATTTCTTTTATTATCTATAATTAATATAATTACATTATTGGCCATTGGTATCACTATTTCTATTATTTAATTCATTTTGTCGGGTGTAAAGGCTAATTTAAACTTCTGCATCGAATCGACTCCGTAAGTATGGCATAACGCCATAGCAAGGATGACGGCACAAATTTCACTTACCTCCATTATGTTTATTCATACCTTACAAGACTAAAAACAATAAAAAGTAGTATAGACACTGACTAGAAGGAAAAAGGCATGAAAAGTTTCAAATCTATTAAATGATTTGTTAAATGTTTGTTTTTTCCGTTTCAATTCCACGAATTAATAATCTCAGAAGGTGGGGAGACAATAAACACAACACCATTTTGGCAGTGTAATTATGTATCGGTTGAGCGACACACGCTCATAGTGAAGCCTCTGGCTGCGACAAGCGGGAAGGCGGACTCAGACATCCAAACCGGCCCTTCGTATCGGGAAAAGCCACACCTATGTCCAACACATCTTCAAGTGGAAGCAGACGTGTGAGCCGAAGAGACCTCGCCGAACTATTAGTCTGAAAACCCGCGCACATAAAAACCACGTGAGTGTGTGACACAATCGCGCAGACCGGCATCCGCTAGCGGAAAACCATTCTCTCGAGGGCCGGTTTCTGACCGCTCTGCGCGTACAAATATAGCTAGTAACCAATAACTGTTACTGGTTTCTATATTTACTATACTGCCCTTTTCATCGTCATTTTTCATGCATTTTTTTCATCGTGTTTTTGTCACGTATTGAAAAGGAAGAAGTTTACTGTCACTCATGGTATGTAAGTACATTCCATGGTTCGAATTACACCATTTACGGGTAACCATAATTAACCGAACAATTTACAAGAAATTTGGCATTTTTGCGCCGCAAAGTATAGAAGGCTATGTTGGATATGGACTGGGGTAGATATCCAACCGCACCTTAACGCAGGCCTCGTTTCCACCATCGCGGCTCCAGCACGTCCCTTGAATCCTGCATAATGGTAATATACTTGTATACACTTAAATATTTATGTGTACTATTGTGTGATATAATGCATATATATAATCCTTATATAATTCGGCTAAATGAATTATTCTAATGCGTTTTGAATTGTAATATTTACTTCCAGATGTTTCCCTATAATAAATGTCAAAAGTTTGGCTTTGTTACCTGTTCAGCTCCCTAAAATTTGCCGTTTTACGTTTGGCCATGTGGAGGAACTTTACATAACACAGCCCTCCCGAGCATGGATTGAAAAATGTCCGTGGAAAGTGCACTAAAGGGTTATTTACCGATATTTTGGTGTTTTTTATTGCTCAAATCGCGTATCACTTACACCCTGCAATTAAGTTGGTGGGAGAATTACACTTAAGTACGTGCTTTTTTGACTTAGGTGCATGGCAGAATCGACCCCTAAGTTTATTATTATAAAGCTAAATGCAGTGTTTCTTGTAAGGATAGACTTGCTGGTCAAATGGTTAAATGGTTAATTAACATTAGTAGATACTTTCCAAAAAAAAAAGTGATCTTTGTTGCTTGGCCAACTTTTACCAGTGGATTGTAGTTTGTTTATTTTGAAAAATGACTAGCAACTCCACCCAATTATATAGCAACTGTGTGAAAAAATCCTGGTGACGCCCATACTTAGTGAAGATTTTAAAAACAGCCAAAAAGAGTATTCAGGTTTTACTACAAAAATCAAATAAGTACATAAAAGATACTGCAGATGAATGACAGGTAAATAAGTTTCCTTGAAGGAGTAATTTAAGAGTCTGATTCTAGTTTGACTATGACAGTTCGACGTGGTACTGTCTCAATCAGATATAACTATATACATGTTCTTATACAGAACACAAAAAGTGAAATCCACTTGGCCATTGTTACATGTTCTGTCTGGACAGTGGCCTCGTGTCTGGACAGTGGCCTCATGTAGACGATACCTGGCTGTCTTTGGGGGTTGTGCTGATCTTGAGGCTGTTGCTGCTGTTGTTGCTGCTGCTGTCTCCTTGCCAGCTTCTTCATCTGAAACAGCCAAACAAACGGAATGGTCCAGAAAAAAATGGCACAGATTCCTAGCCAGTTACACAGGGAAATAAACATACTACTATCAATCCAGTGTTAATTTTGAATGCCTCTCTTTTAATTTATCTTGGGCTTGAAGAACATTTGAAAGCAATGCCATTAAAACTGTTATTTATACATTTAGATAGGGCTGGGCGATAGACACGATATATCAACTTGTCATATGAAATTGAAATGAAAAGAAAATCAGAAATAAACCCTTGAGAAGGAACATTGCTTGATAGCATGCATCAGCCAATCACATCACAGAAACAAATGGAATTCCAACCAATCAAATGGTAGTCATAAGAACAGACAACCTATGCCTAACAAATGCATAGCAAGGCCTTTTTTATGTTCTGAGTCTAAGAGGGATTCTAAGGAAATTTTAAGCAAAAATTGAGCCTTGAAGTAAATGACTTGAATTAAATTTTGATAATTATCGATATTAACTGATATTTTAAAAAATCATGATAAAATATTTTGCCATATCGCCCAACCTTACATTTAAATGGAAAAAAAATGATGGTAACACTGCTTGAAGCTGTCGTCTATAATGCTTACCTGAATAATGCATTATAATGGTCAGTATAAGAATTAATAAAACATTACAGCATCTTCTACTGACAGCCATAAGGCATTATAGTGTTGATTATAATACTTCATAAGCTCCAATGAAGCTCTTATATGTAATGCACTATAGATACCTTCATAATGCATTTTAAAGGTCGGTATAAGAATTAAGGATGCTTTGCACCGCATTATGAAGGCATCTATAGTGTATTATTGATGAGAATAATGCATAATAAACATGGCTAAAATGTATGCCTTTTTATAAATATTTATAGATGTATAAATATATAATGCTTTATGAATGCATTATAATGTGTTGTGAATGCGTTCATAGATTCTTATTAGACATGGCATTCATAGAAAGTGTTAAAAAAAATCATAATTGTAGTTTAATCTTATAATGTGATAGAAAGCACTGGTAAGATCTGCAGTGGCTGCCGTCACAGTAGCACCAATAAAATAGTCCCTGTGTTTTGTTGTTGTTGTTTTTTTGGAATGAAGGTAATAGGATAAGCTGGTACCTTAGCTCTTTGGTTCTGGAACCAGACCTGCACGACTCGCACACTCAGCCCCGTCTCTGCTGCCAAGGTCTCCCGCACCTTCGCGATCAGAGAGACACCGTGACTGTCAGCGCCTGCGTGCGGCCTGCGCCCAGCCATCTGCCTTCACATGATTCAACTTGGCAAATGGTGGCGTACCGTTGTGTGGCGTACTGTTGTGTGGTGTTTCGTTGTGTGGCGTTTCGTTGTGTAGCGTACCGTTGTGTGGCGTACCGTTGTGTGGCGTACCGTTGTGTGGTGTTTCGTTGTGTGGCGTTTCGTTGTGTAGCGTACCGTTGTGTGGCGTACCGTTGTGTGGCGTACCGTTGTGTGGTGTTTCGTTGTGTGGCGTTTCGTTGTGTAGCGTACCGTTGTGTGGCGTACCGTTGTGTGGCGTACCGT
>JAODLC010000036.1:14876533-14891728 GCA_026781145.1 Hippopotamyrus pictus | reverse complement strand
GTGCGAGTCGGTGCACGAGAGAGCAGTACCTCAGTCATGACTGAAATGCATCATCTCCTGGTGTGCGAGTCGGTGCACGAGAGAGCAGTACCTCAGTCATGACTGAAATGCATCATCTCCTGGTGTGCGAGTCGGTGCATGAGAGAGCAGTACCTCAGTCATGACTGAAATGCATCATCTCCTGGTGTACTATACATATGCAGTGACTTCCCATATTCAGCAAATTGGATTTTAGAAATGCTACAATCTCACAATGTAAAACTGGACTCATTAGCTGACTATATGATGAGCTGTTGGGTTTGTGTTTTTAACAAACATGAGTAGCTAAGGTACAATGCTGAAACACTTCAACTATAATTTAATAACAAATATTATTTATATCAGATGACTTATTGGTGGCATTTAGCTTACTCCTAAACACTATTTAGCCTAAATAATAGGTAATTTTTTGACATATTGGAACACAAGTGTTTCAGATCTGTTTTACGCAAACAGGAAGTACCACTGAATAAGTTGGTGAATGAATCAGAACAAACATTTTAGGTGAACTGAATCAATCTGTGTCCCAAAAAAAGAGAAATTTCACCCATCACTAGCAGCCACATAGGTCGGTTTGGGGTAGTGGGCTGTTTGCATTCTGCATATATTCAGTATTGGGATGTTACAGAGGGGGACTGACTCCCTACACATATGCACACAGCCTGTGACGTAGCCCCTCAATAGCACTGCCTTCCATCAACAGTGAAATCACAACTATCCAGCAGGATCTCCAGCCATCTTTCAACTGCTTATTCTAGTCAGGGCCACCTGGAGCCTATTCCTGTTCATCACAAAACAGATACACAGCGGGTATTTAAATACACCGATTAACCTAACTGCATGTCTCAGGACTGCACAGCACAGGAAGAATATACAAAGTCCACATCTGAAATTCAATCCCCCAACCCTACAGTCGTGAGACACCAGCACTACCCACCTTTATCCAACTATTAAAGAAACTGGGGGGGAGGGGGGTGATTAAGTTATACACCCTCCATTTACGGCCACTACCCATTTTAAACTTTTCACATAGCAGTCTGTCCTTCAAGACACAATAAGCTGCCACAATCCAAATTTTTCTTGTGTATGAGATCGTCTGAGTGATGGCACTGAGTGGTATACATCTGTTATCTTACACGTCAAACTCAGATACGATAGTACACAGAAACAGTCCCCTTGATGACTTCCTCAATGGCTGGCCTTAAATATTTTATGCCTATAAAATAAAATTCCACCCTACAAATAATGTCATTTTCTTCTTTAGATGCCTACATTTTTGTTTCAGTTTTTTTTGTATTAATTATTTAAGTATTAATATACTTAAACGATTGAGATGGAAATCAGCAGGTTGGGTCAAGTCAACCACCTTGGCATTTATATATTAAGAACCCAGAATTCCCCCCAAGGTGCCCTGAAAAGGTTTCACATTTCAGCGCGGACGGACTGCGCGCATGATCAGCAGACCGGGACCTCACCGGGACGCAAACTAGCCGACTGCGGACCGGGACCGGACCGGGATGCAAACTAGCCGACTGCGGACCGGCGCGCAAACTAGCCGACTGCCCGTTGTCGCAAAAACGCCATCTACGATAGTGTTTGCTAACTTTATTCGTAAATAATCACTGCTCAGACGTCATACTCACTTTATTGCCAAGGAAAAACCCCGAAATGCTGTATCAAACAACCCAATACCGATAGTATTGGGAACGGAGTCAAGAGGCTCTCGTTTCAGCTTTTGGCGCGGCGGGATATAAATATTAGGATTAGTAATAATTACCAACAGCGTATAGACAGAATAACGTTCATACTAACGCTCTGTATCAGACTATTTTGTCAAACCTGACGGAATCCCGTATCAGCGCAAACCAAGCGACTTTTGACCGGAGAAGTCGTATCTCAAAGGTCAGCACTACCATCGTAATTATCAGGTTAAAAACATACCACATCTGGTCTCTGAACAATCCCTGGAGTTTACCTTACAATAATCATCATTATGTCTCTGCTTTTAGAAATGTAAATGTACTTCGCCGCAACATACTCCAGTGCAGATTCTGAATGAGAGGAATTCCTAATATGTCTGAGAATTTTAAAAAATAGCCCAAAACAGTAACCTTCTAAAAAAATATTTAAGCTGTTTTGCCCTGAAAACAGGGAAAAGTGACACTTTCAGCTGCTAATTTTGCGTTGCTTGGTTTACTTAATTATGATTGTCATTATCACAAATGCTACACCAAATGAAAAGGACCGAGCGCATGTTTGAGAAATCATTTCTAGGTCCTGAGCACGGTGAGATGAGCAGTCACATTCATTTATTCCCATATATACGCTGCAGACACCCACGTTACCTTCAGAATAATACAGAAAGAGACAAACAAGGATAACTTGAAATAAGAACAGAAATTGTAGTTGTGTACACTTCTCTTCTACAACTCATCCCCACACAGCACTAGTTGTATGGCCTTCCCTCCCCCCACCCCAACACATTGCCCCCCAAGCTTTCTTAAATGTAATCATTTCTTTCCTAAATGAGGCTGATGTCTGATCTGTCGTGCTGCTAAATCCTCTTACACCCGGTAAGTATATCCAACCTGTTTATCTGAAGGCTGGCCAGCTGTCCTTAGTGGGGGGGCTGGGGACCTTGTCCATGTCAAGCTGAGATGCCCCCCCCACAAGGCCCAGCACCCAAGACATTAAACCACACGTGCTTCTAATCCTTTAAGTGTGGGCAGTGCTGCTGTACAATACAATACTTCTTGTCACATCTTTTTTGACTTAACGTTGCTTTATAGCATACAGAGTAACCCCCCTCCCAACTGCCACAGCCATATATACATAAAACATGTTTGACAAAAATTAGACACGCGAGAGAGATTCTGGATGAAAAGTACATACTTCATACTTCATCTTACTTCAACTGAGAATGAGAATAAATCTGCAGCAACTTTCACAAACATTCAGCAGTTAATACAGTTTTCACAATTCTGGACATGTAGAAGTCATCCTTTTTTTTCTCCAGTTGGAATGCAATGGTGTGGCCAGGCAGCAAATCATACGTGACAGTGACTTATGAGAGTTTAAAGAGAGTTTTAAGGATGACAAGAGAGTAAAACGAATTCTTTTTTGGCCATGTTACGAAGGTTTTTGCTCCAGCCTCATTCCTCTTGAACACTTTATCAGATTCTTCTTAATTCAGACTTTTCCCCCTATTTTTAAATGACAGAGTACATTTCCATCTATCTCCAAATTAACTTTGTACGCATCTCTCTTAACTGTAATAATGTGGAGAAAGTGTTTTAGTTTAAACATTGCACATAATTATCTGAATGGGTTAATAATTATCCGAAACACAGTATGCAGTTATAACTGTTTTTTTTCCAACCACCCATCTTCATTACTGCTTACTCATTGCAGTCACCGGTGAGCTTGCAACAAATCCCAGGAAGCACAGAGAACAAGGCTGCGGAACACCTCAAATGAGATGTCTGTCCATAGCAGGCCACGCATTCAGAAACACAATCACACACTGTGGGCAATTTAGAGAGAGAAACTCATCCAACCGCAAGTCTTTGGACAACAGGAAGAAGCGTGTGTAACTCCAAATAGAACTCCAGACACACAAAGTCAGAGGAGGAAGCAAACCCCAATCCTGGAGATGTGAGCTCGCAGTGCTACCCACTGAACCACCATAGCATCTTCCCTTCCCGTCTACTTACACACACTAAAAAATCTGCTCACATTACT
This sequence comes from Hippopotamyrus pictus, assembly GCA_026781145.1. NCBI lineage: Eukaryota > Metazoa > Chordata > Actinopteri > Osteoglossiformes > Mormyridae > Hippopotamyrus > Hippopotamyrus pictus. The sequence goes on along the minus strand of JAODLC010000036.1, from coordinate 14,887,948 downwards.
CCTGTTCTCCATGATTGGTTGCCAGTCTCTTGAAGAATCAAATATAAAATGATCCTCATCACCTCCAAAGCCCTTCATGGTGTAGCCCCTCATTATCTGTCTGAGCTACTCCTTCCATACACTCCTGCCCGTGCATTAAGATCAGCCGATGCAGACTTACTCGCTGTACCTAAGCACAGATTATCAACTATGGGTGGCAGAGCATTTAGTGTAACAGCCCCTAAACTTTGGAATGCTCTTCCTCTTAGTCTCCGTAAGGAAAAATCTGTTATCCATTTTAAGCTCCAGTTAAAAACACATCTATTCAATGAATATTATTCGTTTTGTATGTAACTTGACTCCCTTGTTAAATGTGTTTTTGTAAAGCGTCCTTGAGTGTATGAAAGGCGCTATATAACATTATTATTATTATTATTATTATTAAATACTTAGAAAAACTGTTATAAACAAGCATATATGTGGAAAGTACCTAATATAAGTACAGTTACAAGAAGCCTCTGTCACCCCTTTTTACTAAGTTCTATTTTGTAGACCTTATGAGCTATATGCTGAAACATATGGTCTGGGAATGGGAGGAATAGCTAAGCTCAAAATAGCATCTTGCAGATGACCGGCGATGATCTACAATCATGCTCATGTCAGAAGCAGTGTGTTGTGCACGAAAGACACCACCAAGTTTGCCGAAGACAGAGGGATTTATGTTTAATTAGGTGACCACAATGGCTTAGATGCATCTGCGTGGTCAACCAATCCGCAATATGTGCAAAAATGCGCATAATTTACTATGAAAAGCTTGGGAATTCTTTGAAAGCCCAGTGAGCGTGATTCGTGTGTTTTGGAGGTGAAAAGTTGGCAGATCGGAAGGCAGGACATGGAATGAATTACATAACAGAAAGGTAGTCCTGACAGTTTAAGTAGTCTGATTAATGTTTAACAAAGGAGGCGCAAGCTAATTGACTGATGCTCGTGAATAAAGGCAGATTTCTTCATATGAATGGGGCAGGCGAGCTACCCCTTTGAAGGGCTAATTTCAAAAGCTGAAAACTACAGTCCAGCAGCAAATACAGAGCTTCTCTTTTAATGATAGTTAAATTGGCAAAAAAAAAGCCTACACCAAATCACAAATGGGACAATGCGGTGGCCAGGGCCAGTCCCACGAAGGGTAAGGCAGGGATTACCATGCCTCAGAGAAGCTACTAAACAAACCTTTTTCTGTACAGTTGAAGGGGTAGCTGAATGATTTTGTGTAGCTGCTTTGAAGCTGATGTACATTTTATGTACATTTATGCCCCAAAAGGCAAATACCTGAATGCAAAATATAACTGTACAAATCAGTACCCTCTGAAGCCCCAAGATGATCAAAAGTATTTGTGTGCAGACTGAAAAGCATGTTTTGGAAATGTAAACCTTGAATGATATATTGGTTAATATATTGGTATTGGCTTATATTTGATAAAAATCAAGACATCCGGATCAGTCTGATGTGTCAGTTTTGGCCAATATTTCCGGCTGATATTTAGACATTATCAATATTCAAATTTAGTAGCACCACAGCTAAAGATATTACTAAAATAATGCAGATGATTGTGTTGAACGATCAGCCATTTTCCATAGTGGAGGATGGTGGATTTAGTTAGCTCATTCACCGGTTAAAAGAGGCGTCAAAGCTCCGGCCACAGTATGGTTTTATATGGCCTGTAACATGTTTTTAATTCATTATTAAATTATTCTTTCATTTTACACAGAGGATAAAAGATTACGTAACATCATTCCGCTAATTGGCGCTGGCAAGTTTCATTGACTGTTTGCTGTATCGGTTACTGGTGGCAGTCAAAATGTTCACATCTGTGTACCACTAGTAAATCTGTCTAAAGGGGTGTTTGTCTCCACCTTTCATAAAGACAGTTCTGTACCAGATTACTGTCAAATGGATCACAAAAAGTGGGAAGGACTCAGGGAGGGCTGGATCCTGTCGGGTCCTTTTTGACAGATGCCCGCTATAATGCCAAGTTCATTTGATTGGACAGGGCAAAGAGGTACTGTTAACTAGCAGCACGTGGTCATCTAGAAGATATCTGACCAGTTTAAGCGTACCCAGGTGTTACTTGACGCCAGGGGTCACGGAAGCCAGGGTTGCGAGCAATCCGGGAACACGAGCCCCCATAAGAATCTGCCTGCAGCATGCCCGTCATGCGGGCCTTGGCGCTGAAAGCCGACGGACAAGCACGGTGCGCGCCAACTGTGGGGCCAGGTGGTGAGTGGCGTCAAAGTTTCAACGATGACAGAGGACGTTTGCACTCTGCCAGGTGGCAGAAGCCCCCAAGGGATGAAAACAGAACAGACCACCACTGCCTTGCAAAGTCACATAGCGGTGAGTGATCAGGCCTCACATGCTGACCAGTCAAACTCAAAGAGAGTTAGCTCTGCATCAGTCTAACATACAGACTGCAAAATATAACGAAAACCTAATGATAAATGAGGTCGTCTTATAATTTAGACTGAACACCAAGATTAACTGGCCAATTTACATGACAAAAGAACATCTTTTTGCAGTGTCTGTGACTTTGTCACCAAGGAGACCAGACTTGATGGCCCAGCGCGGGCAAAGGTGAGCCCAGTGCAGAGCAGCCAGATGGATGAACGCTATGGGACAGGCCGTTCGCACCAGTGGCATAAGACAGGCATCGGCCCTTGGTCTAGGGAAGATGGGACACCTAGTGCCAGGGTGGGTTTACTGGTGGAAGGGTGTGCTTCAAAGATCCTCATCTCAAAAGGGTCACACTGCAACCTGTGTGATATTTAGAACCTGAAACAGGGTAACTGGCACACCCGCCAAACTAATGCACACTAGCAGCACGGTGAGAAAACGAACAGGACAGCTAAGGCATGAGAATCATTCACTTTCTGTAAAATCGGAGGGCAGATCCAGCCTTTTTATATCACTCATAAGTTAAAATTCCATGTACATGTTGAATGATGACAAGGACCAGTCGCGTTCAGGAAAACACCCAAACAGCCCCACACAAATGGAAGCCACCTCCCCAAATAATAGAAATTCTTTTCCACATCCCTGGAAAATCTCAGTTTTATTTTCAGCCATGAATGGATTATTCAGCAATAGTTACGCATTAGGCAGTACTTTTCTGGTAGTTATCTCCAATAGTCATACACAGTGACTAACATAAAGAGGTATGCAACCTTTCTTTAGAAACAATGATTTACTGACCATTGAAAAAGGAAGAAACCAATATGCAGGTCTTTCCCTGTGATGAACTAGCATCCCATTTAGCGTGACTTCAGACTGTCCACCACCTGGTAGCGGAACACATTACATATATTGAATACTGGAAGAAATTATATATATTGAACATATTTATACAAAAGTCATAAAAGTTACATACAGTACTATGCAAAAGTCTTAGGCAGTCAAAGAAAATAATGTTTAAATGATCTTTTTGTTGGTGTAAAACTATTGGTGCTCTTCTACTGTCACCAATAACCGAGCCATACCTCAGCTATACTGTGCACTGATGGTTTTTCATTGTAAATTATCTAAGCCATACCTGCTTAGTCATTTCAAAACCTCTCCTAAAATCACTGCAGTATTTGCAATTAACCATCTAATATACCCAGGTATTTTTTGACTCAACCACTACCCTACCTTGTTTGGCTAATCAATACCTCAGTTTGAGTTATTTAACTAATGAATTGATTGAGTTGGTAGTAAAATTTAATGAACACATGGAATGGCTGGGGTACCCCTGAGGAGAGGTTAGAGAACCAAAGCCGTGTTCATTTAGTCATTCAGATCCAGACATCAGTAACTTTTTGGAGACCAGAAGAAATTCTTGTTCGTTTTTCTCGTGCTATTAATAATTTGCAAATATAGACTAACTACCTGGAAAAATATCCTTAAATATTTTCTTTGACTGCCTAAGACTTTGGCACAGTACTGTATACAAAAGGTGGCCATAAAGATGACGTAATGATAGGATTTGTAGATTCACTTTGCACTGTGTTTACTGTCGACACCAGTAAATCAATATACATTCAGGAGCCACATAATTACGTTTTGGTCAACGACACACTGCATATACAATGGTGATCTCGTAAGATTATACTGTAATGGAACTGAAAATTTCCTATCACCTACTGATGTGTCTAATGTGTTTGTGGTGATGCTGGTGTAACCAAACTACTGCACTGCCAGTATAAAGTACAGCACACACCATTACGTGCATAATATATGATAATGATAATAACTGTGTAACTGGTTTATGTATTTACTGTACTTTTATCATTATTTTAGTGTACTCTATACTTAAAAAAAGTTTACTGTAGCCTAACTGTATACCTATACCATATAGGTTTGTGTAAGTACACTCAATGATGTTCATATGATGACGAAATTTCCTAATGAAGCATTTCTCAAAAGGCGTCCCCATCGTTAAGCGACACATGACTGCAATTTATTTTCTGTGTCTGTGTTTATTGTTTCTGCTGGTAATATAATTTAAGTGACCAGATGCACCCTGAGTACATTTTTATTTGCACTGGTTGTGAGCCACTACTTAAACTGACCACAGCCTGTATCAGCCAACCGGCTGTCAATAGTCAGGGAAGCATCCGTGTGCCTGCACATTACTGGAAAGTCCTGTGCCTCCGGCCAATCAGGCTCCATGGCCTTCACCACTGGGCATAGCAGTGAGGAGGGGCGTTTGACAGTGGGGCTGCATGATGCTGGGGTGGAGTCTGTGCCACTTACTGGATTACTGCGATTATCCTCAGATCAGTCTAGGGGGAGCAGTTTATTGCAAGCAGAGCAGCTTAATATCCCACAGGCCACAGGTGTCAGTAAAATGAGTCAGAAGCACCTGTTGCTTTTTTAGTTTTTATTCTTAAATAGCAGGTTTCTCTATAATCTTCCAATCTTTTTTAGCTTCAGTGATTTTCAGGTTCAGTCAACCTCATCATTACCCTAGAGATTTGTCTACCTGGAGTTTTTTTTTATGAATTGCTATTTTTGGGAGAGGATTAAGCAAGCAGCGATGCAATCGGGCCCTTCTTCTTTTTCATGTTTAGGTTTTTCCAGTGCTTGCCTGATATAAGGACAAATGAATCACCAGCTGGGGCATAAAGTCAAAGTTCAGCCTGTGCTGAGCACAATGGCTTCAAACTTGAGCAAACGCTGTCCCTCGAATATCATCTGATGGACTGTTCATTTCCATGCACCCTCATCTTTCTGTATAATACGCAAAATGACCACAGAAATGTCAGCGATTATGTCATTTGAGAGAGAGGCATTCACTAAGGCTCAAAGGAATTAACAGGCAGTTCAAGAGTGCAATCTCTTTTTTAAAATAATAATAATAATAATAATAATAATGAGAAGAGGCTGCTTTATATATATAGAGCAGCTGCAGAGAACCAAGGGCCAACAAACGAACAGCAATGTTCATTTAAAGGAGCACATTAATGACCGTTCGCAGTGGAAAAACATCTCCGCTTTGTGAAATTGTAAAGCATACACAGAGACCACAAACACTGACAACAAACAGAGGTACATGAAAATACTGGCCTTTAACAAACAGCAAAAACCAGACCACCACGGTAAAAGAAAAGAGTAAAAACATCATTAGTTAACCGTTAACAAACCATGAACTCCCACATAAAGCTTCAGCTTCATATCTAAAGAGGTGATTGTAGAGTGGACCCCAAAATGAGCGGGCTTTTCAGATGCATACCTAATTCTGCTGTATTTCTCCCCAAACACAGTTTTAATAAATACTTAGATATCAGAAGAAAAACAGTGTAACTCGTAAATTCAGATGAAATGAAAAATTCAACTGCAACTTTATTAATGGACGGGCTTATATAACAATGTAACAACTTCCTATAACGATTGCTATTTTGCGTTCCTAAATGTGACACATATTCTTTCTGCTTTATCTTGCACTCTGTCTTGCAATGAATAAAAAGAAAATTGCCCAGAAGGAGAGAATACCAAGCTTACATAAAAGCACTGTGTGGGCAACAGAATTAAATACTGCTCCTTTAGCAGTTCCAACAAGCCCAAAGCAAAGGCGTAGGTTTGGTTTCAGCATTTGGAGGGCCCGAATCAGCCCCGAGCCCCCCGCCCCACTAGACACACATACTGTACAGTACTCCCACAATATTGGGAAGGGTACGTCCCAACCGTCCATAGCCAAATCTATGCCCTTGGCCCAGAGGCAAATCATAAAACCGGCTGCACAGTGGAGCAGGCATGTTAAAATCGCACCCTTAGGCCTTAAAATAGACATCAGATTCAGAAAGAATTTGCTCTGAATTGTGAGGGCGGGGAACAGTAATGTTATGCTTGGTAATGTCACTAAACACGAGCTACTGAAATATCACCTGTCGCCCAGTTTTTAAGGTGAAGACGCAACACAAGTGGACACCACTCCGCATGTCCTAGCAGAATGGGTAGCCCTTACCTTCAGTTGAACCCTTTGCCATATTAACTGACCCTACCACTTATCTTGCCCCATTGACTGTCAGAATCAGATCATCAGAGTAAAGAACTAAGAACCAACAATATGTAGACAAAACTTCTATGCAGAACTTTAACCTAAGTACTAATTACCAAAGATGGAAAATTAGGAAAAGATGACCCTGGAATTAAACCTACTTCATGCCACAATAACCAAACCATTTACACAAACATAGCATAAAATACACCTCATACAGTGCATAAACCCAGTGGATTTACTATATAACAGCAAACACATCAGATACATTGTTATGGATTTATTACATTTTAAGTCTAGGGCTTTTAATGTCCTGTCAAAATGCTCAGCTATATATATCTCTAATTTTTCCATATTTTAAAAAAATAATATTCTATGGGATGGTGCATCAGCTCAACAGCCAACATTGTGGCTTTAAATCTCTAGGGCAGTGGGAGTGACCAGCGCCATGTGTGGACTGCACGTCTTCTGTGTTTAGGTAGGCTTCCTCGAGCAACTCCTGTTTTTTCACATAGTCAGGTAAACAGGTTACTGTAGTTTCATGTATGACCAAGTGCATGACTAACTGTTACTCAAGATTCTCACCGCCAAATAAAGTGAAAGTTTACACTGCTACTTCCTAGAGAAGCCTGTGGTTTTAAAAATGGCCAAGACTCATTGGTGATTGGCATAATAAGAAGGTAATCCACACACTGCACATCTGAATTCTCATATAGTTAAGGCAATTGTCAATAGTTAAGGCTGCAGTCAATCGTATTGCTGTCAAACACAAATTAAACTAACCCAGAAAGCTAATTATAAAGGACACTGCTGATAGACTTTTGGAATTTAAACTTAATTTAAAATAACATCTGGCCATATTAAGCAGTCTTTCATGTAGTACCGAGAAATACACTCTTAATCTAAGTGGCATAATGGATTCAACAATCTGTGGTCATTTTCGGTGATGTCAACCGCTTTCACAGGATAGCTTTATATAATTTTACAACTAGATTTTTCAGTATCAACCACCATATTCTGACAAATGCTTAACAAGGCAAAATACTTTCACTACTGTAATAAATACAGCTGCTTCTAATACATCCATATGTCATCAGAGTCACATCAGAGTCTATATCAAAAAGCAAAGCTGCCCCACAAAAATGTAGGTACAACTGGATACAATGTCAGTTTTCTATTTGCATTCATCGTCCTTTATCAGAAAGCTTGTTCCCTAACCTAATACACCATATACACCACTAGTTATGAGTATTACATACATGAATGTTGTTATAACTAATGCAAATTATACATGGGGTCCAGTTGAAGTACAGCCACTATTTGAAAGACCTTTTATGGTTCTGAGGTGCTTGCCTCATGGTATCCTCCAAAATTTCATTTGCTCCACGGCGACGCACTTAATTCTGTGCGGAACACAATGCAAGTTAACATAGCGGTTTGGCTGAGAACAGTTTGGAGACGCGTTACAATGGCCATAAATAACAAAACCGCAATTAAAGTGCCAACCTCTGACCCAGTCGGAAAAGGCAGAGCTGCGAGCGGCTGACTTTTCCACGGGCACATCCTCCTTGTCAAGAAACTGCTGTGGGACGAGTACTCGCTGAACAGATAAGAAGACCGCGGGATTGACATCTCGTCTAAAGTCCACCGGCGGAGTGCCGCGAACGCCGCAACCCAACAGGGAAAATCCGACTTAAAACGCGCTCGAAACAGACGGTCAAAGACGCAACGGAACATCAGTACACTTACTTAGGTGCAGATATCTGTGGTTATTATCCATCCTGTGTGAACTATTGCCTTGATAGTTGCGAGCGCGCCGTCACGGAGAGCAGCATCTCTCCGCGATCTTCCCTTCGGCCCCACTGAACTCTCGCAGCTACAAACAGGCTGGCATGCACGTGGGGCCCTGCAAAGGGGGTGGCGAAAGAGGGGATTCTCCCAATGACAGCAGAATAGCGTTCGCTGGCGTACACTTAGCTACGACAAAGCAGCTGCAGTAAGCCGGTGAGTTGTCGAATCAAAAAAATTAATAATAATATAAGAAGAATATAGAATTCCACGTTGTACATGATGCGTCCCATAATTACGTAATGTTCCTATAAAATGTTAATAATTAAAATAAGCATGAATCATTTCCTTTATTTAATGTACAACGTATGAAATTTTACAGTGCGTTTCTGAGATTTTTCTAGATGCAACTGGTATAATAGGCCTAATAATAACAATAACAATAGCAACAATAACGACAACAATCAAAGTTGCTTGAAAAACAAGCGTCAGAATTCAGACATGATTTCCAGTGTTTTCAGTGTAAATTCTCGCTGGAGTTGGTCTGGAGACCCCTTTGAAGTGCCCCAGATCTTTCCCCAGAAAAAAAGGGGTCATTTAAGGGTGAGCTCTCAGAGTCTCAGTACCTCAGAAGGTTACGCAGGAGTCACCGGCATTCATAGTCTTGAACTCCGTATTGTCGGAGCCTCCGTTTGGGATGAGCACTCAGCACAGTCCCCCTGCCAGTCTTTCAAATGGGAACGCGGCCTCAGCTCGCCTCGTAGTAAAACAGCCCATAAAGGAACACAGGAGGATACTAACAAAGATGAATAGGTTTTTTTCCAACTCATTCCACACTAATCAGCCCTTTTCATTTGCCCATCCCATTAGTTAATGTAAATTCATTAAAGTCAAAGAAACAGACTAAAATGGCAATTTATCAATTTCTCCTTTGTATCACTAATGGAAGCAAATGGTTTGGGGCATTTGCTCATATTGTTATAGGCCTGTTTTTTCTAGCTATAGATTTTCAAAATCTATATGGACCCCAAAAGATATTCTTTAAATTAATGGATAATAAATACCGTAGTTGAAAAGAATTGGCTTATTACAATCTTATACCTTTATTTAATTTATATACAAATATTTATAGAACTGGTGGCGAAACAGATAATAGTTAATAGTATGATCGACGTCATTGATCACGTTCCTGAACAAAATGAACGGTCGTTCATTCTTTGAACGTACTGAATTATGTCTTACTCTTAAGACAACACCATCTCACCCACTGCGCGAAATGGATGGAGTTAACTCACGAAAATAAGTGCAGTAACCGTTATAATATCGCTGACTTAAACGAAAGCCTAATTTCCATTGCAGCCGCTAGAGTCCCCACCAGCTCAAACCCAAAAGGACTCCTCCAGCCCCATGGTCAAAGAAGAAGCCCCCCCGCCGGCACTAATCTTTTGTATTCATAACACTATCCCCAACGCACAGCTATCGCAACCCCAATCTCTCAACGAGCATAGCAAACTGAACCGCCTCCCAATCACACCCATGCTGTGTAAAACAGCACAAAAACTACAAAAAAAAAACACACGTTCTGCAAATGTGCTCATAATATTGGTCTCAAAGATCAGAAAAATGGATGCCTAGTTGTTATTTTCAGCATTTTATTTATATTTAACGGCGTTCTCTCCTTCAGACTCTGTTGTCTCGCATTGTATACTTATTTTTCAAGATGTGAAAGGTCTTCCAACACGCAAGACGAATAATTCTCGCTCGGCTTCATTACGATATAAAGTGGGAGTGAACACGGGTGACTCCGTTTGTCACGCGTTTGTTACTTAAACCGCAAAAGGCAGGACAATAAGCGCGTCTCGATCGTTTCTGCGCACTAATCATTCTCTCCATCAGTCTTAAACACAATAAAAAGCACCGTGATGTGTTATGTTGTCCAATAATGGCTCCTGATTTGCCCGATTTTTTTTTTACTATGTGTGGTCAAATAGTGGTCTATGTGTTTCACGAGTGCTATACAGCAGAGATGAAGGGATGCGTGCAGTAGTTGTGGATTCCAATAGCGTTTTCTCCGATAGAGACCACCAACCTACATGCTCACATCTTACCGCAGTGTAAATTTATTGATGCTGATCATAAAATGATTTATAACTTTACTTTTAATCTATTGGTGAACATGTGCTGTGTATCTGTTCCCCATGAAGAAAAGCCAGTTGCCGTTTTTGTAAGATTTGTTCACATGCTGGGAATGTGCGGAGATAAGCCAAAATGTCCACTTTGCTGGCACAGTATACAGCTGTTAATCATTCGCCATGGAACTGAATGTCCAGCTCAGTGGATTTGACCTCCACACACCGTCCAGAAGATCAGCAACCCAAACCTCTGGTCAAGCCAATAGAGACCACAGAGAGCAGAGTGACATTGTATCTGTCTATGTTTCTGTACCTTGGTACTGCATGCAATATTCACATAAAAATGTGTTGGAAGTCATTCAATAAACTACAGTGGTGACGGAAAGTAACTTAAAACTGGTACTATGTTGGTTATAATGGGACCAAGGAGAAACAGTTTTTTTTTCATTGTCACAAGTATGCAAATTAAAAAGTACAACAATAAAAACAAACATTACTCATGTGGCCGCCTTTGGTCGTGTAAATGCCTTTGAAACTATAGAGATGAACTGAGTGAATAACTGAACTTGGTCAGCCTGATCTGTTTGATCTCAATTTTCCTATACAAAAGAGATAAGATTTGCAGTATAAAATATCCCATTTTACTATCACTGCTTCTGATGAAAGCAGGGGAAGCCTTGAAACTACTGTAATGCATCTATTGCACCAACACATTAACTTTGTGTTTGGAAGTATTCAACAATACGCATTTCACATACTAAGAAATTGTTGATCCAAGCCAAAATACAGTCCACAGCATAGTGTAAAATAAATAATATATACATTAAATAACATTTTAGTACATTATGCTGACTATTGTATTGTATGGGTTGCAACATATCCAGTGTGAAATGTCTATTCCTAGATGCATGAGATTTTCTCTCTAGAGAAAGAAAATACCTTTTTTTTTTTTTTTTTTTTAAAAAATATGAAGTATTAACCCAAAC